>OX465293.1:105030091-105630091 GCA_949987695.1 Merzomyia westermanni
ATTTTGTTTCATTTCACTTCAATTATTATAACTTTGGTCCGATGTTTGTAAGTATGAGAAGAAGAAGAGATAGACCCACTAATAAGTATACCGAAATGATCAGAGTGATGAGCTAGTCCCTCAGTTTTTGAGATATCTTGATGAAATTTGGTATGGAGCCGCCATTTTGCATGAGATTAATCATTTGTCGGAATCAGCGAGATCGGACAAATACCACGCATAGCTCCCATACAATCGATTGTTCCGATAAATGGGGTTTCGGCTATGTATCTTTAAATTAAGAGTTTTTACTAAATGTGAGTAAGCATCGGACACTTAAACCCGTGATGCGTATTCATGAAAGGTATAAAGTCTTCGGTACAGTCGAAGACAGCCCTTTCCTTACTTGTTATATTTTGTATTTCATTTCATTTTATTTTATATTATTTTGTTTTATTTTATTTTGTTATTATTCATTAATTTTATTCTATTTTATTTTATTTTGTTTTATTTTATTTTAGGTTAATTTATTTTGTTTTATTTTATGTTTTAGTTTATTTTAATATATGTTATTTTAATATATTTTATTTTATTTTATTTTATTTTATTTTGTTTTATTTTATTTCATTAATTTTATTCTTTTTTATTTTATTTTATTTTATTTTTTTTTTCTTTTTATTTTCTTTTATTTTATTTTATTTTATTTTATTTTATTTTATTTTATTTTATTTTATTTTATTTCATTCATTTTATTTTATTTTATTTTATTTTGTTATTTTATTTTTATTTTTTATTTTATTTTATTTTATTTCATTCATTTTATTTTATTTTATTTTATTATTTTATTTCTTATTTATTTTATTTTATGTTAATTTATTTTGTTTTATTTTATATTTTAGTTTATTTTAATATATTTTATTTTAATATATTTTATTTAATTTAATTTTATTTTATTTTGTTTTATTTTATTTCATTAATTTTATTCTTTTTTATTTTATTTTATTTTCTTTTATTTTATTTTATTTTGTTTTATTTTATTTTATTTCATTCATTTTATTTTATTTTTTTTTATTTGGTTATTTTATTTTTTATTTTATTTTATTTTATTTCATTCATTTTATTTTATTTTTTATTTTATTTTATTTTATTTTATTTTGTTTTATTTTATTATATTTTACTTTACTTTATTTTATTTTATTTTGTTTTGTTTTATTTTATTTTATTTTAGTTAAAAATAAAATAAATAATTGGCGCATATGTACCTCCTGAAAAGATTAAGGCCGAGCTTCTCAACCAATTTGTGGTACAAATTGCGGGGACCTACAGATTTTTGCCGACTTCGAACGGCATCTACAAAGGAGATGAATTTTTGCTGAGAAGCCTTCCATAGCACAGATACACTCGGAGAGTTTGCCAAACCAATACCGAGGGGCGAGCCCGTTTTGAATAAACTTTTTTAAACCACTTTTGATGGTACCTGTACCAGGGCTCGAACCTTGGACCTTCGGTGTGGTAGGTCAGCAACGCTACCGCCACACCACGGCGGCTTGCGAATGTTTATAGATCATTTAACTGTAAATATAAAGGTAGTAAAAAGAAATGTAAATTCAAAGTAAAGTGTTTCAAAAGCCATGGTTGTACCTAACCAAAATCGTGTTTATAGAGCAGCCATAAATAAAGTTGCGTTTCAACTTTGTGAAAGAAGGTTTTGATCCCTTATTGCAAAAATTTGTGGAGTGGAAGTTCTGGAAATTCTATGGAGTTTTTTTATGCTTGGCTAGGCCTACAAGTTGAGGCATGTCTAGCAAAAAGGATTTTTACTACAAAGCTTATTTGTTATGTTTGCGATTAAAGCTAGCAAGAAACACCCTAATAATAATACGAACACATACACATATTTGTTAGTCTTCTAGACCATAACTTGAATGAATGACGCGCTGTCGCCTCTGTGGCGGTATCGCAGATTGAAGTTGTCCGCTGTATCCAAGAGTAGATTTGCTTGATTTCAGCTGCGTAAAAAAAATATGTACATCTATATATTTTATTTAATCATCATACACTTGCTGCCAACATATGTTGCCATTAAAGCCATTAAGTTGCGTACTGCCTGCAGCATGCGTTCGTACGCTTTGCTATTTTAATGGCTAAATTGTTTGCCACCGTTGATATAACAATAGGTTGTGGTGTTACCAGCGACATTGCACACTAGTATATGGCAATACCAAAAATTTTATAGACTGCAATCAACCCTATTTCATTCACTTCAACTGATAATGTTGAGCCATTGACAACTTTATAGATATTTTCCTGCAAAAATGCGCCAACACTTTCTTACACACAAATAAACAACAAATTACAATTACGGAATTCCTTTTAGTAATTATTTTATAGTATTAGTACTATATTGATAGCAGTGGTTGATCACGTTGACTATATCAATTCCCAATGCGAGTAAATTTCCTCTGATGTCTTCCTTATCAAAGAGCTGAAACTGGTTGAGTTTGTGTGTTGAGTCTTTTGTTTTCTGCAGTGTGCTTGCTAAAATGATTTTTGTTGGCTTGGAGTGAAAGACAGACATTATGTGTATATATTATTGTAGAACACATTGGTTTTTATGCAAGGCAGTTGACTTAGAATATATGTACATATATATCACTAAATATTAAAAGCCAAAATATGTTGTAGTACATTACCGTTTTTTTTGTTGTTATATCACTAGACTAGGAGACACATTCTTGGAATTGCCATCAATCTCATCTAAGGGAAGTTCTGGCAATTTAAACAAGGTTAGACAGTATTGAGTTTAGTGAAAAAAAATTAATAATTGAAATAAAATAAAATAAACCAACATAAAATAAAAATAAAACAAAATAAAATTATAAAAAATAAAAAAAGTAAAATAACATAAAGCAATAATAAAATAGAATAAAATAAAATAAAATCAAAAAAATAAAATAAAATTAGTAAAATAAAATAAAATAAAGTAAAATAAAAGAAAATATATTAACATAAAAAAAAAATAAAACAAAGTAAATTATGAAATTTTGTTGGCGATCTTTTTTCCTTAAATTTGTATTTCTTTGCTGGCTTGAGGTCCGTGTTCAATAATTATAAAAATTAAAAACACATTTTGATGTTTTTGTTAAAATCGATATATTTCGACTGCTCAACGGCAATCATCTTCAGGATTGTAGCAATTTTATTAACACGTCTGCTCTCTGTGACGTGGAGTATGGTACTGACGTCACAGAGAGCAGACGTGTTAATAAAATTGCTACAATCCTGAAGATGATTGCCGTTGAGCAGTCGAAATATATCGATTTTAACAAAAAAATCAAAATGTGTTTTTAATTTTTATAATTATTGAACACGGACCTCAAGCCAGCAAAGAAATACAAATTTAAAACAAAGTAAAAAAAAAAAAAAAATTAAATTAAATAAAATTAAATTTAACAAAATCAAAAATAAAATATATTAAAATGAAATAAAGTAAAATAAAATAAAATAAAACAAAATATAATAAAATAAAATAAAAAAAATAAAATAAAACGAAAATAAAATAAAACAAAGTAAAATGAAAATAAAATAAAATAAAATGAAGCTAAAATAAAATATAACAAAGTAAAAAATAAAATAAAGTAAAACAAAATAAAATAATATTAAAAAACTGAGATCAAATAAAAGGAAACAAAATAAAATAAATAAAGAATTACTTCTTTTTAATAATATCAATAGCAGCTTATGATTTGATGATTATTATTATACAAGACAAATACAACAAATTAAAGCTCATAACTTTGTGGATAAATCAGAAAATGTCACACAATTTTTATATTTTGCTTTGAATTTTTTACCAAGAATCTTTCAGATTTTTTTCAAATATGCAGTTTGGTAGCTCATTCAGTTTTACGTAAGATACTAATGCGCTAAAAGAATTACCTTATTTTTGCCATTTTTTTTTTTTGCGAAAGAAAATACATAATTTTGGACTAGAAAAAAAATTGGCAAAGATTTGCTTGGTTAGTGTACTGCGCAAACACACAGCGCTATATCTCTGATCTGCAAGCTTTTGAGAAATCTTTAACAACCAACCTAATGTACGCACACAGCTTTCTATAAAACTCGCACATTTAGTTTATGATACCATTTTACCCTGCAGCATCACTGTAGCCATCCATTGCCTGTGTTCCAGTACCGCTCAATGCGCTAAAAACTTAATGAATGAATCCATCAATTCAACTTGAAGCGCCTTCACCATCAACGACGCCATGCTACAGCAACAACTACAACATCAACTGTTGCTACCAATGTTATAACTGCATCGATTGTTGGCCAAGCGGATGAATGAATTTATATGCTGTTGGCCGTTGACTGCCTGAACTCAGCTGGATACCACAATTTAACTTAACTTGGCTGACATACCCACTGCCTCTAACTTCCAAGCGACTCTACAAATTAACGCGCGTGCAGCGTTGACTGTGTAGCATTCAAGGTTGTGTCTAAGCTGCCGGTGATGGAGGTGCTGTTGGCTGCGTGCATCTAGCGGCTTACATAAAACGAAAGTTGCCGTAACAGTGGAGAGCACCGGCACTTTCAATGAAATCATCGTAAAAAATGATTTATTTCAAATTAAGCATCGGCAATAAAGTCACAGCAAGCTGTGGTTGCAACAACAACAACAGCGGAGGCATAATAAATTGGGTAACAGAAAGCGCGTTAAGACGCGTTAAACAAGCGCGGGTGGTCGGATACTCGCATGGAGTAGGATTTAAATATATGTTTTCTCTTTGTTTCTCTACTTAACAAATTTGTTATGACGCTAAATGGACAGGATAAGCTTTTGCATTTGTGTCTTTATTATGCATATCCTTTCGAGTTGATTTCTGTAACCATTGGGTAACCGTAATCTTGTGTAATTTAGTTCAACAACAATACTACAACAATAACAACAACTCGTCTAATGTTGTAGACTATAGATTTAGAAAAAAATATTTACAAACTAATTTATTATAAATAATTGAAAATATTTGAGAGATTACCCTACAAGACAGCTGACCTTCACATGAGCCGTTATTTGAAAGGAAGCGCTGAAGGGGTCATCAGGGCGTAGAACAAAACGTCCATCAGATTTGTAGCAGCAATATGAAAAATCTGACTCATCTATCAGCAGCGTCTTGTAGGGTAGTGTAGACAAAAATTCCATGTGATTTATAAATGCGTACATCCAGTGCCGGATCAACCATTAGGCAGAGTGGTCAACTGACTAACGTCTCCGCATCGTCTAGGGGCCCGTGTATCTCTCATCTATCATACCTACACATGATAAAAGTCACTTCTTACTTTTTCGGGATCATTTCAGGATTATTTCGGGGTTGTTTTTGGGTTTAAGACTTTTTCAGTATCATTTCGGGATTGTTTTCGGCATAATTTTTTTGGATGATTTCGAAAAACTTCCGTAAACACTCAAGAAATTATCCTGAAATGATGCCAAAAAAGTCCCAAAAACAATCCCGCATTGATACTGAAATGATGATAGTCACGAAATGTTCAAGAAAAAATTTTAAATTGATCCCGTAATGTTTACCAAGAAGTGCCGAAAATAATCTCGAAAGAGTCCCGAAAAGCTCAAGCAAAACTTTGCATTGCCGTATACCATTCCCTTTGTAGGATCCCCAGCAGTTGTAAAATCCCTCAAAGCCCAGTATTCTCAATTCCGGCTAGTTGGGTTTTCGTTCTATGGACTCCCGAGCTGATACTGGATGCTGTTAGGCTGAACTATGACGTCCTTGGTAATGGAGGTACCTTTTCATACTTGAGCCATCTTTGAGGATATTGTTATGAGATAAACAATTTTTGGCAGAGCTTGTTTTCTCTTACTACACTCTTCTACACTCTGCGATGGACAACATTTTATATCTCAGTAGCTCTGAAAAGATTTGTCATATGAACTTGAGTGTGTTAAGGAGTCGTTACTGTGTTTGGATTGGGATTGACCTTGTCTGAAACATGGCTTGTTTTGACTCGGGGAAGGTCTGCTAAAGTTTGTGGATGTTGGATTATATCGGGTTTTGACTACTCGCCATTGATCCATCCTTTCCGCAATTTCACAAAGTGTGGGTTACTAGGATTTGGAGGCAGTTGTTATGGAGGCTGTTTCCAAAATGTAATTTTAGGGCCTCTACGCCAGTGTGGAATTCTCATCGCTTAAAACGAATCGCTTCACAATCTGGTCTATTTGCTTGGATTTTGTACCTGAGGTGATATAACTTCTAGGCTTTTGATAAATTTGGGTGGTTTATATATATCGCAGTGGACATGTCAAGGAAAGACGGCGACTTATCATAACGCACATAAAAGACTTTAGTGATTCAGGGAGCATCTTTAGGTCCATACTGGTGCACTCATGGGGTTGTTGAGCATATACGAGAGGTGTGGAATTACTCATTTGCTTGAGCTGCATTTGAACGACGATTTAAGCCTCATAGACTATTAAGAATTCGTCGGGGGGCTATACGTCATCTGTCTCCACCACTACATCGTGAGCGCTCTGTATTCGCCACCTAAAGAGATCGATAAAAAAAATAGATATTTGGCGTGATGTACCTCAGAGGAGTTTGAGGCCGAGCTTCACTAACAATTTATGCTGCTTCTAATTTTTCTTACAAATTGACGGGACCTACAGTTTTTTTCCCATGACTCCGAACGGCATTTGCAAAGCAGATTAATTTTTGCTGAGAATCCTTCCATGGCAGATATACACTCGGAGAGTTTGTCAAACCACTGCCCAGGGGCGACCCCGTTTTGAAAAAACTTTTTCAAACCCCTTTTGACGTTACCTGTCCCAGGACTCGAAGTTTGGACCTTAGCTGTGATAGGCCAGCAAATTTCTTTTGGAACTCAAACACGTACAAGTATGAGTTCGAGTCGGGGTTCGAATCCAAGACGACATCTTTATGTACTAATCAGTTTTAAGCTATGACCTTATTGCTGTAAGAAATACGCATTTGTTTCGAGTCAACTGCAAATAGCCATAAATATTCGTGGCACTTAGCCATAAAAGATTTTCAGACAACTTCCATTTTTCATTTCTGTTAACCCGTTGGCTTTGCAATTTCTCATTTTAACAAATTAACAAGAACGCACATGCTTATGAAGCTGTCAAACACATACATATTTCGATGTAATAGCACACATAATGCGTATGGACATTAGACTGGACCAAAAAAAATATGTTTTATATATATTATGCTACAATAAAAAGACTGTAAAAGCTGCAGACCTTAATATCAATTTAAAGAGTCTATCATTGCTAGTTAAAATTTTTTAGGACTGATCTTATTCGTGCTTTAACATTGTTATCGTTTTGAAGCAAACTAAATTTCTCTGTTCTCGACCTAGCGCCAGCTAAAGAGTCAACTTTATTGAAATAAAGTTTCTTTCACAGACAGTAATATATGTTTGAAATACCAGCAAATTGGATCATAAATGCGATATTTGGAAATATGGCAAACCATGCGCGACCTATCGGATTTTTTTCGCATTGTCACTGAAACCTTAAAATTTCTAGACCCCAGCTCGAGAGGAAGTTCGTTGAATATCGAACGCAAAAGCTCCGTGAATACAATGTTTCAAATACAGCGACCGGTGCGCCACCTATCGGAACTTTAATGTTCGTTACTGTATTGTCGTCAAAACCCGAGCGATGATGGAAATCTCAAGATCCTATCTTTTTTTTGGCCGCCGTGGTGTGAAGGCCGCCGTGGTGTGAAGGTAGTGTTGCCGGCCTATCACACCGAAGGTCCATTGTTCGAGCCCTGGTACAGGTAACATCAAAAGTGATTTGAAAATAGTTTTTCAAAACGGGGTCGCCCCTCGGCAGTGGTTTGGCAAACTCTCCGAGTGTATTTCTGCCATGACAGGCTTCTCAGCAAAAATTCGTCTCCTTTGTAGATGCCGTTCGGAGTCGGCAAAAAACTGTAGGTCCCACCAATTTGTAGGGAAAATTCAAATCGGCACACCACAAATTGGAAGAGAAGCTTGGCGCAAAAATCTCTTAGGAGGTTTATGATGATATACCTGTTGTATATCGCGCCATAGAGAGAGATTAATTAAGTAACATCAATAATAATTAATATCAGCCAAATCGGTGCATAAATACGGTTTTCAGTTTTCATTACTCCGATCTCTGCACCACCTAGCAAGATTAAAAAAAATATTTCTTTTAGGCCCGGTTTTTCAGTACAAGTTTAACTCAATTTGTCAGTTAAACTAAGCTTAAACTTGTTGCGCAGTTTTTCAGTCAACTTTAAACGAAGTTTAAACGTACTTTAAGCGGTCAATTCGGCAGGGTTAAACTCTAGTTAACCTGCCAGCTGTTTTGCATATTTGATGGTTTTGGTTGTGAAACAATAAGCTGAACGCAATTAAGAAAGGACGATATTTGTATATTTAATTAAATACTGGATATATCATCTGACGAAAGTGATTATAGTGATGCAGAAATTGGCGAAATGCTAACTATTACAATACTGAGGAGAAGCAATGGCGTTGAATATGTATACAAATATTATCTGTTGCCGTATCTAGATAAAGAAAAAACCAATGTTGCCGTATAAAAAGCAAATATTAAAAGCGGCCTTAAACTCACACTGAAAAACCGCTCTGCAGTTTAACTGGAGTTTAAATTTATGCCGAGTTTAAGCAAACTTAGTTTAAACTGAGCTTAACCAAGGACTGAAAAACCGGGCCTTAATGGTATCAATACATATTCCGAGTTTTAGATCATACGATTTTTACAAAATGGAGCTGCCAGGGACGGAACGGAATTTTATGATCTAAAAAAATTATTGTTTTTTCTTTGTTCACCTAGTTTTCCTCATTTACACGATTATATATTTTCTGCATTATCTAGAAACATTATTTCACAATATTTTCAAGCTTATTCTTGCTCAGTCGTAAAAGTCGTTCGGGCTACTACTACTTAGTTTGACATCTAGGTATATTTTTTTCAAGCACATACGGTAAATTCCAAATGGCGTGTGCAATTTGAATGACAAAATTTTGCCATTGGCAAACGCATTTCGAGCTAATAATTTCTAGATCCGTATACTAGTTTGTAGTAATGTCTAACTTTGTCTAACTGATTGACTGAATAGCGGAACTACTAAATACAACTGTGTTCAATGTAACAGTAGTGAAATTAAGATGGATATCGTTCTACAAAATAAGAAGAAGCTGAGATTTAATAATTTTCATTTAAAATACAGCGAATTCCATAACAGAAACCACATAGAAATAAATTTCAAAGTTCGCACAAAGTTCAGGAAAGTTAATTAAACTTTAAAAAATGGCCATAAAAAAAAAATTGTGTAAGTTAGAACTCGTTTTTCAGAACTTTTTCCGTAAAGGGTGTTGAGTGATTTCGTCCATAAAACGCATGAAGAAAAATAAAATTTGTATGGGACAAAATACCCAAAATATTTGACAAAAAAATTCTAAAAATTCAGGGGGAATTTTCAGGTACTTCTAACTTGCACATTATTGTGCTAAAATTGTATGAGATCTAAAATTGTGTACTACAAAATTTTCTAAAATTTGAAATTTTGATGTAAATTTGTAAAAGTTTAATTAACTTTCCTGAACTTTGTGTAAACTTTGAAACCTCTTTTTATGTGGTTTCTGTTATGAAATTCGCTGTATTTTAAATGAAAATTCTTAAAAACACAGATTCTTTTTATTTCGTCGAACTATATCCAATTTAATTGGCGTGCTCGCCGTTAGTGCTGCTGGTGTTGGTAATTTGCAAGTTCAACACCAAAATATTACTATTGCTCATAGCAGCAAATGATACTGTACAAGCTAAGATTGATGAGTGTCAAAATGGAAAGAAGCTGAAGAAAAAAGTTTACGGAAAATACATAGATTTGGAGGTTTTGGTGAGCGGCGTTGGCATCACGCGAGGGACTGCAAAAACAAGCCTCTCCAATACTCAAATTCGACCTTCTTTCGGCAGTATTCCTAGTCAGTGTAACCAGGTTTGCTTTTTCGAGGCTATATTTAGCTTTTCTTTTGTATTTTAGCCTCATAATTTTGGTTTTAGCTTCGGGGCTTTTTTTTTTGGCTTTTTTACTTCAAACCTTTTCTGGTCCCAACACCATATGCATACCTTTCATGAACATGGAATGGTATTATAACTTTGGTCCGATGTTTGTAAGTATGAAAAGAAGAAGAGATAGATCCACCAATAAGTATACCGAAATGATCAGGGCGATGAGCTGAGTTGATTTAACCATGTCCGTCTGTCCGTGTGTCTGTTTGAAAGCAAACTAGTCCCTCAGTTTTAGAGATATCTCGATGAAATTTGGTAAAAGGTAGCCATTTTGTAAAGCATTAATCACTTGTCGGAACCAGCATGATCGGACCAATACAACGCATAGCTCCCATACAAGTAACGTAAGTTTTTACTAATTGTGAGTAAGGATCAGACACTTAAAACCGTGATGCGTATTCATGAAAGGTATAAAGTCTTCGGCACAGTCGAAGACAACCCTTTCCTTACTTGTTCTCATAGAAAATTAAAGTTAAATGAAAGTAGTATTGATGACGAAATACAGAAAATTATTTTTAAAAATGTCCACTATTTTAAATGGAGTTGATAACCCAACTGCGCAACGCCTACCTGATAATATGAACTCTTACAAAAGATTAACTTTTTTCAGTTGCTAATTCTTTGAAAGTTACAAAGACGGATGTATTTTCTCACTTTCAAGAGGAAAAGTCTAGGTAATCTCCAAGTCAAGTTCCATTGATTGAGCTGCAGTGGCGAAAGCTAATAACCGTACAGTGGTGAAGTGTGACCTCTACCATAGAATTTTGGGCGGAAGTCCGAGAACATGGAAATTCATTAACTTTTTTAAAACTGGTCGTATTCGTATTTAGCTTTCAGTAATGGGGAGGTTGAAAGCATTTTTAGTGCCATGAACATTTTAAAAACTAAGGAACATCTCATCTCTATGATAAATACCCAAACTTTGTACGCAGACTCAAGCTCTTCTGATTCATCAGACCAAGAAAATATTATATAATTAATTAGCTTGTAGTGATTTTTCTATAGTATGTATTTCTTTGAAAAAATTCCTAGTCTAGGAAAATGTGGCTGATATGTGTTGAAACAAGAATATCTCCTTTAAGTTATGTCTACAGGTTTATATGCAAATAGTTTAAACTAAAATAAAAAATTTGAAATGGATTTCGTAAAAAATTACGGACTTTTTATAGCTTATTTTTTTTCTTAATTTTAGCTCTTTTTTAACCGATTTGGCGATTTAGCCTCTTTTTTTTCTATCACTTGACCACACTGTTCCTAGTCATACCGCAGCGCAAGTATGGTAAGAGACTAATGGAGCTTGATCTTAATTCGACGAGAGAGGACTTTATTCCTCATCCTGCTCAGTCCAAAAGGGCAGTTAGTTTTTCAGACTTCAAATACTTGTAAAAAGCAATGCGATAATAATCTCTACATACAATAACAAGGTAACAAGTCGACTTTTGTACATTGCAGATATTCAAGAAAAAATATTCCGAGGGATAGTTATTGCGCTCATAGAATCGAAAACAACAATTTTTAAAATTTTTATCTGTCTGTCTGTATGTTTGCGCGCGCATCACTCAGAAATTGATGCATAGAATGGAGTGCAACTTTCAGCGTCACATTACTAGACGGCCAACCTGAAATTAAAGATATCCGCTATTTCGATAACTTGAACGGTTTCGAAGTTATCGACTAATATGTGGACCAGGGTCACCCAAAATGTGTTAGTACAATATGGGTATCAAACGAAACGCGTTAATGAGTGCTGTGATAAAGTTCCATATCTCAACTGGTTTCGGAGATATACCGATTAAAATCGGTATATTATAAGTTATGAGGCGCATCGAAGCGTGGGCGGGTTTTCTAGTATTTATTAAAAAAAAAAATTTTAGAACCCAACCGCAACTTACAACACACTTAAAAGTTGAACTTTGTTAGGTTTTTTTCGGCTTTTATTTAAAACTAGAGGGGCCGGCAGACTTTGTCCTGCCCAGATATTTGCCTGAATGGATGTAGAAATATTGGCTTTTCCTATCCCTATCTCTATCCCTATCCCTATCCATATCCCTCTCCCTATCCCTATCCCTATCCCTATCCCTATCCCTATCCCTATCCCTATCCCTATCCCTATCCCTATCCCTATCCCTATCCTTATCCCTATCCCTATCCCTATCCCTATCCCTATCCCTATCCCTATCCCTATCCCTATCCCTATCCCTATCCCTATCCCTATCCCTATCCCTATCCCTATCCCTATCCCTATCCCTATCCCTATCCCTATCCCTATCCCTATCCCTATCCCTAGCCCTATCCCTATCCCTATCCCTATCCCTATCCCTATCCCTATCCCTATCCCTATCCCTATCCCTATCTCTATCCCTATCCCTATCCCTATCCATATCCCTCTCCCTATCCCTATCCCTATCCCTATCCCTATCCCTATCCCTATCCCTAGCCCTATCCCTATCCCTATGCCTATGGATGTAAATATTTCACCCACACAATTCCACTTCACCATCGATCGATCCATTATTGAGCTTTTCTAACAAAAAAAATTTTATAAAAATTCGCACCATACAAAATGTATGGGAAAATAAAAGTTTTTTTAACGAATTTTTTGGTAATTTTATTGAGTATTCTTCTATTCTGGTCAGAGAACAATCTAAATTAGTGTCAATCATCCAAATCGGTGCAGGCGTTCTTGAGTTATGAGCGTTGGAACTAACATCACTTTCTTTCATATACGAGTATATAGATATATAAGAAGTATTTGAAATTTCTCGGACTTTTGTTTAAACTTTTAAAAGCTATGCACAGAGTTTCTAACATCTTTGTTCCTAAGTGCTATTCGGCTTGCCATGTTTCGTCGTCTTCTGCATATTAATCTCTACTTTCTTCTCATTTAGCGTACATATTGAGTATTCCCTGTTATTGCTATTGTTATTACTATCAACAAACATAAGATGATCATGTTCTTATATCACAGCTTCGACCAAAAGGTAAATTCGTAAATTCTTAAATTCACCAAACGGAAGCCTAATCGATTTTATTTTCTTATGTTTCTCATTATAATCATTGAAGGCAGACAAATGAAACGATTAATTTACCAGGGTCTGACCTCCGTCACTCCAACTGCAAGAGAAAGCAGAGAAAAAAACACACACACGCAGCAAGCAAACCTACAGTGACAACAACGTTCATTGCGCGCCAACAACAACTAAAGGCCACTTTAATGGTTGAAAATGTGAATGGAAAATGCAACACAATACATAATGAACGGAAAATTTGAGTGTGCGGCAAACGCCCACATGTCAAAAAGGGAAACGGAAACACCCTTCACTACCACCGCCACAACGACATCCAGACTAACACCGATTGCAACAGCAATATTAATGTTATACGGCAACAACAAAGTTATATGTACATCGATCGTATGATTTCCCCCAATAAACTGGCCAGCACGCAATCCATACGTGTACATATATGGGTATGTATATATGTACTTAAAAAGAACTGAGCTCATAAAAAAGGCGACAGGATAAAATATTCAGTCAACTCAGGTGGCGGGCATATTAAAGGTTCGGTTGTAGGCAACCCCAACTAAAAACACAAAAAATAAAAAATGGTGAAAAGTAGAAGCGCATGCAATTCATCAAATGAATAATAATACTCTAAAGCGAATGATGGACAAATGGATTTAAGGACATAGAAAAGAGCAAGGAAGAAGACACATTGCGCTCTGACGGTTGCAAAGAAAGTCGGTGCTAATGTGGCCATGCAACAGCATAATGTGTAGAGCGAAATATTTGGTTGATGTTTTTCTGCAGAATGTTGATTCGAAATTGAGTTAGGCCTTTACTATCGCATGCAAGTCGCTTAACATTGTCGACTCAACTTACACCAAGTATTGTGTTTAGCAAGTTTACGAGTTCGCCTAGAATATGTCGTAGCCAGTACCGAAAACTGAAGGCAGCGAACGTCAAATGGTTTTCAGCATCTTGCAGGCCAAGTAAGCCATCCACCCAGTACTACAAAGCTCCACCATCCGTTTCAACAATCTTCTAAATATTTTCAGCAATTTTTTGCTATGGACAAAGCGTGCATGCGGTTCAAGCAGTTCTGTATTCACGCATGCTTTCGTTCAAGCCACAACTGGTATGGCCACTCAGGGATACACAGTTTAAGGTGCCAGTGTTAAGTAGCCAGGACGAGATATAGTTAAAACAACAGTATGATGTCTACTGAAGTGGTCATTTAGATAAGCTCAGATTCAGGCATCGTAATTGTGGTGGGATTAGATTAAGCTACGTTATCACAATTAGGAACAGAGCGATGTGAAAAACAAAGCATGCTAAGAGTGCATAGAATGCGCTCAGCGACTTTAATGGCTGACTTCGACTTCCCCGTACCTGAATCAGGACATATTCCTTGCCAGATGAAAATGAGTACTTTGACTTATGTGGAATATTTATATTATATTATTTTCGAATATTTTATGAACTTTTAAGTCCCATAAATAGGATTCCTATATGAAAAGTACTGAAATTCAAATGTTACTAAACAAATAATTAAAGCACTATATTTAATATAGGTAATCTCGAATATTGCACATTTAAGCAAAATGGAAAATATATACATTGCAATTCCTTCTTAAATAATCGATAACCTTCTTTCAATCATGATTTGTTCAACATCAACGTCTTCATATTATTTATGTATTTAACTTAACGTCACACCCACTACCAGTGTTATACATAGTACAATTGACGGCCATATCTAATCGGTTAATTAGTTGAAAATAAATTCACGAGAAGCTTAACCGCCAGCTGAGATATCAAAAATCAAACAAGACAAATTGCAATATGAAATTAAGAGTTATGGGCAACAAACCAGATTTCTTTACATACACACATACATTTGGTCAATTTAACAGGATGCCTTGGTGTTGTGGTGGAAATTACCGTGAAATGTTTGCAGCCAGTGCGGAGGTCACGCCAATCTGGCAATGAATTAATTTAGATGAAAATTAAAATTACCACATATCCTACAAATATTGTGAGAGTGTATATTAGGGTGGGCCAAAACAATCGATTTCCCTTTCTTTTGTAATTGGTAGACGAAAAATCGAACTTCTAGTTAAAAATAGAATTCGACTAACGGGTCGTAGTTCAGCCCTGACCTTAAAACGCGTAAAGAATGATCTGTTTTTTTTTTTTTGTTTAGGGAATTAAGGCCGATCATCGACCTAATATTAAGTTCCGATGTTGAATGCGCATTCCGCATTCGATTCCCCTTTAGGAAACCGTATTTGTTTGAAAATATAAATTTCTCTGATGAGTGAAGTCTAACAGCTTCCGAAATTGATCTATAAGATAAGCTATGGCAGATGTCTCTAAACATTTTTCCTACTCTATTCAATCAAAAAACTTTTAATAATTAATTAAAATGATTATTAATAAATAAAAAAAAAAACAATAATAATTTTTATAAAAATTCAAAAAAGTGAAAAATTATTATTCTTGGCCTTGAGCTCGTTTCATGAATACTTGAAAATGTACAGGCCGTAAATCAACAAAAATTGTTGGTATAAAACAGCAATAAAATGAAATGAAACAAAACAAAATAAAATAAAATAAAATTAAATTAAATTAAATTAAATTAAATAAAATAAAATTAAATTAAATTAAATAAAATAAAATAAAATAAAATAAAATAAAATAAAAAAATGAAATCAAATAAAATAAATTAGAATAAAATGAAATGAAACAAAATAAAATTAAATTAAATGAAAGAAAATTAAATAGATTAAAATAAAACAAAATAAAATAAAATATAGTAAAATAAAATTAAATAAAATAAAATAAAATGAATAAAATATAATAGACTAAACTAAAATAAAATAAAATTAAAAAAAATTGTTAATTAAATAAATAAAATAAAATAAAATAAAATATAGTAAAATAAAATAAATAAAATATAACAAAGTAAAATAAAATAAAATAAAAAAAAAATAAATTTAAATTAAATTAAATTAAATTTAATAAAATAAAATAAAATTAAATAAAATAATAAAATAAAATGAAATAAAATAAAATAAAATTAAATGAAAGAAAATTAAATAGATTAAAATAAAACAAAATAAAATAAAAAAAAAATTAAAATGCATAAAATATAGTCAAATAAAATAAAATAAAAAAAATAAAAAAAAATTAAAAAAAATAAATTAAAATAAAACAGAATAAAATAAAACGAAGTGAAATGGAATTAAATAGAAAAACTAAAATAAAAGAGTAAGCGGAACTTACATAAAAATGTATTTAAAAATTATGTTGTTGTATATACAATGATGCGGTTATTGATTTATATTTAATTTCATACACATCTTTACACATCAAACTTCATGAGTTCTTGGCACTCACGCCTTTTATTTTTCACGATAAAACTGATATGCATATAATTACCCTATCTGCAGTTATAAAAAAAAATTTAAATTATTATTTTTCTATTCAAAACCTTAATAAATGCCACTTTTCATTGTGTTGATATCGACGTTTTGAAGACTCAATTAAACGTATGTAATTCCATCAACTAAATGTGTGGCAAATTATTACATACTTTATGAGCACACATTACACACATACATTCTAACAAATAAATTACACTGCTTAATTCCTCATAACTTAAACTAATTATTTGTGACAGATTATAAACTAAATAATTATGAATGCGTTGAGTAACTGCAGCGAAGGCTTCAACTGGTGGACAAGTGAGCCATGCATGGACAGAACCAGATGACGCCAGGTAAGTTGTTGATTGCCGCATAGAATATTGCCAGTCTAACTTAGTAGGGGGTTTGATTCGAATTTAGTTTTGTATGAAATATGCCTTTAAAATGAGTAGTAGTATAATTACTAAATATTTGAGATTTTATGTATTTATTAATTGAATTGAAGTGACGTTAAAGTAAATAATATATATTAAAGTAGTTTAGTAAACAACTTTTTATGTTTAGCTCAGCTATTATTACGCTCCAATATAAAAACAGAACGTGTTCTTTTACTCGTTTTACATGAATTATACAGTTGCTTGCCATTATTCCGATATACAAACTTGATTATACATTTATCGATTTTTTCCAAAGGATTAATTAGCGTACAACGCGCACTCTGACCCGCTTTTATTGTTGTCTTTTTTGTTTTTTTTTTTTTGTTTTGTATTTATAACAACTTGTAAATATGAATGAATGCATGCATTCCCTGAGACAACGAAAACAACAAAAGCACAAAGTGCCAACATGATTGATGGCCTCAACCCGTTGGCGCAGCACACGTCCCCAACCAAGTCTGTGTCTATGGCATAGCAAATCCAGCAAAGTATTGAGGCGTTTCAAGCGCTCAATTCAACATTTTTTGTTAGTGGCATTTGGTCAGCTTTATGACTTTGGCAATCGGTTTGATTGTATTTAAAGTTTTTGTCTTGTCGAACGCGTTTTAGCTGTCATTTAAACTTGTTTGCTTAAGCCTTTTTAATATGCATTTGAGATTTCTAAGTTATACACGTATTAAACCTGTTCGAAAGAAATATAAACAGCTATTTATTATTCATTGTTTTTTATTTTCCATTATTATTTATTATTGAATAGCAAACGAAAAAAGTACGCAACCATACATTTATTGTCATAAAGATAGATATGTAGGTACATCACTATGCTAGATACAGATAAAAAAAAGGCATTCAACCCTGTCAATTTGTCATCTAGACATCCGCTGATTACTTTACTGGCATTATATTCACAGCGGCTACTACTTTTGAAATAACGGAAACATAAAAACAAGCACTTTTCAGTTTTTAGTACAATAACTAGATACGCGCGGTTGTGTGAAGCTCTGCCACGTACTCCAAAAAAACAGTATATAAAGCAGTAATGCCAGAATCTAAACTATATTTCAGTATTAACCTGTAGCAATATATCAATGAAGAAACCATTCAAATTCATGTAGCAGTTATTTAGTGATGTGCGTGGAATTACACATAATAAAAATTTAGTTTTCTGCTTAAGTTGCTATAAAAACGATATACTCGTACCTAAATATTATTATTTTATTCTAGAAGATAGTATGTATTATTTGCAGACATCGCCTAGTTACAATTTCATTAGAGGTATATTCATACATGCATAGTTTATACAAATTTTTTCGCACTTTTTTATTGCTGCCACTGTTCGCTTTGGGAATAAAATAATGCCCTGCCGTAGAAAGTACCATAAACTTTAAGTTAGAGATCTAGCTGTACTTTGTTGAAAATTTAATTAAATTCCGTGCTGCAGCTTTTGAGTGATGTGACTGAAACTAATCACACCGCTTATTGCATCACTCATTGTCAACTTTCTTTTGATACCCATATTGTGCCAACATATTTTGGGTCACCCTGGTCCACATATTGCTCTATAACTCCGAAACCTATTGAGCTATCAGAATAAGGGATATCTTAAACTTTAAGTTAGACATCTAGCAATGCAATGTTGAGAGTTATATTCAATTATATTTGGCAATTTTTTAGTGATGTGCGAGCAAACATACAGGCAAAGAGATAAAAATTAAAAAAATTGCTACTTTGGATTCTATTAGCGCAATAATGACCCCTCCTATAAATTTACAATTTTGTAAACCTATGTAAAGATATTTTCAAAATGGCTGAGAAATTTTTTCAATTTTTTTAAGGCGGAATCAGCACTACGAATGATTTCTTCCATGAATAAAGCTTCTCAGAAAAATTCAGTTGTCTTTCAGAGTCAGTTTAAAACATGTTCCGCCAATTTGTAGGAAGAAAATTAAAAAAGAACATTTCACCACGAATTGGAAGAGAGCATAACAAATTGGAGAGAGGCCGTATATCGCGCCTCAGCATGAAAAATGGCGCCAACATAAATAACATCAGAATAATATTAAAATCAGAGATAAAATTTCAATTCCAAATAAACTACGCCAAGTAGTTGTTGTGATAGCAAGAATACTACCGAAGCTTTGGGGAGTCTTACGGATATAAGTGTCCTTTGCTGGAATGAACTCTGTACGCTCTGGTATTGAACGATTTGAAGCCTTTAACCTTCGGGTCTTCGATTTGATTCCCTGCTGACTGCAGACATACCTGCTGCGGTATATTTTAGCCCCAATTTAGTTTTATTTCCAGAAGTAGGAAGTCAACAAAAAATCGTTGGACTAAAACCTGTAAACTCCGCCTAAGGGAGTACCTTATTTATTCTCTTTGTGTGCTGTCAGTATTCAGAAAACTAAATCTGGCATAGATTTCCAATCACCTTTGTCGATTTCTAGCTGCTTCTGACTAGTTCGGACTCATACTTGAACACACCATATATTAAAACTTGACGAGGGATATCTTTGTGGCATATTTTAACACTTAATTATTTTTGTTTTTTGAATAGTTAAAATAAAATGACCATTTGAAGATGTAAGGATCGGTAACTTTATTTGTTATTCTCTCTATCTAACATGTTATTCAAACAAAAATTTCGCCCGAGATTACTCTCAGTTAAACATAAAATAAACAAACCCGAAGAGCACAGTCGGGGTGTCAAAAAGTGACGCATAAAAAACAAATCCATTACTGGCAATTATAATGCCGAGAGATCGCAGCTAAGCAAATCCGAGGCGCTACGAAATGATGTACCAAAAGGAGTCCATAATTTGAGCTTTTTTTGAGTGTTAATTAGTAAAAATCAAAAATACATTTTTTATGAAAATTCACGGACCTTTGCAAGAAGATATAAATATTGTAGAGCGGATAAACCGCAAGGTTCAGAGTGTATGAACGGCAACACAGGCATATCGTATAGCATTTCGTGATGTTTTTTTTTACTGTAGATAACGGAGCGTAAAGAGATGTTTACCAATAGGCGAGAGCTATAAGACAAGGGAAGTACATTTTAAAAAAAGCAAGTCATTCTAAAGTAAAACAAATGTAGTGACTATTTATGCTCTAGTGATAAACTATTTAAAAGAGAGGAAAAATAGTGTTAAAATCCGAAAACCATCAAAATGAGGATAAAATATGTTTAAAAAGAGTTAAAACGCTTCAGAAACGCATCAGTTAAAGGCTCCAATATGAGGCCAAAAAGACTACGAACTTTATTTAAAAAGGAGTGGTAAACACTTCACATTTTTCGGGTTTAAAGTCATTTTGGACCCTTTTTTATGACTTATTAGGGTAAACGTGTAGAACGAATTTTTTTTTGCCCATTTTCGACTCCGAAAAGACCGCATTTTTGAGGGAAATACTCTAAGAAAAATGCGTTGTATAGCTCTGAATGGGGTCTTTTGTCCACCGTTTGCCTAGCTGGGATGTTGGTGCTTGTGCGCTGCTATGAATAAAAATAGGAGTTTAGCTGACAAAGCATCAGCGTTTTAATGGTTAACAGAGCCTACCAAAATTTATCGGATGAAAAACTTTAGAAGCTTCCAACATTTATTTATAAGAAAAGCTATGGCGCTTGCCTATAACATTTGATTTTCTAGTTTAACCAAAACTTTTAAGTATTAATTAAATTATCTCTACATACAATAACAATGTAACAGGTCGATGTAGTTACTTTTCAGATGTTTAAGAAAAACTGACAAGAGGGGTCACTATTAAGCTAATACAAGGTGGCGCAAAAGTAAGATTCCGATGTTCAGCATATCGGTTGTGGCACGTGCAGTGTGTGCTGTTGCACCGTCTTGTTGGAACCACATGTTTTCCAATCCCAATTCATCAAGTTGCGGCAAAAAGAACTCGTTGATCATTGCTCTGTAGCGCTCACCATTCACAGTAACCGTTTGGCCCCGACCGATTTTTGGTCAAATAAATAGTCAGCAATATTCTGCGTTCTGGAGCAGTGTAGCGTAACATTGTTTATTAACGTGTATTTCGCATGTGTTTACTACACAAATGTCAAAAGAGAACTGGCTTTAGGGGCCAATCGCAAAATTTATAGCATTTTCTGATAGGAGGATGACTTTTGCGCCACCCTGTAGAAGCCAAACCAACAGTTTTTAGAATGTTTGTCTATATGTTTGGGTACACATCACTCAAAAACTGCTCAATAGAGTTTAATATAACTTTAACCATTGCATTAGTAGATGTTCAAGTTAAAATTAAAGATAACCGTTATTTCGATAACTCTACTGGATTCAGGGTTATCGACCAATATGTGGACCAGGGTGAAGGTACAATATGGATATCAAACGAAAGGTGCAAATGATTACCACAATAAGCGATTGGATTAAGTCCCATATCTCAACGGGTTTCGGAGATACAATGATTAATAATGGAATCAGTATATTATGAGTTATGAGACGCAGTGAAGCTTAGCCGGGTTTTCTCTCTCTCTCTCTATTGCGCGATATACAACAGGTATATCATCATAAACCTCCTAAGAGATTTTTGCGCCAAGCTTCTCTTCCAATTTGTGGTGTGCCGATTTGAATTTTCCCTACAAATTGGTGGGACCTACAGTTTTTTGCCGACGCCGAACGGCATCTACAAAGGAGACGAATTTTTTGCTGAGAAGCCTGTCATGGCAGAAATACACTCGGTGAGTTTGCCAAACCACTGCCGAGGGGCGACCCCGTTTTGAAAAACTTTTTTCAAATCACTTTTGATGTTACCTGTACCAGGGCTCGAACCATGGACCTTCGGTGTGGTAGGCCGGCAACACTACCTTCACACCACGGCGGCCGCCATGGGTTTTCTATTTAAAAGATAAAAACGATAATGATTTTCATAAAAATTATTATTCTTGTCCTTGGGCTCATTTCGTCAGTGACACTGCAAAACCACGTAAGTGATACATATCACAGTTTGACAGTTTTTCAACTACAAATTGCTTAATTTAAGGGGGTCCTCTACTGTCGCGGTTTAAAAAAAATCGGTTTTATTTATCTAAATCCTTCGGAATTTATTTCCAAAAAAACGCTCGATTTCAGGCCTCGAGAGTAGGGGACCCCCTAAAAGAGGAATAATGACATTATAGAAATAGTTCCCATCAAGATCGAGGAATAGATCTAAATGACGGGGGTCTTTGAAAGTTTTTGACACAAATGTAGCTTGCGCGGTGCGTTGCTTGGTTATGCAGTGTCAACGACGATTTATAGTCTGGAATACTTTCCGGTGAATATTTTTCTTTAACTTTTTAGGCCACACACAACCTGCAAAATATCATTGTATTACACTATTCAATTAAGGAACCAAAACAGCACTTTCGCCATAGAGACGGAAATGCTCCACAAGATTGTTCCTCAAGTCATTTTCTGATATAGAAATGGAAACTTTTAAATGACAACAGCAAACTAGCTTGATCTGAGCATGCGAAAAGATATTGATATCGGTGATTGATATCAATCAGCGTTAGAACTATGCCGTCCCCCCGAAAAAGACGAGAATGGTTTGATCCAATGCGCGGTTGAACACTTTCACCGACTATATTTATTTAATTTGTTGTGCTTATGTTTTTTTTTGCTCGCTCTTTCTTTTCCTTTTTCCGTCACTCCGCTGCACTTTTTGTATACATTTTCTGATTGACTGTTTTTCTTTAATCCAAATGTCAGATGTTCTAGCTGCACTAGTGTTTGATGCTTGGCGAGTGCTGGAACTCTTTATACCAAAACCTATTAATTAGCTCTTTGTGTGCTTCATTTGTCTATAACTCCGTTAGCCACACTTTAAGGTGCTTCTGTTGCCTTTTCGCTAAACTAAGCACATCATCTTGAAGATCTTAAAACACAAAGCGTAGGAAATCAGTCAGTGAATTGACCCAGTTTTGTATTTACTGCTGCAATGACTAAACGCGTTGGCCGGCGGTTTCGGCTTAGAGCGCTCATAGATAAACTAAAAGCCAATGAGTTGGTATCGTCACCTTGGAACATTTTATGGCTCACCAGCTGACTACCTGGAAAGACAATGCTAAACTTGGACCAACTTAATTTTGCTTAATGTGGCCCTCACGTGTTAGGTTTACGCGCAAACGCATAATTTTTTTATTTTTTTTTTTTTTGATAAAAATGTTTCTTCCTTTTCATTTTGGCCCTGCTGTCCCTTCTTGCAACCAACAAAATGAACAGACACATTTACTTACTTTGTTGTTGCTATTGTTGCCATCGCTGTTGTACGCCATTTTTATTTCGCTACTTCATCGCATTTCGTTCGTCACACTCGTCTGGTGCGCGCCTGCATTTGTTGTTGTCTCGCTCTTACAACAAGTGGGCATGGCTGTGTTTCGTTGGAATGATGTTTTAGCGCTTGGAAGGCTCATGGAAGGGGTGTTTCTATGTTTTTTCTTATTGGAAGTTGCGTGATTTTCGTTGTTGCATTCGTATTTTGTAGCTTTGTCTGTCGCTCGGTTATAAGCAAGAACATGTGCATACTTTAGCACCCCGCCAAACTCTTCATTGGAGTGAAGGCTTTTGCGTTTGTGGAAGGCAACGTTTTTTTGCGTTTTTTTTATTATTGCTTTCCACTGCCGGTTCACTCCGCCTTAAATGCAAAAAAAGACTACGATTGTCGATCAGATCCAGCAGCAGGTGTTGTAGTCACCAACGCATAACAACAACAATTGACTCATATAAATTTCTGATGTATGCTTTTGTAAGTGTGTACTATTTACATCCATACCCTGTAGAAATAAATTATCAATTGCTAAAACCAAGCTAACTAACTTGTAATCAACTAGAAAAAGCTTTCCTTTTCAACTAATCCAGATTTGGTTTAAAGTCGGTTTTCATTATAAAATTGTTAGACACGTATTTTAAAAAAAAATTTTTTAGAAATTTTCTTGGATATTTGGCCTTTTCTTTAACTAATGAAAACATATATTTACTCAAATCAACATACCTCGGCTTGTATTAATGCTACATAGTTCATCTTAACACCATTTGAAAGTTAATAAATCAGGCTTCGCATCTTATTGTACATGTTTAATTTCTAGCCCTTCATGTAATTTTTTCAAGGACCCCCGATAATGATTATTTTTATATTTTAGTGAAAAATATCAACGGCTTCCCAGTATCGGAGGACAGTTTAAAGTATATGAACGTGCATGCGTTGTCATGCTCAACGGAAATCTGAATTGATTGAAGAAAATTTTAGTGAAACCTATATAAATTACATACAAATAACACTGCGTTACAAAAACGAGCTTTAGTTCTGTCCTATGAACCAAATAAAAAAAAATTCTGACGTGTACATGAAAATCGCCAATACACGTGTATTTTTATTTTTTCTCCCCTTTCCGAAAAAGTATATCAATCTTTTTTGAGCTTTATTTTTTGATCAGAAATAATCATGGTTTTTTGAGTTTTTTTTTTTCGATGAAAGTAAAACTTATTCCTTTAGGTAGGTATAAAAATTCAATTTTAAGTTTTAATTTTTTTCACAGTTCGAAAGACTCAAAAAGCCTTTTTGCATGCCAAGCTATGTACATATACATATGCATGTGTCTATAAATATATTTTAATTATTGAGTACATACCTATGTTGACGAGATTATACCAACCAATATTTATTACTTGTCAAAAAGGCGCCAAAAAAATTAAAACTCTAAATTAAATTTTTTTTCTTGAAGGATAAAATATCGTTCAAGGAATAAGTATTATTTTTGTCAAAAAAATAAAACTCAAAAAATAAACATTATCCTTAATCAAAAAATAAAACCTGAAGTTATCTATTGTTGTTTATTTTTATTAAACAAAATCTGAAAATAATGAGCAAATAGCAAGTTTTCTAATAAAACTCATAGCAGTTACGGTCCCTGAATTTTTTGAACATTTAAACATTGTGATTTTTATAAGTCAGCGTTATCTTCAATTATTATTTTTTTTTATTATAAATCTACAAAATTAATGCATTTAGAAAATGGGATCAACATATCGTCAGTGACACTGCAAAACCGCGTAACGCGCAAATACAAAACCGCTTTAGTGACATTTGTGTCAAAAAGTTTCATAGGCCCCTGCCATTAAGATCTATTAATTTATCTCAAGAAAACTACATGTTGGTGTGGAAAGTATTTAAAACAACCTATCTTGATGGGAAATTTTTCCATAAAGTCATTATTTTTCTTTAAATTAAGCAAATTGTGCTGGAAAAACCAGCCAAACTGCGATATCACTTACGCGGTTTTGCAGTGTCACCGATGATATGGAGTTTTGAAAACAAACCATTTCTATATGGCAAACTCTACTTTTTGTATGGAAAAAATACTTTTTCTACTTTTTTTCTAAAGCTTTTTCCTATTTCGAAATTATAAGATGTCTCTCAATTTGTAGCACTTGACCTAGGTAATCTAGCACTCTGAAAAAAGGCTGATTTTTTAAAGTAATTGCTTCTGGCATTTTCCTTCTATTTTAAGAAGCTCATATTTGTTAAAATCTCTGGGAGGTTGAATTATTTTTTCAAAGTTACCAAGGAAACAAAAACGTTCAACGAGTTTCTTCAAATTTTGCATTGGAAGTTTATCCAAAATTTTAGAGGTCGTCGCTTGTTTTCTTTCGAATACATTATTCACTGATTTCATACTTCTGAAAGAATAGCAGAAGTAGTTACTTAAGTGGTGTCCATACAGGAGTCCAGCAGACAATAATTCACCTGAATGAGCAAACTGTGTTCGTCCCTCTCAATTTAGCAGGAATTATCTTTTTCCCTGGGTGCTTAACTTTCTAGCAAATATCAGTTTTCTAGAAAAGCAACCGCCATTAGTTCAACAACTCCTTTTAGTTTCTTAGTAAGCGCCAATGATTTATTGCTAGAAAATATATAGCTATCTACCCGGGTAGAAAATTATCTAGGACACTCTATACTTTACCTAGGCCTTGCATAGATTTGCCTCACAATAGACAACTCTGACTAAGGCCTGCCAGGGCTTTGGCATGAAAAGCGTATGTTTCCCAATTTACGGGCTATTTATCGTATATTATTAGTTCTTAGTTTATCCCAGTTCACGCATGTATTTCTGTCCTGAAAAGCTTTTCAGCAAACTTCACAAGATACCCACCAGAAAGTGGAGGACAATTTGTTTATCATGTCGCCCGCTTTAACCTACAAAATCCGTTAAGTTCGATTCACAGCATTTCAGTCTAAAACGACGTTAAGAGGAACCAAAAATGAGTTTAGATTCACAATAATATTTAATTAACTAACACTTTCGCAAAGAGAATTTCATTAACGTGATGGATGTTAGGGTCTTCTGTTCGAGAATAGCGCACAGTAAACGCTATATTCAAAACTTAAATGATAAATATTAGTAAAAACCAAAGTTTAAGAACACAACAATAACAATAAATATTAGTCAATTTGTTGGTTTAAATTTATTTGTTGAAACTATAGAGTTACAGTTACAAGACCGCGAATTTGAGATTCCTGCGGGGTGTGTATCTGCCTATAAAGTTATTTTTGTTTTGTATGTTGTTGCTTTCATATTCATGTGGCGTGAGAGAGTCCTGCTGCTGTTCTTATCGGATTTTGTGCAAAACATTTAAGTTTGGTTGTTGTTTTCATTTCTTTGTTGCTCTTTATTTTGGCGCCCTTTTAAAAATTCCTTTCGCTTAAGCAATTTGTTTGCCCTCTATTTGGGCAGTTGAACTCTCGAGCTGCGAGTTTCAGAGACACCACCAGATGGCGTCAACAGCAACGCGATCCAATACCAGCTTCCCAATCCAGTATCTCCTTAGAGAGCGTAACAGCGTAAGAGCCTTAAATCTTAGAAGATCCAAACACCGCACCGGACATCATACTCTTCAGTGTGGTCGATTTTTTAAGCTCGAAGGTGTTATAAGCCCAATTGGGATTATGACACTTCCCCTGCAGTACTATAATCCACAAGTTTATACTTGAATGATTTCATCGCACCCTTTGTGATACTGAACACTGTCGTTTTGCCTGAGCTCTAACTACTACATAAAACCAAAACCGGTACAAACTTCTCAAATATTTATTCTAGCATGAAGAAATGAACAAGAATATTCTTGAGATCAGCGTCTATCAGTGTCAGTAATAATATGAGTATCTTCTTTTGGGTGCCAAAACGATAGCATCAACTCCGTAAAACGTAGTGGGACATGGACCTTAGGCTCACCTAGTCGGCAAAGCTTTTCTCTAATTTAGATGAAGGAGCACAGTAACACACGGTTAACAATTTTGGGCTTGAATTTGAAACCCTTCATCGGTTGTGAGAGATTTCGTCTATTTGGGAACTAGAAAACAATGTTCTACTTTACCAAGAGAAGTAAAGTCCACTCGAAGCAAAGATGAGATGGCTCTTGGAGTATTCGAGAGAAAAGTTCTCTGGAAGATTTATGGTCGTCTAAGTGGTTAAGCGCCAATATATAATAATGATGAATAAGAATTCTAAATCCTTAAAATTATTATTAAACTAGACCAGAGTTTGTAACCCATTTTATTACACTCACTTTCTCGAAAACTAAAAAAGCAATTATTTTGTTTTTACGGTCTGTTCATTTTACATATTTTTGTAAGTCTTACGAGCTCAACTCAACTGGTCTTGAGCTCTTAAAACTAACAAAAATATAGAAAAGCAATTGTTGGTATACAAAAGGTTAAAAAAAAACCGAAGACCTCGCTCGGAGTGTCAAAAATGGCCACATAAACACAAAAATTCATCATGAGCATAAAAACTTAATAGAAATAGGAGTTTAGCTAACAGCAAAAAAAACGTTCTGATAGTCTAATGGTTAGCAGAACGTGTCAAAATTTCTCTGCTGAAGAAGTCCAGCAGCTTTAGAAATGGAGCTATAGGAAAATATAATAGTTTAAGTTTAAAATTCAAATTTGGTTTCCAGACCTGCCAAATAATGATTACTTTCGGGCCACCCTGGTCCATATATTGGTCGATAATACGAAACCGGCCGAGTTAGCGCAATAAGCAATATCTTATATTTTAAGTAAGACTTCTATTAATGCAAGGGTGGAAGCTGCATTCAATTCTTTTCAGCCGTTTTTGATTGATGTGCGTTCAAGCATACAAACAGACAGACACAAAATTTTAAAAAATGTTGCTTTAGATGATATTTTTTCAATAATGACCCCCCAATAAATTTCTTTTGAATATCTGCATTGTACAGACATATGGACCTGGAACAATTTCTTATATTGGCCGTTTTTTAGTCGTAATCTCGATGCTAAATAAAATGGATTGATAGGAACCAAAAATATTGCAAGCAGAAACAATTAAAGGCTCTCAGGAATAGAATTGCCTCTTGCAAGCGGCAAGTTCACATTTGATTTAAGCGAAGCAAGCTTAAAATTTTAAAAGTTAAATTCATTTGTTTTTTATTCACAAAGCGCTAAGTGCTTACGAAAAAAAATCGGATGTTAAAAATATATGTAAATCGATATATGCAATGTATGTTAATAGTGTGTGCAAGGAATCCATCCATAAGTAATTAACATATCAAGTAATGGTTACAGGCGACTACAACACCGCTATAATCAAGTCGAACAATAAAATTCCAAAGCAGCTTAAATCGGTCTGACTTTTAGTTATTACATCTACATTTGGTTTCGTCGCTTTTTATATGAAAATTTCCCCCTTTAAGTCACAATATTTACACTAACAGTCAAAACATTTAAACAAATCTCGTAAATTTTCAGTCCAAATTTGCATAAGGCAGCAATAAAAAAGCAAGCGTTGACTTGAGAGCAAACTCCGAAAGCCAAAATGGCAAAGCAACAACAGAACAAACGAAAAAAACCCGACCCCAAATAGTGACGGCTCAATGACAGTGGTTGGGTGGCAGAACGGCAGTGACTGTGACTCTGGCAATGTTGATGAAGTGGTGAGAAACCAAGCGGCAGCGAATGCGTAGTGGAGCGCAGTTTGTGGCAAAGGAAACGATGGGGACAAGCACAGTAGCAACCTGCCACACGAAAGCAGATGTTGCAAGGGAGCAGGGAAGGGCTTAAATGTGTTGCGGCAGCTTACAAAACTCCGCCTTAACGATAAGCGAGCAGTGCAATAAGCAAGCAACAAATATGCTCACCTACATACCGACAAGAAAGTTAACAACAAACACACAACAATAAAACCAACAACAACTTGTGCCTGCTAAACAAAAGCACCCATACCAAGTGCGAACGCCAACAATGCGATAACAGAAATACATAACACTTGGCCGGCTAAAAATGGACAAATAAAAAATCATTCATAACTCCAACACAACAAAAGAGCGATGCTCCTCAAACAACAAATGTTAGAGCGTGATGGCTGTAGCTTTGTATTTGCGATACTCAAACACACACACTGCACAGGCGCCATGTTATAAAGAACCGGTTTAAGTAACGTTAGCGTAAGTGAGCGCGCCATATTTGACAGCATGCTAAGCGCGCTCTTTTTGCCGATAGCAAAACGTATTTGCACTCACGAAGCAACTAACGGCACTACTCTGTTGCATGTCTCATTGGCGGTAAGTGAACAGAAATAGTTCTGGACATCTGCGCGAAGAGTGAGGGAAATGTATGGCGCTCGCACTCACGTCGTTGCAGCAGTGTCGTGTACGCTTGAACACGAAAAACTGGAATATGCTTTATAAACAGGTTTTTCCAGCGCACAAACCAGCTTGCGTACTCACACACACTTATGCGATTAGGGCACAGTTGGCTCGCTTGCACACGCGACAATGACAAGCGACAAAATATATGCAGCACTGAGCAATAACGAAGTATGTAAACTGGTATAGCAATAGCGTTGCTTAGCCGGTCTTCCGGCTCGTTGGCTAACTAACTGGCTATCGGGCTGGCTGGCAACCTCGTCGGGTTGGAGCAAGCAGCAGTAGTTACTACATATATGCTGTGGGGTTACGAACGTGTATTTTGTAGCGCAGCAAATGATCACATAATCAACTCGTACCTAGTCGTTCACGCACTTTGTTTGTGGTCGGTCGCGCGTATTAGTTCGTTCGCAGTGTTACGAATCGACGGTAAACTGACTGTGTTTGGTGCACACTTCAAAGAAAAAAAGTGATAACGCGCTTAGGCGGTAGTAAATGCCGTCGTCGTATTAACGTTGGCGATTGTGTGTGATTAACGGCGGCGAATTAAAAAATTCACTAACTGAAATACATATGTTGTGGGCAGTAATCGCGTAAAGATTTATGCACAATTGGAAATCGTTGCTTATTAGGCGGTATGCGTTTGAGCGCGTTAATTGCAAAACCGAGTTAAAAAGTACTTATTGTTGAATTCAAAAAATAAAAATAGTGATTAAACTTGTAAGTAAACTAAGCTTGAAACAAAAATATGCACATTAAAGAAAAAATTTTTGTGAAAAAACGGGTTTTATAAGTGCAAACAAATGTTGCTAATTTATTTTATAATTACAAACTATAGCAGTTAAGTTCTAAAGCGTTAAAAAAGGCTTAGATTTTAAATAAATTTAATAATTATTAAACTTCTAAAAAAATTTAATTTTTTTTTAATTTGAAATATATTCACCAAGTGCTTAATGCTAAGATATTAAAAAATAATTTTAATATTAAAAAATAAAAACGAGACAGCCGGCATTTAGAAACAATTAAAAACATCCTAAAGGTCACTTGCAAGCAAAATAGCTGAGCCCAACTTACTCCCCTCCTTGCAAATAATTACATAACAACTAGTTTAACGCCCACGCAAACATACGCAATTACCAAAACCAAAATACAAAAAAATAAATAAAAAATAAACTTTCGTCGAAGAATATACGCGTTCGCCGTCGCGTAGGAAAACGCTAATTGCAGTGCGGAAAGTAAAATGACAGAAATTAAACGATAATTTAAAGCGTAGTATCTCTATGTGTGGCTGGATGTAGCTGGAAAGTTTAGTGTGCTTGCTAGATTTCTTTGTTTTTGCTAAAAATAATTGAAAAATTTGTGGAAAAATTGCTTTTCAACAGTATGGAAGTGCGTTACGTCTTGCGTTTATTGAGTAAAAGCAAATAAACGCGAACAAATTTGTGACTACATAACAAAAATAAATAAATAAATACATAATTAAATCGTGGAGAAAAAAAGACAAAAAAAAAAACAAAATAATAATAAAAGCTTAAAAAATATTTTCAAAATTTTCACACTTTACACACATTTTTTTTCATTGCTACTATAAACTGTTTGCTCTGTGCTAAAGTGCTCTTTAAGCTGACACTATAAATACATATTAAAAAATAACAAAAAAAAAAAAGTTGCAAATACCTTTATAAACACAACTATTTGAGTTTACCTCCATCCCTTTAAGGATTTTTCTCATTTCGTGTACGCGTCACATAAAAAGCCGCCAAAATTCTTGAAAAAGTGGCCTCGATAGGCGCCAACACGCTTAATTTCACTGATTTAGGGAGCCCCTACGAGGGGCCTCCCAGTACACCGCAATCCGGTATGGATGCACCTGATGCGCCGCATACGCCTAAATACATGGATGGTGGTACAACAACAACGGGCACACCTGGCGCCCAAATACCGGGCAAGTCAGCATTTGTGGAGCTGCAGCAACATGCCGCCGCTGGGTGAGTGATTTGTATGATATTGGAGTGGGTTCGACTTTGCCGAAGTGACAATGCTTGGCAGTTTGGGCACCTGGGTTGTTTTGGTACTTAGTTGTGATTATAGCGGGTATCCATAGACCTGTTTCTTAGTGTGTATTTGAGCGCTTTAGTGGAAGTTAATGAGAAATTTAGGTTTGATAAAGAGAGCAGAAAGCTAAGAACTAAAAATGCAATCAATTACTGTTCAGATCACGATTACTTCAATCGTAACTCAATTTGAGGTGTTTTAATTACTATTAATGTAATTTTAGCTAGATTAATTAAGAACATTGATCTTAAGGCATTCGGTCAAATTTAAATCAAAGCTAAAGCCACTTGAAATATAAAGGCTAGTCGATAAAACGGTCTTAACCCTAGAAAGCTAACCTTTGCTCACTCCCTATAAAACCTAACCATTCGTCGATTCGACGAACATTCTTTAAAATACTTATTTCTAATATAATTATTTAATTTTTGGTTTGATTTATTGCGGGCATACATATGTGTACCAGTTTCTACATTTTTTTATTATTTTAGAACAATTCAGATATATCTGTTTTAAGTCTTTTATAAAGGCAGTATTAAAAGGAGACAGACAACTTTCAATAGCGTATTTGTCGAATAGACTCAGGTTACGTGTCTAGGGTTAAGTTGTTGTTTTTGGTCCGAGAGTATTTCATGAAATATTCTTTGTTGAAGTTCTTTACTTACTTGGTTAGCACTACAAAATTTCTCTATAAGAAAAGCTATGGCGTTTGTCTCTAATTTGTCTCATTTATATTCAAACAGAGCTGGGTAAATTCAATTCCATTACAATTACAATTACATTCCTGTAATCAATTATTTTGCCTTTTACAAAGAGATTCCTCCAACCAAAATAATTTCCTCGCTCGAATACACGGTTGTTTTTTAATTAAAAAAATTGGCGAAAATGTAATTTCTTCCCTAGTACTTTGGAAAGGAATTGAAAATGTAAATAAAATTTTTCCAATTACATTACAAATAATCTCAAAAAGTAGTGTCGAATGGAGGGTCAATGATTACTACCCAACTCTGTATTCAAATAAAAACTTTTAATGGTTTTTAAAAATTATCAAAATTCATAACTAAAGGCGAATTTTTTTCGTACGCACTTGGTGACTTATGAATAAATAGCAAACTTAAATATTCTTTCAAAATTTTTAATTTCCTTTGAAAATCAAATGTGAACCTGTGGTACCAAACTAATTAGAAAAGGTTATTCCAGAACCGGCTGTCGTGGGAATGTGAACTTGTCGCATGTGTAAGATAGCGACCCAAATTGTGAGCGCTTATAATTTTTTTATCGCTTTGAATTCAAAAATTATTTTTAGCCGAGCAGAAAAACTTCCCATCTACCATTGATGATAAATAAAAACCGGTCAATAATCTATACATACACATAATTCATACATATGTATATTCGATAAAAATTTATAGGAGGGATCATTATTGACCCAATGGAATCCAATTCGACAGTTTTTAGAATTTTTGTCTATCTGTCTGTATGTTTGGGCGCGTATCACTTAAAAACTGCTGCATAGAATTGAAAGCAGCTTTTACCGTTGCATTACTAGACATCAACTTTAAAGGTTAAGATATTCCTTATAGCGATAACTAGACCGGTTTCGGAGTTATCGACCAAGAGGATGATCCACAAAATGTTAGTACCAGGGTTCTCCAAAAATTATTATTTTTATATTTTTAATGAAAAAAATCAAAGGCTTCCCAGTAACGGAGGACAGTTTAAAGTATATGAACGTGCATGTCTCGTCATGCTCAACGGACATCTGCATTGATTGAAGAAAATTTGAGCGAAGCCTATATAAATTACATACAAATAATCAATCTTTTTTGAGTTTTATTTTTTTGAACAGAAATAATCATAATTTTTTGAGTTTTATTTAAATTTTTTTTTTTTTTGATGCAAGTAAAACTTATTCCTTCAGGTAGGTATAAAAATTAAATTTAAAGTTTTAATTTTTTTCACAGTTCGAAAGACTCAAAAAGCCTTTTTGCATGCCAACCTATGTACATATATGTACATGTGTGTGTCTATAAATATGGTTTAATTATTGAGTACATATGTTGACGAGATTATACCAACCAATAGTTAGGAACTTGTCAAAAAGGCGTAAAAAAAAATTAAAACTCAAAATTTAATTTTTATTCTTGAAGGATAAAATATCGCTCAAGGAATAAGTATTATTTTCATCAAAAAAAAAACAGAAAAAATAAAACTCAAAAGATTAATCAAAAAAATAAAACTTGAAGATACCTATTATTGTTGATTTTTATTAAAACAAATCTGAAAATATTGATCAAATAGCGAGTTTTATAATGAAACTCATAATAGTTCCGGCCCCTGGTTAGTACAATATGGGTATCAAACGAAAGGTGCTAATGCGTGCTGTAATAAGCGATGTGGTTAAGTTCCATTTCTTAACTAGTTTCGGAGATTTAAATATAAGTTATGAGACGCACCAAAGCGTTTCTGGGTTTTGTAGTAATTTCATAAAAATCATTTTCACTAAGGGATATTTCACTAGCTTAATGTATAGTTTCTTTTTTTTCTTCTTACACTAAGGTAGCTACGCCACTGCATCACTAGAAAAACGATTACTCGCAATCATAATCGCCTTGTAATCATTATCTTTATGGCCCAGCTCTACCAGTAAAGCGCTAGTCAATCTTTATCGAGTGTTTCTTAACGAAGTTATTGTACGCTTAGAAGTTTTTGTATTATTTCTCCTGAATTTTTTCTTCAAAAAATGGCACATTTGCGAAAAGCAAAAACAGTGGCGTCACAGTTACTTGACTTGTTAGCGAATGAGCCTTAACAGCGGCTTTGATGCAGACACTTGGGTTCTCATCCCAGGGTTCTCGGAGTGGTTAGATGAGAAGTTGGCGACTTCGAAACACGTCATCCCATACCATTGGTGTGCAAATCGTTGTAATTTAATTTTTGACACAGAATTCAAAGCACTTGATTCAAATATTTGTTCTTGACTATTTATCAATATTGTCAAGAACACAGAATCGGGCGTAAATCAGAAACTTTTTTTTGACCAAAGGAAATCTAAATTTTCGAAAATTTAATTGTAAACAATTAGTGCGCTGCATTGAGTTTCAATTAAAAAAACTTTTCTATTAATTCCGGGACCACAAGCAATAACAGCCAAACTCAATACAGAACGAAAGTAAGTTATTACCAAGTCGTACTTTCCATGAGCTCTACTGAAAATCAATCATTCGTCATGCAGGCTTTTATAAGTCGAAACTGCTCTCAGTTTTCCGATCCGTATGCATCCAAAGTGTTGTACTCATCACTAGTACGGTCCCGGTTAGAATATGACACATTTGTGTAGACCGTTCCACGCAGTTTATATGAATAGAAAAGAGTCTGTCTAGAACATTTTTATACGTTTTGTCTTACATCCGTTGAAACTTGTCAACGACTCTCGCTGCGTCTTGATAAATCTCATGCCCCTTCGGCGCATTATTAGGTTTTATTTTTAGTCTCTTTTAATGATTTTGTACATGATGGAACTTTACCTTACACAAATTTTGCTCCATTTTCCATCTGTGATAAATCCACAAAGCAAATCATGGCGGCCGCCGTGGTGTGAAGGTAGTGTTGCCGGCCTACCACACCGAAGGTCCATGGTTCGAGCCCTGGTACAGGTAACATCAAAAGTGATTTGAAAAAAGTTTTTCAAAACGGGGTCGCCCCTCGGCAGTGGTTTGGCAAACTCTCCGAGTGTATTTCTGCCATGACAGGCTTCTCAGCAAAAATTCGTCTCCTTTGTAAATGCCGTTCGGAGTCGGCAAAAAACTGTAGGTCCCACCAATTTGTAGGGAAAAATTCAAATCGGCACACCACAAATTGGAAGAGAAGCTTGGCGCAAAAATCTCTTAGGAGGTTTATGATGATATACCTGTTGTATATCGCGCCATAGAGAGAAAATCATGGAATGACTTAAACACTTTTTTATTTATTTTTTCAAATATGAAAAACTGCCAAAATGACAAATTAGCTGGATATTAAGAAATGTATTTGTAGGGGAAACAACATAAAATATTGAAACTTGCATGTGCCGCACGTTATCAGTGAATCAGCAGCAAAACACAAGCGCAGGCGCTAGCAAGAATAACATGAAATATGGCATTTGTCAAATGAAAAATAGCATTTCCAACAGGAAAGCAAGTGACCAACCAAGAAAAAGCATGAAAGTACGTTGACACACCCAACGCAAAATGGTTGCCACATGCAAAATTCTTGTTGTACTGCCAAAATATATGTACACTTACAAATTTTAAATTTATAACTTTTAGTTTTCTTAGTTTAAATGCATTACTGTTATTTTTAATTAAATTTATTATTTCCATATTTCAAACTGATGGCAACTACGTTCGTATGTAAATTAATATAGACACGTGTGTATGTGTGTTTGTGTATAAGACGGAAATGCGCGTAAATTAATAATAAAAAAACACTTTCGAACGACACCAAAAGCACTGGTGCCATGGTACCCACGACATTTTTCCTACACACTAGCTTATCCAGCGGGTAGAAGAGGTCGAACGCCCTCTTATCAGCGCAACACGTTTAAATTTATATTCATAAACCAGAAAAATATTGCCACTTAAGCTTTGGTTTCCTCGGAAAGCGGTGAAGCAATGTAACGTTCGATATGCTTACCATCATTAGCGGCACCGCTTTCCTGTAAAGTTCGATGAGCGTTGCGGTCAATCTGGTCGATTTTGTTTCAACTATTGGTTGCACGTTTTTTATGTTTTTTATTTTTATTTCTTTCTAATATTTTTTCCAAAACAACAGAAATGTCAGAATTGTTGTTTTGGGTAAAATATTTGAAATATTTGATTGAATTCTCACCGTTTTGAATATGACGGTGTGAAAAAACGTTGCCGAAAGTATTACCACCGTCATGACGGCCGTAATATTTTATGCTTGCCGCTATATAACGTTACGATGAACTTCACCGTCTTCTTAGTTTACACCTAATTACTTTTACATTGCAATGTTTTTGACAACCAACTCTACCGCTATGTGACGGCCGCTATATAGCGGCACCGCTTTCGAGGAAACCAAAGCTTTAGTAGTTTAAATTTTAGCACAAACTCAGTTAAGTTATGCAGGTACATACTGTGTATGTGTGTACTGGGTAGCTCCAAATTTTGGCTCACATTTTTAATCATTTAAAAAACCGCAATTAAAATTTTTTTAATAATAATAATTCCCAATGGATAACCCAGCATCCCGCCCAACCGACATGAGGGGCGCATCCGCATAACGCACGGCTTATTTTTTATATATATATATATTGCCGAGTTTGTTCGAAATATATTTGAATCTTATTTTTTTATAATTTCCAACATTAATCTTTAACTTGAGATCAATTAAAGAAACAGTCCATTCTCCAGCGAAAGGGAACATTTTTCATATGAAAATATTCTTTTTTCTCCACTTGATTGGAGAAATATTGGATTTCGACTTAAATTCCCTTAATATTTTTCAATTGAAATGAAACTGCACATTTTACTTCTTTTATTAGGCATTTCACTAATTATTAAAACACAATGCGCAATATAATATAATATTATAAATACTACCTTCTGTCACACAAATATATATCTTTTCCTTGCTTTTCTTTTTTAATGTTTTGGCAAACATGTTGGCAATTATTCGTTCGCTCACGTTTTTTGATTAGTTTTTGTTGTCAGAAATGACAGTTAAGACGAGTGCTGCCAATGTATAAAAATTGCAGCTGCTCTCAAAATAAAATCCAATGGGGTTCAAACTGAAATCAAACTTTCAAAAAAAAAAGTTCAACCTCAAGTGGGGAACATGTTGGAAAGCACTTTGAAAATCTAGACAATTCTTAAATATCGAACAAAATTTGGATTTATTCAGGGCTTTCTTTTTTGTTTGTTTACAGCGTACTATAATTTTCAAATAAATTTTATTTTCGTTTTTGACAAATTAAAACTTCATTTGAGTAATTTTTTAAGTGTTGGAAGCTAATCTGGTAATATATCCAATAAACCGCCGGCGCAAAAAGTAGTATTTCTTTTTAAACCTTCTCACTTTCAAAACAATTTTCCCAGTATTCTTAGAAAACGATTGCGATGCCCATTGTTTTTGCATGTCGCTGGAACCGCATTAGTGCCAAGAACCGCTATCTTATAAAAGTTAAAATGTTTTGAAAAATATATATTATACTCTAGCCCACCATCCCCCCGTCAATAATTCCCGCAACCGCCCTTGGTCTTACAGCACCCCACATTGTTGCTATTTATAATATTAATAAATTAAATGCTGCCCAAGTACAGCACTGCATACTTCGCGCCATAAAAATTCATTTAAATCTCTGCACTTCGGTGATGAGTGCTCTGATTTCTTCTTTGGATTTGCTATTTTCTTAATTGAAATGTACGCGATAAATAGAAAAATAAGGGATCGTAACGAATATAAATTGTATTTAATAAATTTCAAGTGTTGTACGTATAATGTTTAATTTCCTGATTTTTATTGTTGTCTTAAAAAATATTTCTAAGCTTTTTATAATACGAACTTCTGGCTTTTTCTTAATTTTCAATTTATTTTCGCTTTTTGGGAAAATAATAAAAACACAAATGTTTTTTTTTTTTGTTCTAAAATCAGCTTTTAATTTAAAAAAAATTTGTTTAAGGAATTAAAGCTCTTTACAACTCAATAATTTTAAAGAGTTTTCAAATCTGAATCAAGAAAAAATTTTGTAAAGTTCGATAATTTGCTAATTGCACCAACTTTATAACCTTAATCACAGTATGACTGATTCCAGAATCAGCTATCAAGCTTATAACTGACTTAAAAATAACCGCTAACTAGGGCGATAGAGAGAAATAACTTTTATTTTGCAGTTTAATTTTCAGAAATACCGCGACCCATTTAGAAGAAAATTAAATTTGAAAAATAATAATTATTTGCAGTCCCTGGAAAAAATATATATTTGCTATATATATGTACAAGAGCTTAAAAGATCATGCGTGGAAGGCGGAAATGTAAGTAACGCGGCGTAGATTCAATTAAAACAATTGTAAATATAGTAAATATACATATAGGTATGTATACACAAATATATTCTATACGTGATTTATTTGTGCAGAATGCTAGCCGTCGCGTCTTTGAAACTAAGCGCAAGACCTAAATCAGCCGGAGGGCATTCAAATCGTTGTGTCAGGAAGTGCTTAATTACTGTTGGGCCCTTAAATTAGTTTATTATTATTTTTCAAATGGAGGATCCATAAACGACAATAAATATGTTTGCTTGTAAAACGCGCTAATCTCAACAAACGGTAGCAGACAATTTTTCTATAGATTTCAGCACTACCGGAAAAGTATGCACTTCATATTATTTTATTTATTTTTTTTTGTTAACATTTCATCCTTGCCAGTGCTAGAATTCGATAAAAAAAGGGAGGTCCGAAAAACTTCTACAAAAAAACTTAACCCGTCGGGACTAAAAAGGAAGCCAAAGCAAAGAAGAAAACTTAGAATTTATAAAATAAGTTTTAACTTTCATATCTTATTTTCTATTTTCATTTCGTTTATTTTTTTTTTTACTTTTGTGTCAAATAATTGTCGTCTTCATACGTATTGCTGTAGTGCAATGTAAATAGTAGAGCTCGAGATAATCGATTAACCGTATATAACCGAATGCTATTTTAAAAATCGTTAATCTTCGATTATTCTAATAATATACTATATAAAAGTGATATTCTCCATTTCAGATGCTTTTGATTGAATAATTATTAATCAAGCATAGATTAGAGTAGAGAGAATCAGCCTCATTCTCTAATCTCTAACGTTAGAAAACGACTAGAGAAACACTGGAAATTCTTAAATCGAGAAAATCATAATTTTCCAATACAATTCTAATGTCATTCTCTCATGAGTCATGACCAGGGATAGAGTTTTTAACACCCAAAAAACTGTAAAAAGGACAAAACCAAGTGAAGAAATAGGCAGGAAAATTTACTAAAAAATATAAAAAAGGAAATTAATTAATTTTTTCTGAATGTTCATAAACTGTCGAAAGTTGGAAGTCAAAAGACGTGCTTTTAAAATTAAACAAAGTTTGATGTTTTGATAAGCCCGTAATGGAAAATGTATACTCACAGATGTACTTATACAAATATTCTAATATAAAACTTGTTTTCAATAAAGATCTAATAGAAGTATATTTTCCATATCATATAAATAAAACTGTATAAACCATTAAAAGTGTACTTTCTTCTAAATAGTGAAACGCAGATAGGAATCTTAAAAACTTTTATAAAACTTAATAAATTAGTCAATAAAAGCCTTATCCAAAAAGGATCCAAACATCAGCAAAATGGAGGAGAAATGTGCCTGAAACGAGTCAAAAAGGACCCAAAAAAAAAACTTCAGAAAAGCATCAAGAAAAGGCTCGAAAAATACTCCGAAAATCATTTAATAACAGTCATAAAACTCTTCAAATTCATCGGATTCGGAGTCATTTTCGATTCTTTTTATGACTACTTTTAGGGTGCCCGCGTAGAACGATTTTTGGCTCCGATAGCTGGGTGGCGTGCTCGCAAGGTAGTAGTAAATAAAATCAAATAAACAGTCTGGAAAATTATTTTGAATTAAAAAGCAGTGTAGTACGCACCTTTAAAATTACCTATTACTTGTAAAAATATGAAAGAGGAAATAATTATTCAAAAAGGAAAAAGTGAATTTATTTAGAAAAAGGCAAAAAAAGGCAAAAAAAAATGTGTATAATGGCATCAGGTGACGCTAATTCGTGGTAATTTTCAATCAAAATCACCATATCTGTTACCAGGGAAAAAGGCGATTTCCATTAAATCCTATCAATAATCATGACTTCTACGGTGAATTGGATTAATTCTCTGATTAATCTCGAGTCCGTTCCTCGAGAGAGTTCCGAAAATAATAGAATTTGAAAAGTCGTAAGTTGAAGTTGGGCAAAAATAAGTAAGTTGAAATTCTTTGAATAATCAAAACAAGTCAACTGGTCGAATAGTGTAATTCCATTAGCAATTGTACTAAAATCGAATATTTAATTAATAGAATAGTTTTAAGAGTCCTAGTAAATAGGTCTTTAGTCTGATTAAATTTTGTACATCATTTTGAACCAAAAATATCTAGAAAACTCCAAAGTTGAGTTCACTACCAATTGTATTATGGTATTCCAGCAGTAGCTTAGATGTCTAAAAATGTATCTAGATAAATATAAACAGTTATCTAAAAGAATATAATCACGCCTTAGAAAACCTTTAAACAGGCATTTTACTGGTTTTGCGGCTTCTGGGTTGGGCAAAAATAAGCTGCACCGCAGTTTAGGTGTTTGAAGTTCAACACTATATATATATATTTGTAGGTATTATAAAAGTTGCTACATGCCATGGTCATTTGTCTGCGTGAGCGCCGATATTACATAAAAAACGCTTGCGTTTCCGTGTTTGTTTATTTCACCTTTTTTTTGGCAAACGCACGTGCAAAACCACACTTAACTTGCCCTAAAATTAGAAATCAAACATTGAAACCTGCGTGTATTGGAAACATTATATATAAAGATTGTATTTGTTTATATCTAAAAATCAGCAAGATAGCCGAATTCAAATGGCCTATGAATACAGTTGTACAGAGAACTCGATTAAACAATAAAGTGCATGACACAAAAAAGTTAAACAAATCGCTACCAATGATCTCACTACAAGTTTTGGAATATACTTGTATGCTCATATATACCTATATATAAAAAGTACACCTTTCATTTATACATATGTATATATACTTAGTGTTTCTATGTACATTAGATGAGTTTTTTTTTTGAGTATGCCGTTCGCTTTTACGATCGCTCAGTCCAAAATTAAGTATATTATTATGTTTCTAATATTTTTATAAACTTTTCACATAGATTATATTTTCATTGCATATCTCTCTCCATGTTTTCGTGTACCCAGTAAAGGGCCTACGCTAAAAGCCACACATGCTAAAGTTACCACCTGTTCGAAATATGTATTTGTGGGCTGTCAAATGTAGCTGTGAATTTCTTGTGGTTAACTCAAGTGTTTTCCATGCTGAACCCTCTCATTTCGAAAGTATTCTGTACGCCTACAATTTTTGTTGAACATAATCGAGGTGTTAGTACAATATTTATTTATTCATGAAATTCACTATTTACGATGAAGAAGTGAATGATTTGGTTTCTAATGTGTTTTAAGTAGGCATGGGACTATTCGAATAAAAAATCCATTTATTCGAAAGCTATAAAAAATTCGAATAATTTATGCTTTTATTCGAATAGTATTATTTGAATAAATGACAACTATTCGAATAATGAGTATTCGAATAGTTAAACAAATCTCACTACAGCTTCTGCACACATTTGTATACGAAAACATACATACATACATGCATACATACATACACATAGGTACAAGCGATTAATAGTGAATTTCGCTTCCGACATCTCTCGAATTTCAATACAACTATTCGAGTAATACTATTCGAATAAACGGATAAATTATTCGAATAAATACTATTCGGATTTTTTGAAACGAATATTTTTATTCGTTTATTCGAATAGTATTTATTCGAATATTATTCGAAAATAGTCCCACCACTAGTTTTTAACGAATATGTATATAGATACATTTCACACATTATGACGTAGTTATATATAAGGGCTGTGGAAACATATGTACATATGTAGATATGTATGAAGTATGTGCTGATAAGCTTTTACTTACGTTGGCCATCAAGCTTGTGTTGCAGGGTCCTGTTTTCTAGTCACCTGCGCTGCTAGTTTATTATCGATAACACTACCCATTGAGCATTTTTGTTGGAAATATATTTGAATCACATTTGTGAACAAATGCATTTTCCAATTTCCAACATTGATTTTTAACTTGAGATCAATTAGAGAAGCAGTCTATTCTTTAGCAAAAGGGAAAATTTTTGATATGAAAATATTCTTCTTTCTCTACTTGGACTTGATATCCAGCCATATTTTCCAACTGAAATCAAACTTGACATTTCACTTTTTTGTTAGCATTTCATTAATTAATAAAACACAATGCGCAATATATTCTAATATTATAAATACTACCTTTTGTCACACACAAATATATCTTTTAATTTATTTCCTTTTTTAATGGTTTCGCAATTCTTCTTTCGCTCACGTGTTTTGATTAATTTTTGTTGCCAGGTCTGACAGAAAACACAAGTGCTGCCAAGTGTAAAAATTGCAGCTACTCTCAAAATGAACTCCAACGGTTTTCAAACTGAAACCTAAGTTTGCAAAAAATGTTTAAACTCAAGTGGAGTAACATGTTGGAAATCAAGCAGAAAAAATTATAGGCGTTCATAATTTTGGTTGCTATCTCGCAAGCGACATTTTCACATTTGATTTTCAAAGGAAAGAAATTTTAAATTAAAAAAAAAATCAGATCGTTATTTTAGTCTCATGTTGCTAAGTGCTTACAAAAAAAAATTTGCTTCGATATTTTGTTTGAAGCTATCGTGTATAGTGAAAACATTCAAAACTATCACAGTACTTCCAAATTTCGTTCGCAATTCTACAACGCCTATAAAGTTCTAACTAAAGTTCTTTAATGTTTAACCTCACACTTACACATATATACGTACATATATCGATATACATATGTACTATATAATGCAGTTTACTCCAACCTGATTTAATAAAGTCATAAAAAAATTGTGAAACTAAATTATATCCGAACTTATAGAAAACTTTCTATTTGTGATATGCATTTATAAGTTGTTCAAATAACTAAGTATTTTACGGAATACTAAAATTTTACTGTGAATCATTTGTTTACAGAAATCAAAGTAAAGTGCGGGAAACAAATTGATAAACTTTTAACTGGTGGCTGAAATGTTTTTTTATGCGTGTTAGAGCCTTTGTCGTTCATAAAAGCTTCGACGGCTCTCAGAAAACCAAAATAAATCAAGCTCTTAGAATAGTTGTCAAAAGCAAATAGTTAGAGGGCACACGCGATTAACAACAAATATTATTTTGAATTCTTTAAATAGTTTTTAGAAACTTATTAAACCCCTTAACTGCTCAATACAAGTCTAAATATGTTTTCCTTCACAAAAGCGAAATTCCCCGACTTTCATATTTACTTTCTTTTTTACTAATTGCCATGAAATCTAATATTTTTGTGCTTTGTTTCCTTTCAGTTACGGTAGCATACGTGGCGGCTATCAACATTTTGGACCACAAGGTGGACAAGATTCTGGGTTTCCAAGTCCACGTAGCGCCTTAGGTTATCCCTTCCCGCCTATGCATCAAAACTCATATTCTGGCTATCACTTAGGCAGTTATGCGCCGCCCTGTTCGAGTCCACCAAAGGATGGTGAGTACGAATGTAAATAAAACTAATAAAAGCTTACTAAGTTTAAGTGAAATTATGTGAGAATTATAAAAATATAGAGCATTAACATAGTTTGTAAGTTTGATGAGCTCAAGCGCAGTTGATGACTATTATTATTTAATTATTATTTTTGATTTTATTGGAAAAATTGAACGTTAAACCAGGACTTCTGGTGGATTGTACATATGCGGATTTCTCTAAGGCATTTGATAAAGTTTCTCACAAGATACTGCTACATAAGCTCTCATGCCTAGGATTTCATTCATATTCAATATGGCTTAAATCATACCTAACCGGTAGACGTTGTGTGGTTGCCATTGAGGGTGTTCTCTGGGTTTACTTTGTAGCTACTTCAGGCGCTCCACAAGGAAGCATATTGGGTCCGCTCCTTTTCGTACTTTTCATTAACGACATAAGTGAATGTTTTTCGTATTCAAGGTTTTTGCTCTATGCCGATGATCTAAACATTTACTCACGTTTACGACACAGCAGATATGCTTCGGCTTAAGAGAGATTTAGATAATCTTTATAGCTGGTGTGAGAAATTGAATCTCTCCTTAAACATTAAGAAATGTTTTCATTTAACATTTTCCAGGCGTCAAACCATAACCAATATAACGTATAGGAGAGGTTGTGGCATGCTTCAATTTATAACAGAGTTTAAAGATCTGGGAGTAGTATTTGATGCTAGTCTGATGTTCAGTAGTCACATCAACTTCATACTTTCAAAATCATATTCCGTTCTCGGCTTTATTCGGCGAAACCCGTCTGAGCTTTCTGACCCATACACGTTTAAACAACTTTTCACCTCGCTCGTACGATCACACTTAGATCACGCTGTTTTCATTTGGAGAATTAATAGAGTGAACGAGGAGGTTCCGTCCTATGAAACGCGATGTATGCTGATTAATTTGAATTCATTGGAAAAACGAAGAAAAGTTATTTTTCTATCTGTTGCATTCTGTCATTGACTGTCCAATCTTACTAGAGCGGATTAACTTTAATATTCCACAAAGAAATCTTCGGAAATTTTACCCTTTTTTTCTGGAAATTTTAGAACAAGATATGAAAGTGCACTACGAGAATTAAATTTGTGGTTTTTTTCTTCTAATCAACTCGACTTTGCATTATATAAGTCAAATTTTGTGAAAGCTCTTAATACTATCTGCCACTAAAAAATGTTTGTTAATGGTTTATTGTATCCCGTTAGGTTGATCTCATATAGTATATTTCTAGTCTGTAAGGTATTCTGTACTGTAGACGTAAGTTAATAAATAAATATAATAAATAAATAAATAATAAAATACCATTAAACCATCTAATTCACTGCCATAAGCAGCAAGGAAAAAAGTTTGGGTTTGATATTTGATTCCGGTTGTTGGAAAGCGGGGTTTTACTCCTTACTTTAGCTGGTTGATTAGACTAGACCTGCAACTTATGCTTCATCAAGCGAAAGTTATATTTCAACGTACTTTATGTAGACGTTTAATTGCATTTTAAAATCGACATAACTTAGACAAATCTCGATATCGGCGACTGAGTGGAAGATCAACGTATTTTATAAAATTTTTTAAAAACGTCTAAGATCAGAATTGTTTTCAAAAACACCAAATTTAAGAGTTTGGTTCAAGAAAGCCCTATCTCAGAATTAGTTTCGAAAGCACCCTAACTAAACGAAAATTCAATACGATTTCAGTCGAGATAGGGCTTTTGAATCAAATTCTTAAATAGAGCGTTATTAAAAAAAATTGCTGACGTAGGCCGTTTTTGAAAAATATACTCCTCAGCCATCGATATTCTCTCTCTATGGCGCGATATTCAACAGGTATATCATCATAAACCTCCTAAGAGATTTTTGCGCCAAGCTTCTCTTCCAAATTGTGGTGTGCCGATTTGAATTTTCCCTACAAATTGGTGGGACCTACAGTTTTTTGCCGACTCCGAACGGCATCTACAAAGGAGACGAATTTTTGCTGAGAAGCCTGTCATGGCAGAAATACACTCGGAGAGTTTGCCAAACCACTGCCGAGGGGCGACCCCGTTTTGAAAAACTTGTTTCAAATCACTTTTGATGTTACCTGTACCAGGGCTCGAACCATGGACCTTCGGTGTGGTAGGCCGGCAACACTACCTTCACACCACGGCGGCAGCCATCGATATTATTATGCAGAAATATTTCAACAATTACGAGTTTTAGTTTGTTTTGGAACTAGAAAACTGTCTAATGAAAATATCTTCAAATTTCGACTTAAAATTAAGTTCGTTTTTGCTCTGAACCCTCCATTTGTAGTCTTACTGCATATCGTATAAATACACGGTGACATCATTTACTTAAACAAAACCTTGATAAGCGGTTTTGAACTTTCACCGACGATATACACCTTTCAATATTTATGCCTGTTTGGGTGCTAAATTTGTTTTGTCTGTGTCATCCATTGCTTTATATATTTGTACATATATATTTATGTGAATGTGTTTAAATAAATGTGTCACGTGAGTTTCTATTTCACCGCCCTTTTTCGAACAAAAAATGCATTTTAATCTTGTCGTTTTTATTTGTCTGCATTTTTATTTCATTCCCCCTCTGTATTTATTTAGTTATTGTGACACTTGAAAAAGGGATAACAAGATTTTTATCTCAACGTTTTTGTTTTTGGGTTTTTGTCTGATGTAAAGGACACTTTTTGCGATCTGTTGTTGCTTTCTGGAAAGAATTGTGTGAAAACATGTTTACTTGGCTAAAGATCGATTGCGACAAGGTATATTTGTGTGTGTGTCTGTGCGTATGTGTATGTAGGTTTAGGTTTTCTTAATAGTAACGGTCCAATGGGACACTCTCAAAAGGATATCATTTTGTAGAATCTAGTTATTGCTGTTTTCACTCATGTGTGTTTATGTCTGTTACTGAAGATCACAACAAAAAAAAAATGATGGCGTCACTTATGCTGATCAGTAGCTCGCATCTTAAAAGTATTTAAATAAATTGAATAAATGATTCTAGATCGTAATACGATTGCTAATTAAATTTCACTGTTATTATTTAATTTCCCTAGGGTAAGAATTTCTGAAACGTATCACTTAAAATATTGATTTTATTTTTTCAATCAATAATAGCACAAAAATGGACGATAAAACGGATAAAATTTTTTATTTTGCAAAAATCTATTATTAATAAAAAATAAACTTTCACTATTTTAGCTGCTCCGTTTCAAAAATTCTCTCACCCTATAGCATTGCAACGATTCGCATATTTGATTAATCGATTCTCACGAGCTCTACTGATCGAAGAAGATTATGAGTATTTTGAGAGGAAACGATCAATACTAACATTTTCAAAAATACTTTTTTTTTTGAAGAGAAAAATGGAGAATGAAACCGAAATACAGGGTGTTTTTTCCAGGTTTGTTTTTCGAATAGAGATAAAACTGGCATTTTGTGGTCAAATCTGGCAACTCTAATGTCATTTATGTTCAGTTTGGTTTGCCATTTCATCATGAAGAGGTTGACAAAAGAACAACGCTTGCAAATCGTGCAAATTTATTTCGAAAATAATGGTTCAGTTCGCGAAGTTTACCGTGAGCTCCGTCCATTTTATGGTCGACATAATCGTCCATTAGAGCAATTAATTCGGTTAACCATGGATCGTTTGCGCACTACGTTTACTCTATGTGATAATACGCATCCGCAGAGACGTCGAACAGTGCGCACCGAAGAAACAATTGCCGCTGTAGAGCAAAGTGTTGAAGAGGACCCGAATGAATCGATTCGCCACCGTGCACAGCAATTGGAGCTTTGTCCATCAACTTTATGGAAGATTTTGCGCAAAGATCTTGGCTTGCGACCTTACAAGATCCAGCTTGTGCAAGAATTAAAGCCGCGAGACCATGCAATGCGTCGTGATTTTGGTGTATGGGCCGAAAATGAGATTGATTTCGATGCTGATTTTCATCGCAAAATTTTGTTCAGTGATGAGGCTCATTTTTGGTTGAATGGCTACGTCAACAAGCAAAATTGCCGCATTTGGAGTGAAGAGAATCCACATGAGACCCTTGAAACGCCATTACATCCACAAAAACTGACTGTTTGGTGTGCTCTATGGGCTGGTGGAGTCATTGAGCCATACTTCTTCCGCAATAATGCTGGAGAGGCAGCTACCGTTAATGGAGACCGGTATAGAGCCATGATAACCGACTATTTTGTTCCCGAATTGGATGGCATGAATGTGGATGAGTTGTGGTTCCAACAAGACGGCGCTACATGCCACACAGCGCACGTCACAATCGATTTATTGAAGGAAACATTCGATGAGCGCATAATTTCGCGGAATGGACCTGTCAATTGGCCACCAAGGTCGTGTGATTTGACACCATTGGATTATTTTCTTTGGGGATATGTGAAGTCGCTCGTCTACACCAACAAACCAGAAACGTTAGGGGAATTGGAAGCCAACATTCGTGGCGTTATTGCCGACATACGGCCCCATATGCTCGAAAAAGTGGTTGAAAATTGGACCTGTAGAATTGGCTTTATTCGAGCCAGCCGCGGCGGCCACATGCCCGAAATCATATTTAAACATTAATGGCATAAAATTATCCTTCCAATAAAGCCAAATTGATGGACCTTAAAACGATTTTCTTGTGTTTTATTTCAATTCGAAGTTCTATACCCCTAAAAAAACACCCTTTATTATTTTTATTTGAAAATCTAAAAAAAATATTCCAAACTTTTAAAATTCTTTTTTGGAAAACTTAAAGGCATGTACTTTGAATTCGCTTCCCACCAAAGTAAACGTAAAGCAAGCTTTGAGCTTACAAAACGATGCTCTTTCGTTTACAAAATGTTTGAAAGTAAATGTACAGGGTGGCGCAAAAGTAATCCTCCTATCAGAAAATGCTATAAATTTTGCGATTGACCCCTAAAGTCAGTTCTGTTTTGACATTTGTGTAGTAAACACATGCGAAATACACGTTAATAAACAATGTTACGCTACACTGCTCCAGAACGCGGAATATTGCTGACTATTTATTTGACCAATAATCGGTCGGGGCCAAACGGTTACTGTGAATGGTGAGCGCTACAGAGCAATGATCAACGAGTTCTTTTTGCCGCAACTTGATGAATTGGGATTGAAAAACATGAGGTTCCAACAAGACGGTGCAACAGCACACACTGCACGTGCCACAACCGATATGCTGAACATCGGAAGCTTACTTTTGCGCCACCTTGTAATATAATCGAAATGGCTTATTAATGTAAACTATAACAAAATTTTAAAATAAAGTTTATCCATAGGATAAACTTCCTAATGCAGTAGTCTACCCTTTGCTATGGTGAGTGTTGTTTTCTTTGATTACTTCTTTCCTTTCAATTGTTGTTGTTATCTGCCAACAAATCTAGACGATTTTTAGACATTCTCTCTATATGTTAAAAATGTATGCTGGACTTTTGGTTTTGTGCATTCTTGTTTATATTTTCAGAAGATAGTTATTGTACGTGTAACCCCTGCTCTAGTTATACAAGGTGGCGCAAAAGTAAGCTTCCGATGTTCAGCATATCGGTTGTGGCACGTGCAGTGTGTGCTGTTGCACCGTCTTGTTGGAACCACATGTTTTCCAATCCCAATTCATCAAGTTGCGGCAAAAAGAACTCGTTGATCATTGCTCTGTAGCGCTCACCATTCACAGTAACCCCGACTGATTATTGGTCAAATAAATAGTCAGCAATATTCCGCGTTCTGGAGCAGTGTAGCGTAACATTGTTTATTAACGTGTATTTCGCATGTGTTTACTACACAAATGTCAAAACAGAACTGACTTTAGGGGCCAATCGCAAAATTTATAGCATTTTCTGATGGGAGGATTACTTTTGCGCCACCTTGTACCTTTCATGAACGTACAATTTTATTATAACTTTGGTCCGATGTTTGTAAATATGAGAAGAAGAAGAGATAGACACACCAATAAGTATACCGAAATGATCAGGGCGATGAGCTGAGTCGATTTAACCATGTCCGTCTGTCTGTTTGTACGCAAACTAGTCCCTCAGCTTTTGAGATATCTTGATGAAATTTGGTATGTAGCCGCCATTTTGCATAAGATTAATAATTTTTCGGAACCAGCATGATCGGACCAATACAACGCATTGCTCCCATACAATCGATTGTTCCGATAAATGGGACTTGGGCTATGTATCTTTAAGTGATCAGTTTTGCAGAGTTTGTACTAATTGTGAGTAAGGATCGGACACTTAAAACCGTGATGCGTATTCATGAAAGGTATAAAGTCTTCGGCACAGCCGAAGACAGCCCTTTCCTTACTTGTTTTATGTTAATTTTGTTATTAGTTTTATGGTCGCTCCATTTTATATATTTTGTAGGTTTTACAAGCTCAAGATTTGTTGATACTAATTGTTATCGCTTATTATATTTGATTTTTTGTGAAATGTTTTCTTAAACCCTACACAATTGATTATTTTTTAAACATGCTTCCAATGCGATTTTAACTAATTGTCTACAAGTTCACGGAGCGACGGTAAACCGCTCATATGTTCAAGCGTTTATAAAAAGAATTTCAATTTATTTTAACTTCAAACAAATATGAAATTTTTTTCATTTCACTTTTAAAGTTGAATAATTTATAAACATACATACATTCTGAATGCTTATAAGCCTATACTTAAAAACTGTAAATAAATTTAATACTGAAAACGCTTACATAAAGATTTTTTAATTTATTTAAAAACATTTACAGAAATGCTTGTTGGGTAGTAATTACCATTACAACGAACCCAATGATCATTTTTGTTGAAAATAAATTGAATCTCATATGAGATGAATACATTTTCCAATTTCTAACATTGATTTTTAGCTTGAGATCGCTTGAAGAAACAGTTTATTTTCCAGCAAAAGGGAACAAGTTTGATATTAAAATATTTTAATTTGCTCCCTTGAAAAAATTTTAAGTTCCGACTTGAATTCCATCAATATTTGCCAACTGAAATCAATATATATCTTCTTATACCATTCCTTTTTTAATATTTTGACAATTTTTCGATCATGTGTTGTAAGATATGACGGAAAATACGAGTGTTGCCATGTGTAAAAATTGAAGATGCATTGTCAAAATTAAGTCCAATGGCTTTCAAACCTCAACCAATGGCTTTCAAACATCAGCCAATGGTTTTCAAACCTCAACCTCAAACGGAGAAACATATTGGAAACCACTTTCGAAATTTAGACATTTCTCAAACATTGACAAAAAATGAATGCATATTGGGAGGCTTCTTAAGGTACATGACCCAAAAAAAAATAGGAAGCTCATAAACGGAGCGCTTTTGACGGTCGAAACATACTCCAAATATCGCCGACCGATGTACAACAATTCTTTCATATGTAAAAAATTTGTAACGACATTTAGCTGAACACTTGTCGTAGACTCCACACAAAAAAGCACAGAAAGAGCACTACGATTGAAGGTGTAGACACAACAACAAAAACGTCAGCTTCATGTATTCAATTGCTGCCCATGCTGCGACTTCTTTCTACAGTCGCGTGAATTTTTAAGTGCGCGCCAGTGATAATACAAAGTGAGATGAAGTGAATTAAAGATGACGCCAAATACAAACGCGAAATAAGAAAAGTAAGAAGTTGAAAAGCAAAATTGCACAAAAACTCAAAAACTACGAGTACCTTTATATAATGGAAAAAATATCAAAACGTTTAAATTTAAGGGCGTGAAATGTACTCAACCACTTTAATCTGTTAGACTGCAAAAGAGTGTCCCCTTTTCACTTTTTATGTCACACTGATTTAATTTTTGGACTGCAAGCTTGAATGCAAGATTTTTGATTTGTCCAGTTTTGGTGTTATTTTGTATGTAACAACAACAAGAAGCATCAACTTCATTTTAGTCAGCTGCTGATTTTGAATTAAACGTGCGCTGCCGAGTGGACATTCCAAAGGACTGCTCATTATTATGCCAAAATAAGGTTTGTTTGACTACTTTTTACTTTTCTTAATATCATACCATGCATTCCTTCTATATTAAGAGTGACCGCAAGTTTGGCAAGTGAGCGCACTTTCTAGAAGAAGAAGCTTTCCAAGTGCAACAACTACTCGAAAAATGCTAACCTTTCTGAAAGTATCTAGCGGGGTTTCACATCGACTTGCAACTTTTGACAGAGTTGGAAGTAGACATTATTACTTGCCAAGTCTGAGTGCAGTCTACAGCCTCGAGAAATATGCTTTTGATGTATTTTTGGTAGCGTTGTTTCTTGTTGTTGCGGGTGTTAAACTCGATTGTCAGGTAGAAGTTAATGGCATTACTCGAGAGAGGAATGTGAATGGCGAGTCAGGCAGGGATGTATCAGCATCATCTGGTATCTGGGGTTTAACAATATCCCAGGCAACTCCCGCGTTGATTTCGTTTCACTATTGGACACTTATGAACCTGACACCATGGGCTTTAGGAAATTTTGTGTGCCGCTGGCCATATTCAGTCTGCTTAAACAAACTGGCCACCAGGCAGCTGACCAAGCGCTAGACCGAATCCTTCTGGTCTGCGGTGTAATGCAGTGTGGTTGTTTTAACAATGCTTCGTTCTGCCTAGTCGTCACTGTACTCACATAGCATTGTTATCAATGTCTCCTAAAGGATGTGCCACGAACCTAGATACTTCAATAGGGTTTGAACAGAGTGAGATTTGTGTTAGAAGAGTCTGCTCTCTCGAGCAGATAAACAGGTGAGTGGTGTCATGGGGAGACACGACGTATGCCTCGCAAACATTCGGCATGTCAGGGTTCAGTCTGTATAGGTAATAGTTTAATTTGCTACAATATCCAGAACTAAGTTGGGGTAGTGTGACTCTTGTATGCGTTCCTCTTCCGCAACAGGTGGGGCTCGCACACATGATCCATTCAACTAAGAACAATCAGTCAAACGGTTTCGTTGTAGGCCTAGCAACCTGCTAGCCCGTGAATGTCTAGTGTAAACTATTTTTTACTAGACTAATAAACACGAGCTCCTCAACAAGGATCCATCAATCAAATTCAATGATCTATTCCTATCTAACTTTAATTTATACTGCTTTTGAGTCTCATTATACACATTGAAAGACCCAATAATTGTCATCAAATATAAATAATTGATCGTTTAGTGCCCACAAAACTGATCGGCATTTAAGTCAAGCGCTACGCATGCCCACCATCGCACCAACCTAAAAATTAAAAAAAAAAAAAAGAGACGTCCTTCCATGTGCGCACACAGCGAGCTTCGACTTTGGTTGGGCATTCGCTGCGTTTTCAAGTGGAAAGATGAATTCATTGCGATTACACGCAGCGATTCATCTTTTCTATTGCCGCTTACCATTTTATTTTTGTGAAAAAAAGAGTATATATATGTAATAAATGTATTTAGTTGTAAAAGTGTTTGTTTCGTTTATTCATATTTTTATTTTATGAGCATTGTTGTTGTGAATATATAAAATTTTTTGTAGTGGCATAATTACGCGCTTGACTGTGACATTTTTGTTTTTGTTGGTATTTTTTCTTCGTTTTTCGATTTCTCGCTGATATTATCGAAAATGCATAGAAATTATTGTACCAGATATGGGTAAAAGGGGGGAAGTCAGGAGGAAATAGCGGTGCACTCACCAACTAAATAGAGTATTTGTGCCCACACAGCACGTCCGTAAATTATATCAATATTTCTTCACCCATTCTGAGCGCCAAAATAGCTCGGGTTTTACCCGAATATTATTAGACATTGATGGACTACGATCCTTGCAAAGATATTTTGTAGTTAACCTTTCAGCTTATTACTGGATATGCATTCTTTTTTGAATATTAAAGCACTTTCTCAGGATTTTCATTGAATACTAGAAAACCCGGCCATGCTTCGCTGCCTCTTAGAACTTATAACATACTAAGTTCGATTTTAACCAGTATATCTCGGAAACCAGTTGAGATATGCAACTTTATCACATCGGTTATTACAGCACTTATTAGCACCTTTCGTTTGATATCCATATTGTGCTAGCATATTTTAGGTCACCCTGGTCCACATATTGGGCGATAACTCCGAAATTGGTCGAGTTATCGAAATAAGGTATATGTTAAACGTTAAAATAGACATCTAGTAATGTGACGTTGAAAATTTCATTCAATTATATTCAGCTATTTTGGAGTGATACGCGCGCAAACATGCAGACAAATAGAAAAAAATTCTAAAAACGGTTGAATTCGATTGTATTGGCTATAAATAATCTCTTCTATACATTTTTCTTGAATATCTGCTAGGTACAGACATCGACCTGTTACAATTTTATTATATAGAGATGATGAACGTCATAAGATTCACTAAACCTAGGTTGAAGCGCATGAGAATGTGAACCGGCGTTCCAAAATCGACATATCTGTTCACCTGATAGAGTAAACTTACTTGTCCGGTATTGTACCCAGTGTAAGTTTAGAGTTTGGCTAGTAATCCTAATAATGGAAATATAAACAGTTTGGTGTGCCTTTGTCTTGGCCACTCAACCCAGTGTTGCTTTAATTCCTAAATCCTTCAGCTTCCTAGGAAAAAGAAACGAAGTGAAGACAATTATGGTGGATTGCTTGCATAAAATGATTTTCTGACTACGCCCATGTAAGTGCACAACTGACAGATACAGTAGTGTATGTTGTTCTTTATTTTTCTTTTCGTTACTATATATTTTTTATTTCACATACATATGCACATACACACAAAATGAAAAAAAGAAAAAAAGAAAGAAAAAATAAATAAATTTGTTTCCTTCTATCAACACTCGCTCGTATTTTTACATGGTTGAACAGTTTTTTGACAGTTTCTCATTATACTCAGCTGTGCCTAACCCACATAGCGTGTTAACTCTTTTTACCCCACTACGTCGCGGTATAAACAAATTAAAAAAATTTGAAACCAAATTTCTAAATTAAGAAATTTTGGAAAAATAATAAACCATAAATAAGTAAATAAAAAATATTGTTGGCACATTGAGCTAATTTGTTTGAATACTTTAAAAAGAACAATTCAATTGTTGTTGGCACGCGAAATAAATAAAACCGATGAGCACAGTCAGAGTGTCAAAAAAGGACAAATTAAACAAATTCACCATCAGCATGATAATGCCAACAGACGTCGCCGCTGGCGCATAGGGTGGTGAAAATAAATAGAAATAGAAGTTTAGCTGATTAATAAACCCATCCTTCTGATAGAATAATGGTAAAAAAACGTGCCAAAATTTCTCCTATGCAGACGTCGAAATGGATCTATGTATAAGAAAAGTTAAAAATCTCTTTCTTTTAATAATTAAAAAAAAAAAAGCAAAAAACAACGAGTAAAAAAACAACGAGTCAAACAGTTGAGTATAGTATACTCACCTACACACGAACTTAGATTAATTTATTTATTTGACTTAGTACTAAAATTTTTTGACTGTGTTTTGTTTTACAAAAAAATCAAACTCGTAATTTTTAACCGTGCTAGTAGTTGGGAAAAATCGTATTGTTTTGGTTGTTGGGAAATAGCAGCGTGAGATTCGGAATCGTCATTGTCAGCGTCGTTGACGCGAACACGAATTGACGATTTGGCAATCGCAAAACAATTAACCTTGACGGTGAACGTGGACAAAGCTACTCAGGTCGTACATTATATACTTCTTACACACGAGCATGTACTTTACTATATACATGTATATGTATTTAAATATGCATTTACAAAAGTTTATATGTAGGTAGATATCTAGATGAACAAAAGCAGTATATACGTATGCCCACATGTATGTAAATAAGTAAGTGTATTGAGCTTCGTGCACGACCGTGGCATTTCATGGTGACTCTGATCGGATGGGAGTGGGCGTAGGCTAGTTTTTTGTCAACGCAAAATGTTCATTTCAACTTCGGCCCAAATTTCTTAAAATGAAACGGTCATCCAAAGTATATAAACATACAATTTTGATCATTCAAATAAATTTAGTATCTACGCTGAGCTATACATATACACACATAAAGCGCAGTCCATCAAACTTACCTGCGTATGTTGTTGTTGGTGTTGATGTGGGTTCTACGCATATCTAAGTTGTAAGTGAGGTTTGGCTTAGTAGACTAGCATAGAAATTCTTGCTTGACTGCTCGCTAATATGTGACGCTCTGAAAATAAAGTAAAATAAAATAAAATAAAATAAAATAAAAGAAAATAAAATAAAAGAAAATAAAATAAAATGAAATAAAAAGAAATAAAATAAAATAAATTTAAGTGAAATAAAATATAATAAAATAAAATAAGATAAAGTTAATAAAATAAAATAAAAAAAAATAAATTAAAATGAAATAAAATAAATGCAGATGAAATAAAATAAAATAAAATAAAATTAAAAAAATAATAAAATAAAATAAAATAAAATAAAAGAAAGGAAAAAAATAAAACAAAATAAAACAATACAAAAAAAAGTAAGATAAAATAAAATAAAACAAAATAAAATTAAATAAAAAAAATAAAATAAAATAAAATTAGATTAAATGCAATAAAATAAAATAAAATAGAATTATATTAAATGAAATAAAATAAATAAACTTACAAAAATATATAAAAATAAAATAAAATAAATCCATATAAATTTAATTATAATGAAATGAAATAAAATAAAACATTATAAAATATTGAATATAAATAAATATGCGTGGCATTAACTGATTATTGATATACAAAATGTAATTGATACTATATCTAGCATAAGCTTTTATAATCTTGTACAAGCGAGCCGAAGGCCCTGGCAGCCAGCGCTCTTTCTTTAGTGTAATAACAATTGTATTGTTGCTTCACTTTTTTATAAATAAATAAATAAAATAAAATAAAAGGAAATAAATTTAAGTGAAATAAAATATAATAAAATAAAATAAGATAAAATTAATAAAATAAAATAAAACAAAATAAATTAAAATGGAATAAAATAAGATAAAATAAAATAAAATAAAATTAAATTAAATAAAACTAAATAAAATAAAATTAAATAAAATAAAATAAAATAAATTTAATTGAAATAAAATATAATAAGATAAAATAAAATAAGGTAAAATAAATAAAATAAATAAAATAAAACAAAACAAAATAAATTAAAATGGAATAAAGTAAAATAAAATAAGATAAAATAAAATAAAATAAATTAAAATGATATGAAATAAAGTAAGATAAATTAAAATGAAATAAAATAAAATAAAATAAAATAAAATAAAATAAAATAAAATAAACGCAGATAAAATAAAATAAAATAAAAGAAGATAAAATTAAATAAAATAAAATAAAAAAGTTAAATTAATTAAAATGAAAGTAAATGAAATAAAATAAAATACCTTCAACCCCTCCAAAACTTAATTCAATTGTCCAGTATTAACACAAAGTAATTTAAAGAATTAATATCTGCATACTTATTTTCTTTCGCAAAGTATATATGTTTATATGATTGAATTTTGCAAGTGGTTTCATTACTACCTTACTGTCCTTGTTTTTTTGTTGTTATTAATTAAATAGTCACGTTGCACATATAAAATGGACGCCCCATTGCGATCGACCCAGCTGGCGATTGTCAATACAAACATAAAAATGTCAGCTACTAATTTTTCGTGGGTTTCAAGTGTCCCGATATATGTTTGAACACTCAAAACAAGTTTTTTATGTTGCTTTGTGGATAGTTTGATTTATTTCGTTTTGAATATGTTTAAATGAAATAAAAAATTGGTTGATAGACTATAACTGGTCGACAATGAATGCTTATGTTTGAAATGCAATAAATAAATTAGAAAATATTATAAGAAGTCAAATATAATTTCACACAACTGTAAAAAAGGCATTGACATTAGCGGATCGGTTTAATAATGTCTATAATTATATTTTTGTTTGACACAATTAATTACATACCCCACTCTTCAATTCGTTTCTAGAGCGGTGGCAGAGTAATACTTTTACACGCGGCAATGAGACGTTTGTATCATCTGACGTTGTGAAGGCCAAGAGCTCAACGAAATTATTGAAATTTAAAAAACTTTATAAAGTAATCTTAATTTTTTCATATTTATTTAATAAGAATTGTGCTCAATTGCAACTTTTCCTAGCAGAGCATTTTTCTATGATAACAAGCAATAACAGCCAAAGTTGAGCTAGGACCAGATCTGTTAGTGAGCTAGGACCAGATCTCTTAGTGCTAAGTTCTATTATATATTATACAAAATTGAAAGACTTTTGCTCAAAAAGTGCAGATTTTATGGGACTAAAACCATGGAGGCAAAATCTATTTTCTATAAATATTTTTTGCGCTGGTATAAAGTGGTACCTGAACAAAAGCTAAGAGAAAAGGAATGGTATAAGATCTGAAGTGTAATTAGTAGCTACATATTTAAAAATAAAATTTTTCAAAAAAAAGCTAAACTGCCAATTTTGTTTTATATTTCCTAAAAATTTCGTTTACATTTCGAAATTTAGAGGAATATAAAAATACTACTTTTTTACTTACATTTAGTTTCAAATATTCCCATTGATTGCAAAATTTCTGGTTTCAAGCAGTGATTTTAACTTTCAAATATTATCTGGCATAGTTCTAAAAATTTACTTTGGATGTTATTATACCGACGGCTGAGGGGAAGACCAAAAAAATATTTTTAATAAATCATATAAATATCTTCATATTAATAATATTTTTTAAATTAATAAAATGATAAATTGAGAAAAGGGGTGATGGAAAACAGAATTCAACCATTTTAAGAGTAATTCTATAAATTCGTCTGTCTTCTGTTTAGTTCTTACTAGAAAACCCAGCCACGCTTCGCTGCATTTCAGAAATTATAATAGACTGAGTGCGATTTTCGTCATTACACCTCCTAAATCAGTAGCGATTATAGAACTTATCACATCACTTATTGCAGCACTCATTAGCCGCTTTCCTTTGATACTCATATTGGCCACATATTGGTCGATAACTCCGAAACCGGTTGAGTTATCGAAGTAGGGGATATCTAAATTTTTAAGTTAGACGTCTAGTAATGGAACGGTGAAAGCTGCAATCAAATATATATAGCTGTTTTTGAGTGATACGAGCGCAAACATACAGACAGATAGACAAAAACTTCTGAAAACTGTTTCTTTGAATTCTACTGACTCAATAATAATCCCTCCTATAAATTTTTTTTGAATATCTGCAATGTGCAGACATCGACCTGTTACAATTTTGTTATATGTAGAGATTGTACAAGGTGGCGCAAAAGTAAGCTTCCGATGTTCAGCATATCGGTTGTGGCACGTGCAGTGTGTGCTGTTGCACCGTCTTGTTGGAACCACATGTTTTCCAATCCCAATTCATCAAGTTGCGGCAAAAAGAACTCGTTGATCATTGCTCTGTAGCGCTCACCATTCACAGTAACCGTTTGTCCCCGACCGATTATTGATCAAATAAATAGTCAGCAATATTCCGCGTTCTGGAGCAGTGTAGCGTAACATTGTTTATTAACGTGTATTTCGCATGTGTTTACTACACAAATGTCAAAACAGAACTGACTTTAGGGGCCAATCGCAAAATTTATAGCATTTTCTGATAGGAGAATTACTTTTGCGCCACCCTGTATGACGTTGAATGAATCAAATAAACTTATTGAACCGTATTTAAAAGTCAACATTTGAAAATCTCATTCAATTTGTAATCGCTTACACAGTTTTTTGCTTGTTTTATCTACATAAATTCCCATACCTGCGTGTGACTTTATAGGGAGCATGGTAAGAGTCTACCAATTTGTGTTTGCAGACAAGAATTTTCCCTAACTAACAAGCTCTATCATTTTTGCCATTCATCTAATCGTTAAGTGGCTGCCGATTTGTTTAATAATAGTTTAGCATATCGCTATAACGGTTAATTACGAATATTACCGCAAAAAAGTGTGGAGAGCAATTGCGGTGCTTCAACGACTCAACTGCATGAGACAATTATTAAATTACTTTGCAACCTTTTCGTTTTTGTTTTAAACGTTAATGCCACGCATACTACTTTACAAAGACTTACACACATACATATATTATGTATATATATATATATATAAATAAATAAAATATTAATTGACTTTGCGTGTATGTTGTTGTTGGGCGCATGTTTGTTTACATTTCAAGTGCTTTGAACTTTAAATTTAATGAATGCAATTATAGTAAATGCGTTTGGCAGTTGGTCATATTATTTTGTTCTTATTTTTGTAACTGCTAAAGTGTTATGTATCGGGACATACATATTTACAGCTAAGTAATTGGTCTTGTGTTTGATGAGGATGTAAATAATGTGTCGAGTTGAATTTGGGTTAAATACCTGTAATCACTTACTTCAGCAGCGATTGTTCAATAATTTTATTTCGCTTGTTGCAATAAACATACAAACATCTCAGCGTTAATCATACATACATATCTATGTATATAAAAATCAATGTTTGTCTGTCTGTTTGTTTGTAAGTATTTGAAAAGCTGCCAAACTATTCAACGGATGGCTATAAAATTTTGCCAAAGTATTGCTTCTAATTTTGGGAAGAATATAGGAATAGTATAATTATATTAAACTAAAAGGGGCGTGGCTTTATTAAATTTCTACATATAATTAAATTGTAACAGATTCTGTGTCTGTACGTCGCCGAAACTCAAGAAAAAAATTACAGGAAACTACATTATTGAGTCAATAGAATCCAAAGCACCAGTTTTCAGATTTTTTGTATGTATGTTTGCGCGCGTATCACTCAAAAACTGCGGAAAAGGATTCAATGCAACTTCCACCGTTGCATTACTAGACGTCTTACTTAAAGTTTAAGATATTCCTTATTTCGATACCTCTACCAGTTTCGGAGTTATCGGACTATGTATGGACTAGGGTGACAAAACCTATGTTAGTACGAAATGGATATCAAAGGAAAGGTGATAATGAGTTTCGGAGATATATTGATTAAAATCGAAATCAGTTTGTTCTGAGACGCAACAAAGTGTGGCCGGGATTTCTAGCAATATACTAAGTTTTATAATTTAATCTTTCTTGTATATGTATATACGTATATGTACGTATTTACTTTGCGAAACAAACATTTTTTTTTATTCAAATTAATCCTTTCTTTACGCTTTTCTCATAACTTTCGCAGATTTCTCCATATCCGATAAATGTGAAGATTCCGGTTTACGAGTCAATGGTAAAGGCAAGAAAATGCGCAAACCGCGCACTATATACAGTTCATTGCAATTACAACAATTAAATCGACGTTTCCAGCGTACCCAGTATTTAGCGCTGCCAGAGCGTGCCGAATTAGCGGCGAGTCTGGGCCTTACGCAAACTCAGGTATGTGAAATTTTTTTTATTATTTTGTAGAGTTTAATCAATTTAAAAGCATACAAATCCACAGTGGCGTTTGACATGCACAACATAACATGCATAAACATAACATGCATAATGAAATTGTGGAAGTTTAAGTGACTGGTCTAAAGATGGTATTAGTTATTTTTAAACGATTGAGATTTTATTTCTTGTTTGAGTTTGACAAAGTTATGATTTAAATTCTTCATAAACAAACATTATTTTAAAAAGAATAATCACGAATTTATTCAATATTTAGAGTTTGAACACCTAAGGCTAGAAGTATTTATATATGTCCTTATAAAGTGCTTAGTAGCTAGAGGTAAAGTACTTATATAGTGGTTAGTGCTCAGGGCTAAAGTGCTTTTATCGCCTTTAGAAACGGCTTAATTGTAAGACAAGAGTATTTCTATTTTCCCCTGCAGACTAAAAGTACTTGTTTTGCCATTACAAACTGCTTAGTTTTAAGTCTAAATTACAGGGTGTTTTTTTTACAGGTTTGTTTTTCGAATAGAGATAAAACTGGCATTTTGTGGTCAAATCTGGCAACTCTAATGTCATTTATGTTCAGTTTGCTTTGCCATTTCATCATGAACAGGTTGACAAAAGAACAACGCTTGCAAATCGTGCAAATTTATTTCGAAAATAATGGTTCAGTTCGCGAAGTTTACCGTGAGCTCCGTCCATTTTATGGTCGACATAATCGTCCATCAGAGCAATTAATTCGGTTAACCATGGATCGTTTTCGCACTACGTTTACTCTATGTGATAATACGCATCCGCAGAGACGTCGAACAGTGCGCACCGAAGAAACAATTGCCGCTGTAGAGCAAAGTGTTGAAGAGGACCCGAATGAATCGATTCGCCACCGTGCACAGCAATTGGAGCTTTGTCCATCAACTTTATGGAAGATTTTGCGCAAAGATCTTGGCTTGCGACCTTACAAGATCCAGCTTGTGCAAGAATTAAAGCCGCGAGACCATGCAATGCGTCGTGATTTTGGTGTATGGGCCGAAAATGAGATTGATTTCGATGCTGATTTTCATCGCAAAATTTTGTTCAGTGATGAGGCTCATTTTTGGTTGAATGGCTACGTCAACAAGCAAAATTGCCGCATTTGGAGTGAAGAGAATCCACATGAGACCCTTGAAACGCCATTACATCCACAAAAACTGACTGTTTGGTGTGCTCTATGGGCTGGTGGAGTCATTGGGCCATACTTCTTCCGCAATAATGCTGGAGAGGCAGCTACCGTTAATGGAGACCGGTATAGAGCCATGATAACCGACTATTTTGTTCCCGAATTGGATGGCATGAATGTGGATGAGTTGTGGTTCCAACAAGACGACGCTACATGCCACACAGCGCACGTCACAATCGATTTATTGAAGGAAACATTCGATGAGCGCATAATTTCGCGGAATGGACCTGTCAATTGGCCACCAAGGTCGTGTGATTTGACACCATTGGATTATTTTCTTTGGGGATATGTGAAGTCGCTCGTCTACACCAACAAACCAGAAACGTTAGGGGAATTGGAAGCCAACATTCGTGGCGTTATTGCCGACATACGGCCCCATATGCTCGAAAAAGTGGTTGAAAATTGGACCTGTAGAATTGGCTTTATTCGAGCCAGCCGCGGCGGCCACATGCCCGAAATCATATTTAAACATTAATGGCATAAAATTATCCTTCCAATAAAGCCAAATTGATGGACCTTAAAACGATTTTCTTGTGTTTTATTTCAATTCGAAGTTCTATACCCCTGAAAAAAACACCCTTTACATATATTTGACCTCATGAACCGCTCAGTAAACACGCCTTACTTTTCAAATGTGCATGTATTTGAGTCTTATATCTACATATAATAAAATAGTAACAGGCCGAAGTGCGCATAGTGAAGATATTCAAGAAAAAATGATAGGAGAAATCATTATTGAGTGAATAAAATCCAAACCAACAGTTCTTAGAATTTTTGTTTGTCTGTCTGTATGTTTGTGCGCGTATCACTCAAAAACTATTAAATAGAATGGAATACAACATTCGCCGTTGCATTACTAGAGCCCTAACTTAAAGTTAAAGATATCCTCGATTTCGCTAACTCTCCCGGTGTCGGAGTTATTGAGCAATATGTGAACCATATTGACCAAAAAGTGTTATTACAATATGGGTATCAAACTTAAGGTGCTAATGATAGCTGCAATAAGTGTTGTGATTAATTTTCATATCTCAACTGGTTTCGGAGATATAATGAATAACATCGAACTCAATTTATTATGAGCTCTGACCGTGACGATATCAAAGTGGGCTGTTCATAATGTTTGGATGAAAGTGATAGGTTGAAATTGATCACTCCCTGTAAGAACAGAAAAAGAAATTAAATGCAAAGGAAATTTAAACATGGAAATCTCTTTGATTATTTGCTGACCAACTAACAAATAACTAAATTCACTATTGATTTTCTGTTTCGACACAAACGTTTTATACTCACAGTGACCTATTTAAGCATTTAATAGAACAGCAGTAGCAAAAGAAAAAAAAAAAATATATGCGAGCATATATATAAAGAGAGCGCGTGTACTCGTAAATTATCCATGCGCCTATGCACAAAACATTTATAAAACAATTAAACCAAAGTAAACAAAAGCCAACAACCCAACAAGCAGTGCCAACAAACACGCCCGTCTGAAGGCCAATGTGCCGGCATAGACTTAAATCTTAAACTCAACTCAATTTACGGCAACAATTCTTGAAACTATTAACGCAACGCAATATTTAAACCACAAAAAAAAATAAAAATTTATAAAAAAAAAATGTTTTATATGCAAAATAAAGTTAACAAAAAACAATAATAAATTTAATAAAATGGTATGTATGTATGCATGTAACTAAGATAGCTGTAGTATCGTCCTGTGTAAGTTTGTATGATTTTGGATATATAAATTTGTCCGCCCTTCGCATGCGAACTCAAAAAACAATCAATAAACGACTTCCGCTTTCGCTTTAGCGAGAGGGCGGTTTTAATTACTGCCACAAGAGGCAATAAAACAACTGCAATAGTAACAACAAAAATAATGACAAATGCTATTGCTGCAATGATGGCAAGCTAGTTGGCTACAAAATAGCGCTGAGGAAGCAATTCAACATTGCGCTCAACTAAGCCGAGTAACGTATTGAGCTGAAAGCGCCAAAAGTTTCGTTAAACAAGAAATTCCCTTACGAGCGGTCAAATAAGTTCACATATTCGACATACATAAAAGTAGCTAGAAAGACGCTTATCGTCTTCAGTAGCTAGCTAACTTTCTTTATTGCTTTATTCATAACAAAAATAAAAGCTATAAATAAAATGAATAGAACAAACTGGCTGCCGAAACGCCGTTTGGAGCGCGCACACAATACCAACCAAACCAAAAAAAAAAAAAAAAAACAACTTTGTACATACAACGGGTACAACGGGTGTGATAATTTACTCAAAGTAAAGCCACCAAATAAGTAATGTTGATGCGTGGACAAGGAGCTGATGTTGCAGTCCAGTTGCAGTTACACCCTTTGTGCGCTCATAAATTAATATTTTTTGCTGCTATTTGTTTAACTTTTTTGTTTTGTTTCGAAGCCTTTTTGGCATTGTCAGCTGCATGGCAGTGTGTTAACCCTTCAGGGCCTGGCGGATATTAAATGAGACATTGTCAAAAACGTAAAGCAAAGAAAAAAATCGTAATGAGTTTGAGAAATAGTAGAGTGGTTTAATTAGCTTGCCTTAAAAAATAACAAATTATTGATTTAAGCAATTTTTCCGTTGTCCCTTTAAGGTGTTGCACTTTGTGTGACTGTCTGCGGGTAATTAACTCGCTGTTATGAATTTTTTTTGTTAAATGAGATAGGGAATAAATGATACAGCGCGCGCACTTTTTGAGATTGTAATATCTACTTGTTACAAATTGTAATATTTCAATTAAACCACCAGTAAATATTGAAAAATTGTATGAAACCATGCCCCGTTTAAGATGTCGGAGAATTTTTATTTTATTTTATTTAATTTTATTCTTATTTTATTTTATTTTAATTTAATTTAATTTATTTTATTTTATTTTATTTCTTTTTATTTTATTTTATTTTATTTTATTTTATTTTATTTTATTTTATTTTATTTTTTCTAATTTTATTTTATTTTATTTTATTGCATTTAATTTTATTTTATTTTATTTCATTTTACTTTATTGTATTTTATTTTATTATATTTTTTTATTTTATTATATTTTGTTTTATTTTATTTTATTTAGTTTTATTTTATTTTGTTTTGTTTTATTTTATTTCATTGTATTTTGTTTAATTTCATTTCATTTAATTTAATTTTATTTTATTCTATTTTATTTTATTTTATTTTATTTTATTTTATTTTATTTTGTTTTATTTTATTTTATTTTGTTTCATTTCATTTTATTAAATTTATTTTATTATATTATATTTAATTTAATTTAATTTTATTTTATTTTATTTTATTTTATTTTATTTAATTTAATTTAATTTAATTTAATTTAATTTAATTTAATTTAATTTAATTTAATTTAATTTAATTTAATTTAATTTAATTATTTTTAATTTAATTTAATTTAATTTAATTTAATTTAATTTAATTTAATTTTATTTTGTTTTATTTCATTTCATTTTATTTTGTTTTATTTTATTTGATTTCATTTTATTTTAGCTTACTTCATTTTATTTTATTTTTTTTGAGTTTATTTTATTTTATTTTATTAAATTAAATTTAAATTTATTTTATTCAATTAAATTTTTTTTCATTTTATTTTATTTTATATTTATTTATATTATTTTATTTCGTTTCACTTTATTTTGTTTTATTTTATTTCATTTCATTTTATTTCATTGTATTTTATCTTATTTTATTTTATTATTTTTTCCTTAATTGGATTTTATTTTATTTTATTTTATTTTATTATATTTTGTTTTATTTTAATTTACTTTTTTTTTAATTTATTTTACTATATTTTATTATATTTTATTTAATTTAATTTAATTACATTTTATTTTATTTTAATTTATTTTATCTTATTTTATTTTGGTTTATTTTGTTTTAATTTATTTATTTTACTATATTTTATTATATTTAATTTAATTTAATTACATTTTATTTTAGTTTATTTTATTTTATTTTATTTTATTTTAATTTATTTTATTTTATTTTACTATATTTTATTATATTTTATTTAATTTAATTTAATTATATTTTAATTTCTTTTAATTTATTTTATTTTATTTTATTTTATTTTATCTTATTTATTTTTATAAAATTTGTTATTTTTTTATTTGTTTTTAGAGTTTGTTCTTCTGTGCTCCTCGCATATAAGAAACCTTATTACAACGAGGTGGAGTGATTTCGAACACCACCCTGACATATCATTGTTAACCTTCTGCTTGCCAGCCCGCTTGTGCGCTTGCATAACCTGAATTGGAAGCATGATCGCTTATTCACTTGTGTGTACATACATGCGAGATATGCATATAACACCCACACTGTGCAACAAAACATAAACGCACAACTTACAAACATTTGTCAGAACGAGTTCTGTATACATTGCCACCTTTGCTTTGTAAGCGAACTTTAGTAGGCTTGGTTTATCGTTAAGGCGAACTTCACTCACTCAGCTTATGGCCGTTGTGTTTGAGTGTTTTGTTGTTTGTCTTATTGCTAGTCACTGACGTCTGAGGCTATCAAACAACTAAGTAACTTGTGGCATACTAATTCAATTAGGAAGCCTACGCCCACAACCAATAAATACTTTTTAGAAACAAAACGAAACTGCAACTAGGTTTTGTATATAAACATACATATGTATGTATTGGAAAGAACGTGCGCACGTGGAATTGTATGTGCATTTGTATAGTTCTTAATGTTTTATTGCATTGGCGTGTATGCGTCGGGTTAAGATAGAAATCCACTTCAATACACTTAACAACAAAACTTAACTTAAGTCATACTCAATGTGCATATAATTTCCAGTAAAACTTGAGATGTACATACACATATATTTATATAAGATTGCAGGGCAATATTGATGAATACATAGTACGTGTGATATATCTACCTTTTACATTAATAAACCTTTTCAATCTTAAAAGTAAGACTACATGCTGAGAAAAATTCCTTTAATTTTTACTACGCCAGCACTTTTAAGTTGGTCCAACTCCAAAGTTTAATAATTTTTGTTATTCCATTTTATATTTTTTCAAGTATGACATAGTAGAAGATTGCTATGCAAATTATTCTAAGTTTTAAAAAAGTTTTTTTTAAAAGTAAACAAAAATTAGTAAAACTTAGTAGTTGGTGAATGAAAAGTATTAGAATATATCAAATTTTAATATTTTGGTATATTAAAAATTAAAGACTATAGAATTTCCTATTTCTATAAAATTTCATAGTTTTTCTTTAATTTTTAATATATTCTTGCTGATATTTCTCTCCGTGTAAAACAAAATAATTTTCCTCCTCGGGGAAGAACAAAAAAATTTCAATTGAGAAAGTTTTCTTATTAATGGGGCATTTCAGCTCATTACAAAAAATTTAAAATCGATTCCTTTCAAACCAGAAGTCCAGCTCAAGCAGAATATGGACAAAGTTTCCATTCCAACCAAAACCTTTTCCAGGGTCAAAAATTATTTTTTTCTTATTTTTGCTCTTCGCTTTTTATATTGGCCCCAAATGATTCAAGTTGGCTCCTAAATACGAACGGCTCCTGGGGACGGATTTCGAAGTTCAAAAAACTCATAGAGTGAAAGTGGCTATTACAGGATATCATTAATTAATTCCATAAAAACTAGCAGGTTATGAGGATGAGTTGTTGGAAGCCTTGCGTTCATGGAAACTACTCACCCAACTAGATTTATGATCTATATTTGCAAACTTCACTCTAACAAAAATTCAAATCCATTTGCATACCTAAATAAATAAAGCTGCTATTGACCTTATCAACGAATTAAAATCTGTAAAACAAAGCGCAAATCGCTGACGTGTCATTTGTTGTTGACTTGTGAATGTCACACCACAGCGCAACAAATCAAATTAAAACAGATTTCATGGCAGTCGAACACCTTCAAAGCGACAGCAATCCAACACCGGCTCATGGCTCATTCGACTGCACAGCGCCAGTAATTTTGGCGCGCTTGCTGCTAAGCGTTGCATGTCACATTAACAGCTAAAATGTGTATTTAGCTTCACCGAAACAACAACAAACCCTGCAATTGTTGCATGTTGCAAGTTAAATGCAAAAAAAAAAAAAAAACAACAAAAAATTGCATGGCACTGTAAAACAGCAACACTTTCGCAATATACCCTACGCTAAAAAAAAAAACCAGAAACAACAATGAAACTTGAAAAATTTACAACCAAAAAAAATGTGCAACAACGAAAATATTAATTCACTAATCTGCAAACAAAATCAAAGATAATGAAAACAATCGCGTCAAGCTGTATTCCAAACAACAGCTGTAGTAATAACAACAATGTTTTCGCAACAAATTCAAGCAAACAAATTACAAACATATTCGCATTGTAACAACTATGAGAACAATAGCAACAAAAGCAGCAAAATCATAAACAATAACAACAACAAAATTTTGAACAACAATGTCAGCCGCAAGTGACGAAAGAAAAACTTGTTATCTGCCTTTTGCTGGCTTGTCGATGGCATGAAAATGGGCAGGACGGTTGAGAGGCGTCGAGAGGGTCGTACCGACTTGACTTGGCAGCTCGTCGGCCATCGTCATGGCCATAATTTTAATTCTGTACGGATTCGCTTATAGAATTATGATTAAATTTAAATTAAGAAAATGAATAAATGACAGCAGTCTGCAGTTAATAAATCTTATGGGGTAGTGGGTGTTCTAAACTTTGAGCATTTTTATTTTCTTTTAATTCAAAAAAGTTCCGAAAAACTAAGAAAAAATTTTGATTTATGCGTTTAAAGATCAAATTGTCGCTTCAAACAGCCTCCATTGTGTATGTGGCGGACGACTTGCCCACATTAACAGCGTCAAGTCTCCCTAAAAAGCATCAATTATCTCTCAAAAGGATGACCTGCGTTTGGTTTGATATGCATCCGCCGAAATCGCCTCATCGTTTCAGCGCGCATTAATGATGATGTTGAGGTGGTATATGAAAAGTTTCCTTGATTCCATTATCATTCACTTCAAGCGAAACCGATATTCGTTTTAACACGTTGGCTGCCAATGTATCACTTTTTATCATTTCAAAAACCTACCCCCCGGTGCCAATGTATCACCAGTGATACACGCCTAGGCCCCTAGATTTTAGGGGCTGGGACCCTAACGGAAGGAGTTTTGGGAAAAATGAAAGTTTATTTTAAAAGCAAAAATATTTTACTTCATAGTAAAATACAAAGTTTTGAAATAATACGAAATTAAAAATGAGAAAATTCAATTCAATTCTGGAAACAGAAAAAACTATATTTTTTGTTTTTAATTTTAATGTAGTTGTGGAAAATGTTTAAGACATAGGTATGGTGACCTCCGACATTGGGCGCAGTATGTTGCCACTAGTTTGGCCTTCTTCCAATATCTCATCGGTCAAAAACTTTCTGTAATATTCAAATGGCGTACCGGCATCATATTGCAAAACCTGGGGTGGATTGGTAAATTCTTCGAAATTCTTCAAAGTCTCTCCGGTAGCAGGCGAGGTCCATGCTGTCGTAGTTTCCGTCTGTTCTTCATCAGCAGTATTATTAACACTTGTAGCACTAACATCGAGGTCTTCATCAATACTGTCATCACTCGTTGTATCACTGCCTGAATCTGGTATGTACTCATCTTCATCGGGACTAAAATCTTCACCACTAGTTAACACTGGAATTTTCCTGGTAAAAATATCTCGTTAAAATTCAAACGGGAACATGACTTTTTTTGCTTGGCACCTGGAGGTAGATTTTTTTTGTGATCACCGGTGATACATGGCTCCTGGGGGTAGGTTTTTTTTGTGATCACCGGTGATGCGTGGCAGCCAACGTGTTAAGGGATGAAATTAAAATCGGAATCGAAACACTTTGCGAAACCAAAACTGAACTAGACTTGAATCGAAAAACTGTGAAAACCCGAAACTAAACCGAAGTCGAGATTCAATTAGGGGAATGAATTCTCCACCGGAGTCGAAAAACTATAAAAAACCGAAACTGAAACCGAAATAGATAGTAATTTTGAAGAATTAATCCGGAATAGAAACACTCTCAAAAACCGAAACTGAAACCGAAATAGATATTAATTTTGAAGAATGAAAGCTGAATCGAAACACTCAGCGAAACCGAAAATGTAGCCGGAACACTTTTTAAAACCAAAAACCGATATTAATTTTGAAGAATAAAAACGATACCGTTATTAGTTTTGAAGGATAAAACCGATACCGTTATTAATTTTGAAGGATGAAACCAGAATCTAAACACTCTGAAAACTACAAACTGAAACCGGAATGACATCGATATTAATATTGAAAAATGAATTTGACAAATGAAACCGAAATCAATATCCAGTTTAAAGAAGAAACACAAAAATCGAAACCGGAAAGAAACCGTTGTTAATTTTGAGGAATTAAACTGGAATCGAAACACTCTAAAGACGGAAACTGAATACCGAATGACATCGATATTAAGTTTGAGGAATGTATCGAAAGCGGAAACACAATATATTTCAAAACCGAGACGACTATTCGTTTTTAAAGATGAAACCGAAATACTTTGCAAACTAAAACCTATCCCAGAAAAAAACAGGAACAAACCGAAATCGGAACACTTCTGAACGGGATTAATATATGAAAGGCACTATATACTTAAGACCTGCAGCTGCCACTTGGTCATCATCTACTCTCATTAATACTCAAAACGCTGACACACCTTTTGTCATTAGCCTTGTTAGTAACTTTAATTGTTATATTTGTTACTTTATTTGTTATATTTGTATGCAACAACTGCCCTGAAGCGGCGGGTGTGTTAGTGACGCAGAAGAACTCTATAAAAACATCTATGAGATACATTTAAGCTTATCTTGAAAATTGGTAGCGCATATCTCTACGATATCATAAACATGATGTATATGTCTCAAACAACATGTACCTACTAGATAGATATGCTTGTATGTAAATATGTAGTATGTCATGTAGTCGTAGCTATGGCGACAAGTACGCGTTTATTATTGACGTATCTCTTGCTGGCTACCAGCTTTTTTTTTGAAAAGTAATTATGCTAATTTTTTTCGTGCGAAATTCTCAGGGGACTTGCAAGACTAGCAAACAAGTTTTCGTTTTATTTACTCGTATTTGCCTAGGTTCATTTTCGTAATAAAAAATTGTTTTATATCAATATAGGTATCTACGTCTGTCTGTATCTTCTAAGATTCCAGTAACATGCACATTTTCAGTAACATGCAAAAATCAGAAAAAAACCCCACCCGCTGGGACTTTTTGCGAAATGGCGCGATTTTCCACTTGCCCACAGACAACATTTCATATCGTACACATTTAAGCTCAATCGTATGATATTATAAAATTGGCATAATTAATTGTAACTCGTAGAAAAGTAAAATATGTATATTAATAAATACACACCCACTTATATATGCATTGCATCTCAACGAGTTTGATGAATCAGTGTCAGGCGAATAATTTTTTTTTTTGTCACTGCATCAGCATTACTTGCATGTTTTCCCAATACAAAGTTCGGCGAATGCTTTTATGACGATTCTCTAGTACAAAGTTATATGGAAAGAGCGATCACATACATATATGATCTTCTCTTCCATATAAACAGCCTCTGCGATAGGAACGATCATTATGGAGAGAATAAGATCCAAAGCAACAGGTTTTAGAATTTGTGTATGCTTATCTGTATGTTTGAGCGCTTATCACTCAAAAACTGCTTAATGGAATTCAATGCAATTTTCACCGTTGTATTATTAGATGTCCAACTTAACGTTTAAAAGATCCCTTATTTCGATAATTGCATCGGTTTTGAAGTCATCGACCAATATGTAGACTAGGGTGACCCAAACTGTGTTACTACAATATAGGTATCAAACGAAAGGGGCTCATGAGTGCTGCAATAAGCGATGCAGTTCCATATCTCAACTGGTTTCGGATATATAATAAATTAAATTGGGCTGAGTCTGGTATGTAAACTAAAATTAGTTTTACTCTCCATATACTAAAAGTACAAACAATTGTACGTGCGAACATTCGAACTGCGCGTAAATGACTACAAGTGTGGGTCAAGCACATTCGACCCACTTCCAACCATAAGCTTTAACTAACTTTGTATGCAGCATACATACAATTTATGTCCCCTTACTTGTATTCATGCCATTCTTTTGCTTTAGCTAACATGACATTATGATGCCGTGATACGCGATATAATCCCATAAAGTGTCGTAAGTGTCATAGATCTTTGCGTAAATAATCACAGCAACGCTGGTGGCAACAAAGTCAATGTGACATTTGCCACACATTCATACTCATACGTAGGTAGTATATGTGTAAATATATAAGAAAATACCCTGCAAAAAATGCGATTAGTATAGGATGCGCCCGGGGGAGTCGTAAAAGGGAATGTGACTAATGCCAGTTCTGATCACTTTGTATGGGTTGAACTATTCACATTTGTTTGAGCATGCCCTATAGAGAGACCAATTGTACCCATTTATAGCCGAACGGGTATGAAAGGACTAACCCACTTTCTAGCCAAACGGGTACTTTTAACTCCTATAAGTATGCTACAAAAACGAAAATTTACTTACACCCCTATGAGTATGCTACACAAATAAAAAATTACTTATGTATATTGACCATGCAAAAAATGTGATTAGTCTAGGGTGAATCCGGGATGAGTCGCAAAGGAGCATGCGACCAATGCCAGTTTTGATCTCTTTGTATGGGTTCAAGTGGTCTCTTTTATTTGAGGATGTATGATGAGACTAATTTGTTCCTTTCATGCCCAAAAGGTGGTGTCGGACAGATTCCTTTGTTCCCCTACGGGTACGATCGGAAAAGTTTACTTCCAACACCTTAAAGTAGGCTAAAGAAATTAAAATCGACTTATCCCAACTATGCCTATAACGGAATAGTTTAGATCAGTTAAACCCCCTGTAGACGAAAGGTATTAATCCCGGATCACTCTCTTTAGAGATCCGTCCCAGGATTTTTTGCAGGGGAATTATAGCCAATCAGACTAAAGGGACTAATCAAGGCTCACTCTCTTTAGAGATTAGCCACACAATTTTTTGCAGGGTATAACTCTTCTAAGAGGACACTTTTACATACATAGTAGCCAGCAGAGATGTTAAGTATTTCGACTACAATAAATTGTACGCGGCAAGTTGTGATCTCAGCCCAGTAAGCTTAGCCGAGATTATACATACCCTTATTTGAACAAAAGTTCGGAATTGGATTTGTGTTTTGGGTGAACTTCTTGAAAAATATACTCGGATACCGAAATTTTTCTTCTCATTTCATTTTATTTTCCTAATAATTTTTATTTTATATAATTTTATTATAGTTTATTTTATATATTATTTTATTTTACTTTTTCTACTTTATTTAATTAAATTTTATTGAATTTTAATTTATTTTATAATATTTTGTTTTTTTTTTTTTATTTTATTCTATTTTATTTTATTATATTTATTTTATTTTGTTTTATTTAATTAAATTTTTTGTATTTTCTTTTGTTTGGTTTAATTTAATTTTTTTTATTTTATTTTGTTTTATTTTATTTTATGGTATTTTATTTTATTTTATGTTTTTATGTTTTATTTTATTCCATTTTGGTTAATTTTATATCATTTTGATTTATTTTATTTTATTCCATATTGATTTATTTTATTTATTTATTTTTTATTTTTATTTAATTAATTTTCTTTTACTTTTTTAGTTTAATTTAATTGTATTTAATTTAGCTAAATTTAATTTGATTTTATTTTATTATATATTATTTTATTTTATTTGTTTTTTTATTTTGTTTTGTTTTGTTTTATTTCATTTTATTTTATTTGATTTTATTATATTCTATTTTATTTTATTTTACTTGATTTTACTTTATTTTATTTTATTTTATTTTATTTTATTTTATTTTGGTTTATTTTATTATTTTTTTATATTTAATTTTTATTTATTTTTATTTTTTATTTTATTTTACTTCGTAAATTTAATTTTATCTAAAATTTTATTTTACTTTATATTGTTTTGTTTTATTTTATTTTATTTTGTTTCATTTTATTTCATGGTATTTCATTTGATTTTATTTTATTTATTATGTTTTATTTTATTTCATTTTGATTAATTTTATTGCATTTTGATTTATTTTATTTTATTTCATTCCATATTGGTTTATTTTATTTATTTATTTTCTATTTTTATTTACTTAATTTTTCTTTACTTTTTTAACTTAATTTAATTTTATTTAGTTTAATTTTATTTAATTTTACTTAGTTTTATTTTTTTTTTCATATTATTTAATTTTATTTTTTTTCATATTATTTTCTTTTTTTATTATTTCATATTATTTTATTTTAGTCCATTTTGATTTATTTTATCCAAAATTGAAAAAAATTTTGGTCTCCCTCAATTTTTTTTGGTTTTAATAGTTTTAGTTTTGTATTAAGTTTGATGATTAAAGTTGCTATAGCTGGATTTTCGTGGATTACTTTGACTAATTTTATAGTTCTGTATAAGCTATTGCAAATCAATACATTCGAACCAGCTTTTCCACGTCCTGTTAAGCAAACTGATCAAGCTTGTCCGCTGACAGAATTTCGCCATTTGTCGCTGTTGTATTCGGCCTTACATAACCTTTACAAAATTTAGATATTTTTGAGTCGTGTGCTTTGACCTCTATAGATCTTAGTTTTTCGCAACAATATAGTTGTTGTTTCTTGTATAAAAAACCAGATTTGTATGCATGTATTTACCCCATTCAACGCAGCTGTTAGTTAGCGAAAATTGCATCTGCTTACATTTATTTGTTTTTGAAACAAAAATATATACGAACCGACATATTGTTATTGTATTTGCTGTGTCGTTGGCAACGGTGTTGCATGCTTCAACACCAACGTTCCAAAGGTTTCGGTTTTTACTAAGAAACTTCGCATGAAGGTGTACACCGTGGGCGATGCGTTTGTCTGCTTGCTGATGAACGCCGTCATAATGAACTTTATGATCGTCATGTGGGAGCATGATGACGCTGATGACGGCAGCGATGACGTGCAATGCCGTAAGCAGACGCGTTTTTGGCGCGCAGCACAATCTTACTGTTTTAAATATGATGTTTTTTTTTTAAATATTTTTCTACTGATTTTTCGTGTTGTTGTGGCCTACATGCCGCATTTGGCAGCGTTAGCGCCACGGTTTAAATCAACTCGTTGGCAATCGCTACGTTTCACTCCACACGCAGTCTGCTCGCCGATTTTTATAAAAGACAAGTTTTTTTTGTTTTTTTATACTTTTTTCATTCAACGCGTTGCGGCCCACTTTTGCCTTTTCCTTGCTTGTTCTGTACCGTTCAACTCTGATGTTTTGTTTGATCTTTGCATAGCGTTCCTGGCTGACTTTGTGTTTGTTGGCATCCAAAAGTATTGCTTCGTCCGCAAAACACGCAGGCAAAATGATCAAAATTCACCGATATAAATTTGTACACTCATAAACACGCCGTTCTATCACAGCCAGCTAAAAGCATAATATGAAGCCTGCAAGACTTCCACGTTAAACTTGGCGTTTCGAAGAAAGCAAAAAGTATACAAAACAAAATTTGCTGAAATGTTCACACGATCCTGTCAGCTACACCCGCTGAACTGTTTGCTTTCAATTTTAAAATTCAACGTAACTCTTTGTTTGTTTTTTTTTTTTAAAACGCGCTATCAAACCGGTATGGTCTTTCTATTTAACGTTCTTTACTCAAGACTAATATACCCGTTTATACAATATCTTCAGTAAGTTCTCAAACTGTAATTATTCAATTAGGATCACTTTTGGCGCCCATATACTTTCAACGCCATATGTATTCACTTTTCCTTACATACGCTACTCCAGCTGCCTTTTCTGTTTATTTTCAATTATTTTATCAAAGCCGCGCTGCAATTTCACTGCAACTCGTGTGGCTCGTTTGCTTTTTGTAGTCTGCCGGACGTTTACCGTTCAGTAGTTCTTCTAATTAATTTTTAATAATGGTTTATGCCATTCGATGCATTTTCGTGTACTCATTTAAACTATATAATTTTCGCCATTAACACGATTGATGTATGAGTTATAGAGATCACCTAGCAAATAGCAGCTTCTGGTCTGCATGCATGTAGTGGGTATGTACGTTTTGTGTGGAATACACTGATCATCAGTTTGCACATCACGTGATCTGGTGTGATATGTTATCAAATTGTCTGATGTTTGAGAAGAGATTTACGATCGGGAATATGATGAGGTATATTAGTAGAAGCTTATTAGCTAATTATTTAAATATTAGGTGTTAACGTTTTTTTTTAGATTGCATCTTTTTGTAGTATTCAAGTTGCAACTTATTATTTTGAGTTCCGTTACTATGTGGACAATCAAATATTTTAAAATAAAAAGTACGTCGTTGGGAATGTTATAAGGTACTCATTTGTTATAATATTGCGCATGTAAGAGAGACCTTTCTTTCAAATTTGTAGAGCTTAGATATAAAAGAGACTCCACTAGTACGGTTTCGAAGTCACTTTAAACAATTTTGTCTTGGCACATCTTTATTCAATCGCAGGACATTGTCCAGCCGCTACAAAAAGCTGCTTTGAAATCGACACAGAGATGGTGTGTGTCGATTCTCGTATCATGCATCTTCTCTAGAACTTGGCATATAGCGAATACCTGTTCGAGGGAGGGTAGGCTTAGTGGCCCTGAAGTCGCATTCATAAGGTCCAATCAGTTTATCCCTGCAGGAATTTGTCCCGGTCTTAAAACCTGCCGTTATTTTGGTAGAATTTTCTTTCATTATTCCTCTCACCCAGCATATCAAGTTCGTAACATTCACAAGTCCAAGCATTTTTTTCCCAATGGGCGTCGCTCCTCCTGCTTTCCATTATAAAGCTCGGGGTAAGCAAATCTAGCGAAACGGCCTCGTAGGGAGCATTATTGTTAATTCTTTGCGTTGAGTATTTGTTTTTGTTGTTGTGGTAGTAGCAATACATAGCCCTGCTGATATTGGCAGTCCTTTGGCGGGCATGAATCCGGTACGCTCCTGTACTAGCACCTTGTGGTCCTATCCCGAATGCTGAGTGAACGATTTCGTTGACCCCAGAATGGGGGTTGATGTACATTTTCGTCGCCCCTTACAACAGTCATACCTACCTCGGTAATATTCTTAGCCCGAAGGAGAGCAGTATAAAATAGTTTCGAGAGTCTAGTTGAGAAATTATCAGATCTCTGTGCGTTGCGGCGAAAACTATCTTCGTTGCACAGAGGCATGAGCGTAACTTGGTTGTCACAATATCAACATTCGAGTCGATAATGGAACCATCTTTGTCTCCCTACGATCGCAATATGGTCAATTTGGTTTCGCGTTCTCTGATCAGGCGACAGCCAGCTCGCTTGCTGGATCTTTTTATGCTGGAACCTAGTACAGCAGATGACTCACTAAAAGATGAAACATCAGACTGAATTTTCTGACCTTGAGACCAAAGACTCCCTAATCCGCAGGAGGCTTAAGACTTCTTCATTGGCCTCACTGGTGTTACTGTCGGGTAGCACGATTTTGTTATCACGTTGGGAGCCGTGATAATACTTTAAAGAGTACTTATGCGTTTTCCGCCTCCTCTGGCAGTGGTGAGCTTGAAAACAAAACTTTCATTTGATTTATAAAGACCACCCTAATATGCATGCATACATTTATTAAATCAAAACATCTTGCAGCACGAAATCTTATGATGCAATGTTACCTTTTTCGGGTGTTGCCTCGATTTATTCCGTTTGCACTCTTTACATACATACCCACATACCTTCCTATGCATTGTTTATTTATAACTTTTTTGTTTTGTTGGCAGCTCTTTATTTAACATCTCGTTTCCATGCTATGGTTGGTGCCTCATCAGCGCTCATCAGTTTAATACAAAGTCCACTGACTATAGGGTCTTAACGCCCCACAAACGAGGTGCATGTCCCTATAGACTGCGCAACATGAACCTGTGTTTTGTATGCTGTGCCTGAACATAAGTTTGTATGCAGGTTTTCAATGTGCTTGTAGACATAACGAAACCTTATGCTGATATATCTGATGACGCACTGTCATCCATTCAGCGCCCGCTTACCGTCCAGTCTCTTACGGCTAACCTACCACATGTTCGATCTATCGCTCGCGTCTTTTTTACACTTTAGTTTGTTTTATTTATTTTTTTTTCCAATAATAAAATAATAATTATTGTTATTATCGCGTAACTGAAATCTCATCGCACGTTAACTCTTTTTTACCTTTTACCACCTTTTTATTTCAGACGGCAGGGATTCATTCTTACTAGGCTGAGAGTTGGTTGTGTGCTACCCAGTAGGTGGTCATGTTGTGGAAGGAGCTTTTAAGTCAGTGGCGATTATGAAATGAAGTGTTTTTGATGTGTAAACATCTTGGGGTGCGTATGAGCCGTCCCTATATAGGGCAGTCCAGCAAAGTTGTGAGCGACAAAATGTAACATGTGTTTGAACATGTTGTTGTTGATCTGTTTTCTTTGCATATCTGAGTTGTAAGTGAGATTTGGCTTAGTATGCGTGTTTAGAAATTCTTCCTTGATTCCTTGATGATATGCGACGCTCTACTTATATGTAAAATTAAACAAAATAAAATAAAATAAAATAAATTAAACTAAAACAAAGTAAAATAAAATAAATTACAATAAAGTAAAATAAAAAAAATTAAATAAAATAAAATTATATAAATTAAAATAAAATACAATAAGATAAAATAAAATAAATAAAAATAAAATTTAAAAATATAACAAAATAAAATAAATTAAAATAAAATAAAATAAAATAGAATAAAGTAAAAAAATAAAATATAATAAAATAAAATAAAAAAAATAAAATAAAATAAAATAAAGTAAAATAAAATCAAGTAAATAAAAATAAAATAAAATAAAATAAAATTAAATAAAAAATAAAATAAAATAAAACTAAAAAAAATAAAAAAAAATAAAATAAAACTAAAAAAAATAAAAAAAAAATAAAATAAAATAAAATAAGGTGATTGTTGTTGGAGCAAAGCTCGAATTTTTATGTTTGTTTGTTAATTGATATTATTTGGTGCAGACACTTGATAAAATAAAATAAAATAAAATAAAATAAAATAAAATAAAATAAAATAAAATAAAATAAAATAAAATGAAATAAAAGGAAAGGAAATGAGATGAAATGAAATGACATGAAATGAAATGAAACGAAATGAAAGAAAATAAAATAAAATGAAATAAAATGAAATGAAATGAAATAAAATTAAATTAAATTAAATTCAATTAAATTAAATTAAATTAAATTAAATTAAAGTAAATTAAATTAAACTAAATTAAATTAAATTAAATTAAAATAAAATAATATAAAATAAAAAATAAATAAAACAAAATAAAATAAAAAAAATAAAAATAAAATAAAAATAAAATAAAATAAGGTAAAATAAAATAGAATAAAATAAAATAAAATAAAATATAATAAAATTAAAAAAAATAAAATAAAATAAAATAAAATAAAATAAAATAAAATAAAGTAAAATAAAATCAAGTAAATAAAAATAAAATAAAATTAAATAAAAAATAAAATAAAATAAAATCAAATAAAATAAAATGAAATCAAAGGAAAGGAAATGAGATGAAATGAAATGAAATGAAATGAAATGAAATGAAAGAAAATAAAATAAAATGAAATAAAATGAAATGAAATAAAATTAAATTAAATTAAATTCAATTAAATTAAATTAAATTCAATTAAATTAAAATAAAATAATATAAAATAAAAAATAAATAAAACAAAATAAAATAAAAAAAATAAAAATAAAATAAAATAAAAAAATAAAAATTTCCTGCTCTATTCAATTAAGACAACTTTTAATAATTAATTAAAAAATGATTATTAAAAAAATAAAAAACAATAACAATGTTCATAAAAATTTAAAAGTGAAAAACTATTATTCTTGGCCTTGAAAATCAACAAAAATTGTTGGTACGAAAAAGCAATAAAATAAAATAAAATAAAATAAAATAAAATAAAATAAAATAAAATAAAATAAAATAAAATAAAATAAAGCAAAATAAAATTAAATAAAATAAAATAAATTATAATGTAATAATATCATAAGGGGGCAGCTAAGAGTGAGTTGGTTATATGCCAAGAGAAGAAGGTTGTAACTTCCCAAGCGGAATTACACTAGAAATATAGTTAAAAAATCAGTTGTTCTATTTTATACACCTGTTTACACATCAAACTTCACGAGTACTTGATACTCACGCCTTGTTTAAATCACAAAAATAAACTTAAAATCTTATTTAGACTATAGCTGCTTTTAAGTCGAAATAATTTGATTTTATGGCACTTCCTGGAAAATTGTAGTAAGCTGAATATATTTAAAGGATTTTGAGTTGACATAAGAAAATAATGAGAATCAGTATACTAGATAAACAGAAATGCATTTTAACTACCTCATTGCTTTCGTATACAGACAAGTCTATTGGCAAAAGATTTATTAGATAAAAATGTAATTAATGCGAGTCTGTCATCGATTAGTCGTCTAAATATTTGAAGCTTTACTCATTCATCTTGTGCATGTGTGTGTAGGTTTTGCAAGGGGTATGTATATAAATATATTTATTAGTTTTATTTTCGTATGTGTAGCAAATTGTGAAGGCGTTGATGTTTTGTTGTTTAATACTAAGAAAAAATCTCAAGACGTGTTTGTTATATTTCGCTTGGAAGCGATAAAAACCGTACGATTTAAGCGAGGTTGACCCACCAACATTTCGTAAAATAGTAGTTCTTGAAAATATTTCTTCCAAAAAAAACCATCTCAAATAAATAGAAAAAAACAAGATTTACCCGTTTTAATATAATCGAAATGAGATCTTTTAAAAGTACAGAATCAAAATTAGAGCGCTATATGTGGGCTTATTAGAGAGCCCGTAATGGTCTATTTTGCTCGCACGAATGTTGATGTTTGAAATTTGTAGGTATAGTATAGATAAAGATAAATTTATTAACTAATTTAAAAATAAAAAAATACAAATGGGTTTGATATTGTGATAATTTGATACACCCCCCATCAGCGCTTGATCTATTTTGGCCAGTTCTACCGACGAGTCCCTACCACCAAATCTTAGGTACTACGAAATATGGATATAAGTATGTTATGTCCTTTCAACCATAGAACTCATCTCTGCCTTTCTGACGTGTTTTAAAATTAAAGACGATTTAAAACCAATACATGTGAAACTTTAAAATGTGAGTAGATAACTCTTAATAAATAAAATAAAATAGATAAAGCAAAATAAAATAAAATAAAATAAAATAAAATAAAATGAAATAAAATAAAATAAAACAAAATAAAATAATATATAATAAAATAAAATAAAATAAAAAAAATTAAAAAATTAAGATTTAGTTTACATCAGAAAAATTTTGCAGTGTCAATCTCGGGGAAAATATTAGAAAATGTGAAAGGGGGAACTATTTTATACCTCCTAACAAAAGAGGCTTATCACTAGTTGTATTTAAAATAGAGAAATACAAAAGAATTGAGAAGTTTTTTTTATTTTCTAATTTTTTTGGTTTTATGCCTAACTGATTTTGCTTGGACATGGTCATTACGAATAACAAGCAGACATTTAATTAAAAAAAAAAAATTTAAATAAAATTTGTTGTGGTTTTTCACATGGTTACATTTTGTTTACCATCATTATTTCATTATTTTGTTGCTTGTTGTGTTTTTGTTGTTGTTATTGCTGCTTCTTTTCTTTGTTTAGGGAAAAGATGAAACATATGGGTGCTGTGACTTGAATGCAACAATGTGGAACGTCACGTGACGTGAGTGCGCACGTTGACAGTGGCAGTGATGGCAGTACCATTGTTTGACAACTCCAAAGTTAACAAAAAAACAACAATGAAACAAAGTAAATAGCATTTCATTGCGCATATTTGTTTGTGAAAATTGTTGCTTGAAGTTCACTGAAGTGTTGTAACATTGTACGCTCAGCTCACTGTGGAATGTGCAGCGCGACACACGCAAATCATCGCGTGATAGGAAGCGGGGGAGCTATTATTATTGCTACGCACGGCAAATGAACTTTTTTTTTTTGTTAGTTTACTACCTTTTTGTCTTTTCCCACCCTTGCTTGCTGCATTAGATATTGCAATTTTATGAGCTTTGTGTGGTCATTAGAATGAAAGCATTATAAATACATAAAATTGAATAAAAGTTAATTTGTTCTGAAGCATTGCTGGGGTTTAAATGCATTTAGAAATCGTTAAAAAAAGTTTAATTTAAATATCTGTAAATTTTAGTTTCCATTAAACGCATTTAATTATATATATATTTATATGCAAACATACATACATATGTATGTACACTAGGGCTTGTTAAAAGATTTTTTTTCCATATCGTAAAATTTTTATTTTATAAAAAAAAATGGAATTTATTTTTAACCATTTTTGATGTGTACACATCTTTGGGCTCAGTGCGGCAAAGTTACGCGTAACAAAATGTAGCATGTGCCTGAGGATACTGTTGTTAATATTGGCTGTATGCATATCTTAATTGTGAGTGACATTTGGCTTAGTCTGCGTGCATAGAAATTCTTGCTTGACTGCTTGATGATATGTGGCATTGACAAGTTCTTTGTTTGCGCTGATTGTCCTCACATTGGCTTGCTGTTGTTTGCATTTTATTATTCAACATTCGTGCATAAACACGATCAATGCTCTCAATCGGCAAACAGAGGAGCAAACCTCCTTATGATAAACACGCGCAATGTTTAAAAACACACAAAGTCGCAGTAAAATAAAATAAAATAAAATAAAATAAAATAAAATAAAATAAAATAAATTAAAATGAAATAAAATAAAATAAAATAAAACAGAATGAAGTAAAATAAAACAAAATAGAATAAAAAAAAAGCAAAATAAAATAAAATAAAAAGAAGTAAAATAGAATAAAATAAAGCAAAATAAAGTAAAATAAAATAATACGAAATAAAATAAAAATAAAATAATAGTTGAGTAATTTAATCACACATGTTTACTCATCAAACTTCACGAGCCTTTTTTTTTCTTATTTCAAACGATTTTGACCCAAACATAAATGTATTTTTATCCCACCCTAATGTTTATGTTATTCTGTTTCGCTGAGCTCTTGTTGGTAAAGGGCGTTTTTAAACATGTGCCCCTTCGCCCCATTTTCTTAATCTTCCTAACCAATGCGACACCATGATAGCAGAATTAATTGGTGTCAAAATTCAATAGCAGCAACATTTGACCAAATTAATTGGCATCTAATCAGGCAGACAACAAAAGGCTAATATTCCTGTCGTAACCCAAAAAAAACAAAGGATGAACGCTTGCTAAAGAATACCCATAGCTTTAATGTGGCTTCTAATTTCAAAACATTATTAGAAATTTTACTTTGCTGTGCCAACCCCATTTGTGACGTTCAGCAACCATCAGTGAACCACAATAAGTCCTCGAACTGGCATACATATTAGGGATGTTGCGGATATTCGCATTAGTAATGGAGAAATTAAATAGATAATAAATTTTCCGAAACAGTACTGCTTTTCGAGCGAGCAGGCTTGTCATGCTATGGGAATGAGCAACGAAGCTACCGGCACAGCAGAGGAAGGGAGACCTGCCTGATATGGAAAAATGAAGTAACGATGACTTGACCTCAAGTGGTGTTTTCAATTGTTGTAAGTTATCGCTAAAAATGGATGACTGGCGTGCGTTGATAAGTAATGGGAAACATAGCCTGGATGTTAAACGCCAGGCAGAATGTGTAAGTTAAAAATATTTAATCGAAGTTCGGAATTTTCGGCTTAACCCACGAATCGAAATAACCTAATCCAAAGATAAATTTTTATATAAGATACCTCTTAAATAATACTTTACATCCACCTTGGCAACCGCATGATCGGATGCAATATTTCGCATGCGCTTATATCTAGAATTCCACATTCGCAAAATCTCTAGTATACACCAATATTTAACTGTACATAAGTACGTATGTTCAAGCCTTGATTTTATTGCCATCAATTCAGCAGTATTTCTCAACTACTGGCTAAAATTGTATTATTGGGCGGAAGCTTCCACTCGAAATTCGAAACATTTTCGCTCTATTAAAATGCTTAGCTACTAACTTTAGTAGATGCGTGCATAAATATGTATACGAGTATAGATACTTGAACTTTTATCATGATTTGAACCCAGTAAACTATGTTAGCAAGCTAGTTTCTTTATCGTCAGCACTTAACGACTTATGTATGAATAAAATAACCAAATACAATTTTTTGTCAAATCTGTAAGTTTCTTCTGAATAGCAAATGTCAACTTGTCGCTTTAAAGATAGCACCCAAAATTGTGAAGGCTTATTAAAAAAAGACTAAGGTCTGCGTGCGATAAATTTACTCAAGATTTTCTACTTTTTGTTGCATACATAAATACAAATACATATGCACACATTTCACAACCGTAGTTAGTACCTTTTGTAAGTATTTCCTTAAAAACAATTTTAACTCGTCTAACCTGAATGTGGCGGATGTGCCTGACGTGCCAATACAAAAATCAACAAAAAATGTGGCAACATCCGCTCACTGACAGGCGACATACTAGTCTAAGCGTACGTATATACATGGCATATACATAAATATATACTTACTATGTATGCGGCAGAGAGCTACCCTGCAGTCAAACCAACTAGTTGCAAACTACTTTACAACTAGTATATGCACCAAGCCCAACTAGTTAGCCAACTGTCTTTTTTCATATAAGCAACTGGTATCTTTAAAGTGGCGATGACCTACGAGATGTCAATTGTCAGATTTTGACTAGAACATACCAGTCATTTAATACTCATGAAATACTAGTTTGTATATAGTGGAAATATACTAGTATTATACTGGTCGTAAAATACCAGTTTCATAGTAGTTCAAAATGGAAGGAAATGTACTAGTCAAACTGCAGTGTTATCATACCAGTATCATACTAGTTCGAAATAGATAAAAGCATACTGGTCCAAATGTGGACCAAATCCTCTAGCAGGGATTAAAATAAAAAAATGGCCTCATCAATACATCATTTTCATTTTTCATCAGTTCGCTGTAAAAAAACCCCGATTTGGGATTGCAAAACATAAACTATATCTTTGAAATATTTCATAAGCTGGTTGCGAATTATAATAGCATGCAAATCAACTTAAATAAACGAAAGAAATAATTACAGCTTATGTCGCTTAAACACATATTATGAAAATTGTAGTCGTATATTAGTATGGATTGAACTTTTTCTGACTAGTTTGATTTCAACCAGAAAATGACAGTTGGATACTAGTATGTTTACTGACTAGTTTGATATTTCAATGCAGGATAGCGAGTGAAATATGTCTAAAGGTATGTGCAATAAATGTATCTGAAAAAATCAATCTATATACCACCAAAAAAACAACAGAAACATTTTCAAAACTGAAATTCAGAAACAGTTTTTTCACAAAAAATATAAAATTTTTATAAATTTTGGTTTGTTTTGAGACGCTTCCCAATATGTTAAATCAAAAAATTTCAAGCTTTAAAAGAGTTAGACGAACTTAAAATGCCTCTAAAGATGGAATTGCTGTATTTCTTTTAAATATCCTCAGATGATAGGAGGATATACTTCTAAAGAGGCAAGATAAGCGCAATTTTGAATCTTGAATTGCCTAAACTTTTCCAGAATTCAAAAAGGCAATTAATAACTAGCGATTTCGGTGCTATGAAAGATTAGTTTTGAGCACCAAATGTTAGAAAACTGTCGGAGTTTTTCACGCACAATAAAAGTGCCGACAACTCAACGTATTTGAAAACATAGAAGTATGCAAACTAAAAACATTCGATGGTAGAATAATAAACAAACAAACTCGAAATATTTGAACCCTTAAAACTAATTTACAAACAACAAAGCAAATACAAGGGACCACAAACAAATACGTAACAAAGATAAAAAAAAAACATAAAATAAATCAAAATACTAAAATTACTGATTCTATTTTAAGAAGAACCAACTTATATAAATATCCACAAAAACAATCTATATTACAGTTACACAGGTGGAAAATGTAAATCTTTCCTAGGACCTGACTAGGTTTTTCCCTTTTAACATATTTTCGGCAATTAAACAACTTGAGTTAAATGTCACATAAATTACGAGAAAAACCAAGCAGAACCTGGATTGGAAAAACTAAGCGGGCGCAATCTAGAAAAAGCTAGGCAGGACCTTTACAGGTTTTAAGGCATATTGGCCACAAATTGAGCAATATTGGAAAATTTCCCCTCATATCCCCTGCTAGAGTTGACTTGCGAATTCCCGTAAATTCGCTATGCTAAAGGCCTGCCAGCCCTAGTAATTGTTGTCTATTGTAGAGCAAATCTATCCAGCGTCTAGAATAAGTATAGATTTTCCTAGATAATTTCCACTCAGGTACTTTCTACCGCCGAGCTGATTCTTTTTAAAAATACTCTTAAAAGGTATTTTAAAAATACTAAAATGTTTCCTAAATATTTGAAAGATTTTTTTTCGCAAGCGCTCAGATTTTAGAAGCATTCAGCAGCTTCAACTCCGGAAACTGTTGCCATGAACATTTCGAATTGGCTAACAAAGTACTAGCGAGTATTTTTTAAACTTACGAAGTATAGATATATGTATACTTATTTGAGTTGAGTGTTGTCAGTGCTTTTCATTTATATACATATGTACAAATGTACGTAGTATATATAAAAAAATTTTCTCTACAGTTTGCATAGTCATTTATCTCTATACGAGGTGTGTTCAAAAAGTATCGCGAATTTTGTGTTTTTTCAAAAATTATTTATTTATTCATGAATATCTATTTTGTCCCCTTCAAAGTAATCCCCATGAGATATTATACACTTGTGCCAACGGTTTTTCCAATCTTCGAAGCACTTCAAAAAATCATTTTTTTGTATCTTGTTCAGCTTCTCCTTCGATGCCGTCTTTATCTCGTCAAGAGAAGCGTAACGTCGTCCTTTCATGGGCCTCTTCAGTTTAGGGAACAAGAAAAAGTCACAGGGGGCCAGATCTGGGGAATACGGTGGCTGCGGCATCATTAGTGTGTTGTTTTTGGCCAAAAAGTCGCGCACAAGCAACGATGCGTGAGCAGGGGCGTTATCGTGGTGCAAAAGCCAATTTTTGTTCTTCTTTGCACATCTTCTCGGCCTTCTGAGAACATTTTGTACCACCGATAAACGTTGCTTCGGTCCAAAGTAGCTTCTCCGTATGCCACAGTCAACATTCGGAATGCATCCGCGCACTTAATTTCGTTTTTCACACAAAATTTGATACAAGTTCTTTGATCCATTTTTTTGAATAGGTAAAAATCGAAGACGATCCAAAACACGTGCAAGCAAAGCAGCTGTCAACAATTAACTGAACATTCAAAGTGGCCGAGCTTGTCGGCATAAGGGAGACATGAGTACCAACATAGCGCCACAAAAAATTCGAAATTCGAATATACGTAACCAGCGTAAATTCAAAATTCGCGATACTTTTTGAACACACCTCGTATATATGTATATATAAAATTTCATACCGATTCTATTTGTGCTGTTTTTACGATTTCTATCATATATAACTTTTTTACAACTGCCAGCGTACATGCAAACATAAAAGTCTAGCATGCAACCGAATTTGCTGTTATAAATCTACAAAGCACTAAATTCAAAAATCTAGCAAAAAAAAAAAAAAAACGAAACAAATGAAAGGTTAAAGTCATCAGGTTAGAACAATTCACGGCATCATGACAACAAGCCAAAGACGCCAAATCACAACTTTGAAAAGTACGTCAGCAACAATAACTAAAATGAATAACAAAAACAACAAGCATAGCGTAATACAACGAAAGAATCTTCTTATAAAATAATAAAATTCTAATTTTATTTCTGATCTTGTGAATTTTTTTTTAACTTTGCCTTTGGCATTTTTTGACGTTCTCCATATTGACAAAAAAGTCTGTATATTAAGCAGCTGAGATTTTTGTTTTTTGCTGCTGTGACTCAGTTTGCGAAATAACAGCTTGTTTTTTTTTTTTTTTTTGTAATGCAGCAGGAGCTACAATGAGTCTTATAACAACAGCAGATGTAACAATAAACAATAACAACAAAGTATAAATACAGTACCTCCAGTTCATATTTATATACATATAGATGTGTATGTGCATATATATATATATCACGCTACCTGATCGTAATAACACGCTTACTACTTAAAACCACCGTGGCTGCCGCCGGCTGTGACGATCAACTCTGATGGCGGCAACATTTGATCAACAATTGTCAAGGTGAAATTCTGACTGACTAACCGAAACAATATCTGAGGTTGCATGAGTAAATGTACTACATATATACTAATGTAGTTCCTGTCCTACTATAATAAGTATATAGCACATACCCACCAAAAAATATTATAAGCCATATTTAATTTGATGAAGAGCTTACAAGAGAAAGGCTGAAATGTCTAGGTACCCGGGTAGAAACGAAAAATCTATACTTAACCTAGGCCTTGACTACATTTGCTCTATAAAAGACAACTCTGCCTAATCTTTCCATCCATCTGACACGGAAAGCGTATGTTTCCCAATTTCTGGGCAATTTATCATTTATTCTGGAAGGTTTCTGCCCAGTTTTTCTCAGGTTAAGCCTTGATTGTTTTGTCAATCCAGGGTCTGTCTAATTTTTCACGATTACTAAATTTCATTCAAGTTGTTTAGTTGTCGAAAGATTTCATTGATTGCAATAGATCAATGGAGAGGGAAGAAGACTGTGATGTGGAGGTGCCCGCGTTCGATGCTGCCTCAGAGACAATGAACATTTTTTTTTTAATTTAAATTGACTTATAGAAACTCAGCAGGCCCTATCTTAAAAATCACTAACAAACTGGCTAACGGCTCGACCATATAAAAACGCACAGCCTGAATTTTTTGTCAAAAATGTCTCATGCCAATAGAAATTGTATAAGGGCAACCGAAATTTAATTCTGTCCGTTTCAAGCCAATTGAAAACTTTTGTGCTTCGGAAAACGTGGTGCGTTTATATATGGTTGCGCTGAGACGCCTGCGTATGCTTTCCTTGGCAGGCCCATGATTTTAAAAGGGGGAATCTAGTCAGGCTCCACACAAAAAATATATCATATTCTCTACCTGAGGAAAGGCAAGAGCAATTAAACAACTTTTAATAATTAATTAAAAATGACTATTCAAAAAATGAAAAATGATAGTAATTTTCATAAAAATTAAAAAGTGAAAAAGTATTATTCTTGGCCTTGAGCTCGTTTCACGAATACTTGACCTTTTTTATGGTAAAAGGTACCAAAAAATCTAAAAAAATCATACTTCCTCACCATTAGGCTGGATTGAGGTTATTTCTTACAATAACTTAGCTAATTTTTTATGGGGTATTTATGCATTGTTTTCATATAGGTTTCAATGTTCATTGAGTTACGAGGTTTGCATGTGGTAAATTCCAGTAAGACGACTAATATTATAGTCGCTTATCAAGCTAAGAATATGAATATTTATTTTCATGATTTTTTGTTATTTTGAGTTATGTGTATAAATAAATAAAATTAAATTGGATTTTGTAAAAATTTAAGGTCAACGGAACATGATCACAAGAAGGTATTAAATAGACGCTGCAAGGCATACGAAATTATCACACAGTATTCGCTAAAGCTACGTGGACAAATTTCCGTTTTCAGGAATAAAGGTTACTCTCTTAGAGAATGATACAAGTTTTTGACTATAAGCTGTTTGCTGAGCTGAATATATCTCCACTTCAATAACCTTTCTAATGAAACTTTTTTAAATTTATTGAGAGTTATTTTTGAACTCTGTTTTCTGAAAGTTTGTTAAAAATCTGCTAGAAAATGTGTTCGGGCATCATTATAAAATCGTTTTTAAACAAATAACAAAATTTTTCAATTTTGCGAAGATTTTCCGATGATTTGCATTGCGTGGTACAAGACGGAGAGAACCAGAATCGCCTCTTAATGCGATAGTTCTGCGCTAGTTTTGAGCTGGTGTGATTTCCTACAGCGAATTTCCTAGAAATTCACACCCGCAATTTACCAGCTTGAACATATTTTTGTTATACTGATAAATTTAATAACTAACTAAAAGTATTTGTTATTAACAATTCATTCTAAAAACACCTCTATATTCGTAAGTGCGAAAAATATTTTCTTTGAAAGTGTCATTTAGGGAAATCGACCAAGTAGATTTGCTGTTTTGCTCTCACATAAATTTCGGTTCTAATCTTATATATGTACATACTAGCTTGTATCAGAGATCCCTATCCCTAACCGTATCTGTATTTCTATCCCTATCTCTACCTCTATCGCTATCTCTATAGGTCGGTATAAATATAAATTTAAAAATATAAATATAAATATAAAATAAATATAAATATAAATATAAGAATAAATATAAATATAAATATAAAATAAATATAAATATAAATATTAACATAAATATAAATATAAATATAAATATAAATATAAATATAAATATAAATATAAATATACATATATATATCTATATATATAAAAGAAAGTGACGTTAGTTCCAAGGCTCATAACTCAAGAACGCCTGCACCGGTTTGGCTGATTGACACTAATTTAGATTGTTCTCTGACCAGAATAGCCGAATACCCAATAAAATTTCCGAAAAATTACTGAAAAAAAAATTTATTTTCCCATCCATTTTGTATGGTGCGAATTTTTATAATTTTTTTTTTTTTGTTAGAAAAACTCAATAATGGATCGATCGATGGTGAAGTGGAATTATGTGTCGTTATCCCTTGTACTTGATTATTTAAAGATTTATTAAATTAGTCGATCAGGTGCACTCAAGAGTGTAAGCTCAAAATTATGGAATGTTGTTATGTTTTATGTGTTAATATGTTTTGGTTTTTATATGCCTTTCAGTCCTGAAGATGATTTCAGTTTGAAATCGAAATATCGAAAACACAGAACTCGACAAATATATAATTTATATGTAAAATAAGCATTTTTGGTGTTTCAATTTACATATATATGGCCTAGAGCTCGGAAAAAGTTTTTATGTAAATATAAATATAAATATAAATATAAATATAAATATAAATATAAATATAAATATAAATATAAATATAAATATAAATATAAATATAAATATAAATATAAATATAAATATAAATATAAATATAAATATAAATATAAATATAAATATAAATATAAATATAAATATAAATATAAATATAAATATAAATATAAATATAAATATAAATATAAATATAAATATAAATATAAATATAAATATAAATATAAATATAAATATAAATATAAATATAAATATAAATATAAATATAAATATATATATATATATAAATATAAATATAAATATAAATATAAATATAAATATAAATATAAATATAAATATAAATATAAATATAAATATAAATATAAATATAAATATAAATATAAATATAAATATAAATATAAATATAAATATAAATATAAATATAAATATAAATATAAATATAAATATAAATATAAATATAAATATAAATATAAATATAAATATAAATATAAATATAAATATAAATATAAATATAAATATAAATATAAATATAAATATAAATATAAATATAAATATAAATATAAATATAAATATAAATATAAATATAAATATAAATATAAATATAAATATAAATATAAATATAAATATAAATATAAACATAAATGTGAATATAAATATAAAAATAAATGTAAATATAACTTTATAGATATAAATATAAATTTAAATATAAATATAAATATAAATATGAATATAAATATAAATATAAATATAAATATAAATATAAATATAAATATAAATATAAATATAAATATAAATATAAATATAAATATAAATTTAAATATAAATATAAATATAAATATAAATATAAATATAAATATAAATATAAATATAAATATAAATATAAATATATATAAATATAAATATAAATTTAAATATAAATATAAATCTAAATATAAATCTAAATATAAATATAAATATAAATATAAATATAAATATAAATATAAATATAAATATAAATATAAATATAAATATAAATATAAATATAAGTATAAATATAATATAAATATAAATATAATATAATATAAATATAAATATAAATATAAATATAAATATAAATATATAAAATATAAATATAAATATAAATATAAATATAAATATAAATATAAATATAAATATAAATATAAATATAAATATAAATATAAATATAAATATAAATATAAATATAAATATAAATATAAATATAAATATAAATATAAATATAAATATAAATATAAATATAAATGTGAATATAAATATAAAAATAAATTTAAATATAACTTTATAGATATAAATATAAATATAAATATAAATATAAATATAAATATAAATATAAATATAAATATAAATATAAATATAAATATAAATATAAATATGAATATAAATATAAAAATAAATGTAAATATAACTTTATAGATATAAATATAAATATAAAAATAAACATAAATGTAAATATAAATATAAATATTTTTGGGACTTGTTTGCTTTAATTAGAGCCAATATCTGGTTTTTTGTAAATATATTTTCAATAAAAAAATGGAGAAATATTTTTAAATAACTTTTTGACAGATTGTTCATTATTTCAAAAGCATTCCTTACAAACTTTATAAAGCCGGATGGTCATTGGTAAAGACCCGCCGAAAAATCTTAAATAAAACCGGGTGGAAAAAAATAGTCAAACACCCTATTTTGGATGTGCCGGCATATATACATGCGTATAACTTATTTGAGTAAAGTTAAGGCAACTAATCGCCGCAGGCTTTTGCACTAGCGTCAATCACGGCTATTATGTTTCTCAAGCACAACCTTTATTTTCTCAACATCAGTTTTGGTTGAGACATTTAGACACTATGACAAGCACGTGTGCAATATTAGGCAAATGCTTATGAAAATGCAAAGATTTGGAGTGACTTTGACACGTTCGAGGAGTGCACTGAGAGAAGTGTAACAACAGTTTATATACTCTAAACCAGCACGGCACCTAAGACGCTAAAACATTACCAATTTTAGAATTCTGCAGCAGAATACCTGGTTAAATGCTTTATTAAAGTATGAAAGAGAGAAATCGCCATTTCGCTAGTATTCTATAGATATCAATCGCACGAGAAAGAGCATTGATTAAGCGATTAAGTGCAAACTTAGTAAAGAATTTATGTTTTCAATTTGCAGAATTTATGGTTAAAAGAGAAGCTTAATACTTTCAATCGGTTCAAAGACAGCAAAAAAAATTGCATTCATAAGTATTTATATACATAGTTTTATAGTTACGTATACGTTCTGGATACACATAAGCCATTATAAAGCACACTTAGAGCTAAAGAACATCAACTTAATAAAGCACATTTACCAGTAAACATGTAAGACTGTTCGACGCAACCATAAGCGCTATAGGAAGTTTTCGATTTAAGTGAAAGCTTTTCGCTCTATGCAGCAGAGCCATGCGGAAAGTGAGTTAATAAATTCCTAGATAATGAGTTAAGGAATCCAATGACAAGCAGAACTCAAAACTTAATAATTTTGATTAGATACCCTTTATACCCAGTTGCGCTAGTGCAAAAAAAAACGGTAACTACTGGCATTACATTGAATTGCGCCAACAAGTTTCACAACAATAAATTTGTAACAGCTGCATTATTGTCGCTTACCCGTTGGATTTTTTACTGCTTATTATCGCCAACTTGACTAACATTTCACAGCTAAATATGGCCAAGTAATGCCTTCGTATCGAGAAATGTGCATCGTTGTGAGCATACGCACGCATTTCCATCACTTTTCTAGCATCAAAGACTTGCCAGTGTAACGTAAAACAACTCTATACTCTGATACGTTTGGACGAAAGTAGGCTATATAATGATACGGGTAGTTGGCAGTCGTGTGCATGCTTCGTGCTTTGTAGGCCCAGGCAGCCGAATGGCGGTTCGATCAGTTGCGACACCGAATATCCATCAAGAATTGTGGTTAAGGTTATACTAAAAGCATTGAAAGTTCTTGATTGAGTAATCATTTTCACTTGGCTAGCTCAGGTCATGTAGAGATGGCATTTTATAAACCGCGTCTGATGAGTCTAACAAACTTGTTGAAGCAGCATTACAACCTGATCAGACCAAACGCAACCGGGATAATATAAAGCCATTTTCCGGATATAAATCCGGCAGGTTTAAATGACAGAAGTAAACACGATTATTCCGAAAAGCCTAAAAATTGTTAGGCAAATATCACAAACATTTTTAAATGATTCCGAAAAAGAAAAAAAATCCGGAAAAATGATACCGCAACAGTCCCTGAATGATCTTGAAATGATCCCGAAATGGCCGAAAATGGTACCGAAAACAATCCCGAAATGATGACGAAGTGTCCCAGAAAAATTCCGAAATTAGCCCGAAATTATCCGAGAAAGGTCCAAAAGTAATAGCGAAAATATTTTGAAATGAACCCAAAATAGTGCCGAAATGATGCCGAAACAATCCCTAAATGATCCTGAAATGATCCCGAAAGTTTCTAAAATAGTTCGAAAACTATTGCTAAATTTTAAATGATGCGACACAAGCTATAATTCATCTCGAAAAAGTTCCGAAATTGTCCTGAAAACAATTCCGAAACTATCCCGAAAAACTTTTGGAATCATCCCCAAAAGTACCGAAATGATACTGAAATCATTCAGAAGTGATTCCAAAAAAGGTGCCGGAAACTATTCTGAAATGATGCGACAACAATCCCGAAGGTCCCAAAAGCAATTCCGAATTGGTCCAGAAAAATATACAAAAATGGTCCTGAAAGCGCTCGTAAATAGTCCCGAAAATGAACCTGAAATGATGCCGAAACGGTTAATACAGAAAAACCTGGGATTGTAAAATAAATCTAAACCACGGGATCCCGGGATTGCCATCCCTTAGTACCACCACCCGTATAACACACATATTCTGTTGAATGCAGCTGCATCTTATATATGCACTTTTGCTGCGCATGTGCGCCTATTTATAAAAACAAGATCGCTATCTTTATTTATTTATGCATTTTTTATGCAATCTTTATTGTTCTCTTCTTTATTTTCTATTCACATACTACATACATACATATTTAACTTTCGACGACGAATAGCAATTTCATTAGGAGCGCTCATAATGCTAGCTGTGCTTTACTTTTGTTGTTGGCCATGAGTAAAGGGGCAACTATTACAGGTGATGGCAATCGTGCACGTAATGAGTGGACAGCTTTAGTTGCTACTGTTTGAAAGCATAAAATGTGCTTCTTTATAATTTGTACATGGACCTATGTAAACACGAAAGTGTGTAAAAAATTATTTGTTGCAAAAGCGCGCTCCCAGCTCTAACATGCAATTACGCACAAAACTAAATGGTACGCATGCGCGTTAACGCTTAAACAATTCGTTGTGCACATACATTTCGTTGGCGTTGCGTTTGAAGTGTTTGTGTGCCTGTGTGCCTGTGTGTTTGTGCGCACGCAACAAGTAGCTCGATCTTGATCGATTAATTGCATATTTATTGCTTCCTAAACATTCGCAATGCCCCGTGAGATTATGGCAACAGTTTTAACGCATATAAAAGCCACTTATGGTAAATGTAAACAATCGCAAGCGTACAAAGAAACGAAGAATTGTCGCGTCAAAAGAGTTGTTTTTATATCAGTTTTCCTCATTACTTATTACTCGATGACTTTAGTCACTGTTTACTTAAAGTGGTAATAAACTTTAGTCATAAAATTTATGAACTGCAGAGATCGACGACGATCATAGCCAATACTCTGTAGCGCATCTTTGACGTCTATTTTATGCACAGAGAAAAATCATATTTATTTTTGTTACTTTTCCGGACTTTGAATTGTTGTATTCAAATATTTAAACAAGAGCTCGTTTAATTTTCAAATACAAAGTTTTCATGTTTAGAATGTTTCTAAGAATTATATTAATCCATGAAAAAAAATTAATTAGTTATTTTATGATTAATTACAAAGTTTAATCAATCACATTCTCATTTATATGAGTACATACATAATTTCGGTTTGATGAAAAAAAAAAAATATTCTGAAATCTGAGTACTTTTTACATCTTTACAGTTTGTTTTGAAAGTCAATGAGATTTATATTGCCTACATAAATACGAGTACATAGATTCAGACATATAATAAACAAATAAATCTACAAAGACAATTGATCTGGTATTTTATTTTGGAATCTGGTGATTTTGTTAAATGCTAAAGAATTTAATTTCCTGGTTGATTAGTTTGTAATTACTCAGTTTTCGGAATAATCAAGTTGCTTAGATTATAATTTATCAAAATTGGATTAATCGGCATATTAATTTGCAACGATAATTCTATGATTGATAATTAAGTAATCAAGTCATGATTTATTTTGTTCTGTTGATCTTCCGACAGGGTAGTACGCTGATTTTTGTTGGAACGATTTTCCGTCATCCTTTGTCAAGTTTGGTTTTGTGACAAACCGGCTTCGGCGTTGACTTGACAAGGGATGACGGAAAATCGTTCCAACAAAAATCAGTAATCAAGTCATGATTAATTGGTTTACCTAATTAATTTATTATTAATCATAATGATTATTTCTTTTATTTACTATTACCATTGTCTTCGATTTCTAATGATTTATTAAAATGAATAAAAGCTAAAAAGTAAGTAAAAAAAATTTATGAATATTTTAAAATTTTTATATATTTAAAAAAAATATAAAAAATATTCATAAAAAACAATGTGTGAAAAAAATTTTTTTTTTGGTTTTTTATTTTTTTTATATATTATAAAACTTATATTAAAAAATATATAACAAAAATTATTCATACAAAATTTTTATTAAAAAATAATAAATAATTTTTAATTAAAAAAATTTTGTTATTTTAATCTTTGTATTACTTAATAATATAAAAGTTAATAAAAAGTAAAAAAAAATTATAATGAATATTTTTAGTTTAAAATTTTTAAAAATATAAAAAAAATTTTTTATGAATACTTTTGATTTTTTTTTATATATGTATATAAAAAACGTATATAAAGAAATCTATAACAAAAACTGTTCATACGAGTACAATTTTTTTTTTTCACTCTTTATTAAATCTTATATTATCAAATAATAAAAAAAATTTAAAGTTGTTAACTATGCCTCTTTGTTCTGGTGCGAAAATTCATACAATTTTTTCTTTTTTTTACTTTTAATTAAATTTTAAATTATTAAATAATAAAAAAAGATTTAAAAAAATTAAACATTTTTTACTATTACTTATTTTTGTATCATAGCTTTTATTTGTTAAGAAATATATAAAAAAAAATCAATAATATTAATAAACAAAATTTTTTACTCTGAAAAATTGTATATTTTTAAATAATAGGAAATGTATAAAAAAAATGGTTATTAATCTAGTGTTTTTTTGGATTTAAAAATGTTTAAAACATTGCCATTAAAATAAGCATATGATCTAGGAATTACTAATCTAAATTCTAATGGTCACGTGTTCTTTCGTCAGTTTTAAAATATTTTTTTTTTTTCGGTGTACTTACAAGAAACATATATTACATATTACTGTATCATCTTATTTACTCATTAACTTTATTTAATGTAACTCATGTGCGCGTATGTAATGATAATAGCTATTTTATTGCCACTTTTAATTTGCGATTTGTCGCCGTGTGCCATTTTTTATGCTGCTTTTCATATGTTTTTTTATATTTCTCTTTACTTTGATATTGTTAGTTATTTATTCCTTTTACGCATAAATTAATGAACTTAGTTTTAAATTTATTGATGATCAAGCAAGCGGCTGTTAGTTAGCATTCGCGTCTTGCCATTTGCTCAATAAATGCTATCGGAAAGGAGTATCTTGACAACCATAACCACAAAGTCCCAAAACACGCCTCTAAAGGCAATTCGAACTTGTCTTTTATATTTGCGAATAACTTAAATGGTGATAATTTAATTTGCAAATAAATAACAGAATATTTATAAGTTTTTTTTTGAGGTAATATTTTTCATTGCTCAACTGGTTTCGGTGATATCATAATTAAAGTGTAACTCCTTCTATTTTATTTCAAATTCTGAGGAGCAGCGAAGCGTCGCTGCGGTTTTTAGTATGATTATAAAAATATTTTAGGGAAAAATTATTTCCTGCACAATAAAATATTTCCGGATAGTCGAAACTCCCTGAGTAAAAACTGTTTCAAATTTAATTTTTGGTTTTTGAATCAAAAATTAAAGTTAAAAATTGAGGGATTATTATTATTATTATTATAACTATTTTTAAAAATATTTTGAGCTAAAAACACTAGTCAACTATTATTTTATACTATTTTAAAAGATAAAAGTAAAATTTAAGCTTTTTTGACTTATACGGAATGCGGTAATAGGACCTTATCGGTTTCATGTCAATAAAGTGCCTGTTTTCATTTCATTTACCTATCAAGCTTAAAAGTAGTCATCCCTTTTAGTTCTCCATCTATTTGCCTTGCATTAAAACACTGTGGTTAAAGTATTTTGAAATTGTAGCTATCTACTTGTAGTTATGTATGTTTTGGTATGTAATGAAAATATTTATGGTCTGCTGGTATAAACTTATTAAATATGCAATATTCTCTTAAATTATGCAGTAAGCACTAGTAGGCCCATAAAAGCAGGAAACACCAAAACCCTACAGAGGGAAGATTTCCTTACGCATGTTTATACCGACATATATTATATGCATGCATATATGTATGCATGTTTGTGTGTATGTTTTAATGCGGAATATCTTTTACTTGCATTCATATGTAAATACTAAGAAACTTCAAACATCATACAGCTGTTACAAAAGTATTTTATTTCTAGGCATATATTAAAATGTTACCAATATGGGGAAACAGTCGAAAAATTTTTTTAATTTTCAAATATTTTTAATCAGAAAAGCCAAATTGCCATTTTGTAGCGCATCAAATTCTAGTAACAAAGTACAACTCTCAAATGCTCTAAAAATCGCGTTGAATTTAGGTAGCTTTTTTTATGAAGTTATCTTCCGTTTTCATTTTTCAATACAGTAACAGACGTTAAAAAAATTCCTAAAACTCAGCAGGATTTTTAAAACATAATTATTTATATTGGGCCAAGTAACAATTTTAATAATATTTTCATTGGAGCTTTTCGGCCGGGGTTAAACAACGTTTTTATTTTTGCGCAAAAATTGCGTCGAAACGCGTAGGATGAAAAAATTAAAAAGGTTGTTTTAACTCCGGCCGAAAAGCTCCAATAAAAATATTTTTAAAACATTTTTAAGCTGTTTATTGTTGTGGTAGAATCGCTACATAATAGTATTTTCGGTTTTCTTATTTAAAATATTTAGGACACGTTTTCTCATGTAGGCTTTAAAAATTCCCAACAAGCAAAGTAAACTTAAAATAAATGTTCAAAAAGCTTTCCGAAATAAATATAAAGTTTACCAAATTCTGATTTTTCATTTGTAAAACGTTTGAAAATAAACGTTTTATAATTGAAACGACACGTTGATAAAAAGCTTATTAATGTAAGCCTACAAACAATTTTCAAAGAAAGCATTTTATAAGTGTTTTTTCTGAAACTTAATTCAAACCATATTCTTTGTATTATTTAGCTATTGAATTAAAATAAATAAATAAGTTATAATCATACATTGAATGCTGCAACTTAAACCAATTATTAGCAGATTGCAAAAGTGGTTAAGATGCATCCATTATTTTTGCTTTTTCGTACTCATTCAGATGTAAAATCTTCTATGAAAAGAATTTCAAAATTTTTTAAGTTGAAAGGAAAAAAATTGACAAATAGTTTTCTCTGAAATGTTTGTAAACATTTGTATTTCACTTTTAAAGTAAAATGATTTATAGCAGTTTGTTCTTGAAGTTTATAAAAAGTTTACTTTAAACTTTCAAATAAATTAAAACTGAAAAAGCTTATATACATATCGCTTATTGTAGCAAGTTTACTTTAAATTATTTTTAAAAACATTTACAGAAATGCTTGTTGGGTTATGTATCTGTCTACTAAACAAACAATAGTTTTTGAAGTTGAAGTTTAAATAAATTGTTTAACTTTAAAAAATGTGCAAAAAGTTCCAAATACACTTCCCTGACGACTCCTAAATACATGATAAACTATTTCGCACGTGTATGAAAATTGCGTATTTATGCAAATGAGATTCTTCAAGAAAATGTTACTCATACGCACCAGCCCTGCGTTTATGTGACAACAAGATAGACCCATGTACATATGTATTATATATGCGAATATATCTAACGTCGGTGGTTGGTAATTTTATGTTTTTGTATAAGCTTCGATTGTGTCTTTTTGACTGTCATGGTTGACGGATTACGCAACTTTTGTTAAGCGCACGACAGCAAACATGGAATTTCGCATAATGAATTGAATGCACGAATGCTTAGTGCCAGCAATTCATGTGAAGCGTAGTGACGCCCATATATAAGTATGTACATACATACATAGCTATATATTCACTATGTACCTTCTCTGCTTGAAACATTTTTAAAAAACATTGCATGCAATGTGTTTTGTGTTTTCGCAGCAAATCCGCTCGTTCAGCCAAGACTTTTTCCTTTTTGAATATTTTCCATTGGCATAATGCTGTTTATGTATGAATATTGTAAGAATTGTATGAAAAAAAAATCGTTTATATATCTACTTTGTATGGCAGATCGAATAATTAACGCAGTACATGACGACTGAAAGGCGAAAATACACGCAAACTAATAAAATAACCGTAACAATGAAAAGTTTACAAGACCATAGCACAACTACAATCTGCTCGTATGAAAATACGTCAGGAATTTGCGCTGCGGACATTGTGTTTCATAAAAGAGTAAGAGTAAAGATACATTAGACCGTTTTAAAATATTTTTATTTTTTCTTTTGGATTAGTTTTATTTTGTTGATTTTAAGATAGCGGGGAAAGTACATAAGCATCATAGTTTTTTTCCTCCCAATAGTCTAAAATTTTTAATGTAAAAAAACAAGCTAGACATTTAATAATGCAACCGTGAAAGTTCCATTCAATTATGCTCAGCAGTTTGTGAGTAATACGCGCGCAAACATACAGACATACAAACGAAAATTTTAGAAACTGTGTATATTTCGTTTTATTTTTAACTTTTTGATTAAAACACGTCTAAATAAAAAAATTTGCACAATAAAAACATTCAAAATTCACACACACATACTTACTGAACCGGCAACTCTACAAGAGCATCTTGAGGTGCACACTTCACACCTTTCGAAAGGTATCAATTATAATGCCAAATTAAAATCACTACAATGCACTCTACGGTGGGGAAGCCATGAAGGTGAACAACAATAACAACCATAAAAAAGCAAACACTCACACACATACATACATACACACGTAAAAATGATAAATTTTCAAAGCGACCTCACCGCATGACTACCACAGTGCAACGCTTGCAAGCCATGCAATATCATTAGTACCATATCGATGGGAGTTCAAGCCCATAGACCATAGACAGCATCAATGTGTGCGCTCTCTAACCCGAGGCCATAGGCTAAAGCGTTGCGCGTGCGTTACCGCCTATTTACCGCGACGGTTGAATAAAAGAAATAGTGAAAAATAAAAAGAAGGAAAATCAAGTGCGCATGCGGCGGCACCACTTCATCCAGATTCGATGGAGCAACTATTTAACACGTCAACATTTGTAATTGAACTGCTGTACAACAAAAGTAATCAGCAACAACAAAAACATAAAGCAGTGCAAATAAAAATGCAATAAACTTTAAATAATAGGCGAATGGTAGGAAGGACGTACATGCGCAAGAAATATAATTACAAGCGACAGAAGCAGAAACAATAACAATTATGCTATGGTTATAAAACGTGCATACAGCATACATACCTTGTAGGAAATATAAATACAAATAAAAATAAAATAAAAATCAATTTCAAAATGACTTTTTAATTCATTAATTTTTGGCAGCTTATGTCGGGTTAATTAAAAAAAGGCTTGACTTCCAAGTACTCGTGAAATTTTACGTATGAGCTTTCTGAACATACATTTAATTAAATTATGAAGCTATCATTATTTGATATTATTATATTTTATTTTATTATATGTTATTTTATTTTATATTATTTTATTTTATATTATTTTATTTTATTTTATTTTATTTTATTCTATTTTATTTTATTTATTTATTTTTATTTAATTTCATTTTATTTTATTTTGTTTTATTTTATTTTATTTTATTTTATTATATTATATTTTATTTTATATTATTTTATTTTATTTTATTTTATTTTATTTTATTTTATTTTATTCTATTTTATTTTATTTTATTTATTTTATTTTATTATATTATATTTTATTTTATATTATTTTATTTTATTTTATTCTATTTTATTTTATTTATTTTTTTTTATTTAGTTTCATTTTATTTTATTTTGTTTTATTTTATTTTATTTTATTTTATTTTATTATATTATATTTTATTTTATATTATTTTATTTTATTTTATTTTATTTTATTTTGTTCTATTTTATTTTATTTTTTTTTTATTTAATTTCATTTTATTTTATTTTGTTTTATTTTATTTTATTTTATTTTATTTTATTCTATTTTATTTTATTTTGTTTTACTTTTTACTTTATTTTATTTTATTTTATTTAATTTTATTTTTTTCTATTTAATTTTATTTTTTTTATTTTATTTTATTTTGCGCGATTACCGAATACAGCAAGCCAAACAAAGTAAGGATAATCACTGCCAGAAAAGCTCATATAGACACACGCACACACATAAGACGAGCGTCACATATCAAAAAGCAGTCAAGCAAGAATTTCTATACACACACACTAAGCCAAAATTTAACTGACTACTGAATATGCAAAGAACATAACAACAACAGCAACCTTCTCAAGTACATGTAGCATTTTTTTACGCTTAACTTTGTTGAACTGGCCTATACCGGGGCCAAAATGTTTACACATCAAAACATAAGAAACTGAAAAAATAAAAACATCGGTAAATGTTGCACCCTAAGGCGCATATGTAAACACCATTGATCAAACTTTAACTTGAAATCCGTGCGCCCCAACCTGGCACGCAGTCAGTGAAGCACGCACACACGCATAACAAAACCAACGCACGCATGCGCTTTAATAGTTCATATCAACAACACTACGTTCGTAATTCAATTCAACCAACTATTTTCACTTCCACAAAGCTATAACTCTCACAGCGTATTACCACTTCTTCATATACTACCTTTCTACCGCCAGGTCATCAACGGCAATCAAGCAATCGACTAATCGTTTAGCATTGGCAGTAAATGTTGCACACTGCTGCCGTTTGCATTTATTGTTGTTGTACAACTATTTGTGGCTCGAAGCGTTGAGTGCCAACTGCAGCTTCCTCTTCAAATCTATTTTTTTCCTTTCATTTTTTTTTTTTCCTTTTTACTTAGGTCTAATAGATTTTTCTATTTGGCGCGCGCTACTAAAACCAATAAGACAACAACAACAACAACAGTTAAGGTGGCAGCGTATTGCATACCAAATATGTAAGAGTACTTTAAGATATTTAGAGCGTAAATGTGTTTATCTTGTGCGGTAATAATTTAACGATCTTTTTGTTTGCTACGAATGATCTGCTTTCTTGGTTTGAGTTTTTAGTTTTCTTATTGTTGTTGCTCTTTGGTTTCACCCACTAAACGCCTTTACTGCTTTTATATTTATAAGGCCAAAGCAAAAGTATTGTTTTGTTGCTACTTTTGTATGCTTAAGAAAATTTTTTTTTCTTTCAAAACCAAAGAGCAAAGTTACAAATAAAGAGTGAAGAAGTCCGCTTTTGCAGTGAAATCATAAAAGCATTGACGCTTGCCGTACAACAGCACTGCCGCAAGTCACTCACTCAACCAGTACGTCAGTCAGTCAGCAAACATACATATATATACCTACATATCTATCGTATATAGGTAAGCACACTTTTTTGGCCTTGAAGCCTTTGAGGGTTTTCTTAAAGGTCTACTCCTCGTTTTCGTCTTTTTGTATCTTTGTAGCCTTCCTTCGGCTTGTTTGGCTTGGAACAGCCGCAATTGAGGCGTTACCAAAAACAGCCTTTAACGATTTTATTTGGAAATCTTACTATATTTCGTAGTCTGCTATGAAGTCTTTCCTTTCGACTTTTTTGCTTTTGGTTTTTCACTTTTTTTTAGCGGTGCTTTATTGAAAATGCTAAGTATATGTATGTAAGTATGCATGTACGTGTTGATAAATAAAGCAATAAATTATAAAATTTTACAACAAGCAAAGTTGTGTGCAAGTTTCGTACAAGGCGCATACGATTTATATGTCTTTGGTTATAGACTCTATACCATAGAACAAGGTGCTATCAGAGATTGTAGCGTAAGGACAATGAATAGTGGGTAGTCTGCTTGGCTACCTGCACAAGCAGTTGATCCTCGTCTGCCTTAACAGATGCCGCAAAGAGCCATGGAAAGAGAGGTCTCACGTTGATTTATTTGTAGTTTTCTACATGTTCGATTTTTCGAGCATCTAAAATTTCATATAACTAATTTAACATAAACAAATTGCACACATCCAGATTTTCGAGCTAACTTCGAATTTTCGAACATTATGGAAACACAAAATAATAAAAATTTTAATCCCATAATGTCTAAAGAAACATAATACAAACTGCAATCCTGTAATTATAATTTTCTAATTTTCGAACACGAAGTAAAAAAATTATAAAAAAATGTTAAATATGCAAAAAATTTTTTTCATATTAAAAAAAGCAACGATCAAAAACGAAATTTATACAGGCATATTGCATTTGTTATTTTTGCTCTAATATCAAAACAATTTCCAAAGATTTTTCTTAACTTTTTTTACATGTTCGAATTTTCGAAAATAATTTGCTTTGCTTTTGAGCCCTAACTGACTACTATTTCTCATAGAAATTGCTAAATTCTGTATTTATATGTATTTCCATGTGCACAGCAACCTTTCGAAGTCAACTTCGAAATTTTCGAACATATTATCTTTGGTATATTTAATACACTAGCTTCATTTTAGTATGAAAATTGTGCCATTTATTCATTGTAAAGGCCGGTATGCAGATCACAAGAAAAGCAAAAACTCCACATAAAAAAACGCTTAAGAAATGCTTAAGAAAATTTCTTGGGTTACCTTTTCTTGAGGTAGTACGCAGTTCTCAACGTAACTTTACTACTATTTCATAGTGAAATTTGAGTACGGCAACACAGGTTTCCGCAAGAAATATATCAAGCGGCATTTATTTCTTGAAGAAAACAGTAATTTGGTAATACGCCAACTGGTAAAAAAACGTCCAAAAATGTCGGGAGAGGTATCAAAAGACGCGTTTCGACCTCGGTATCAATAATCCGAAAGCGGAAAAGAAAAATTTTGTTTCGGTAAAAAGTTATTGGCAAAAAACGTTTAATTCGTTTATTTGCTTACGAGTATGTGCTCTTCTTCTTGCTGCTTCACTATTCACCATGGATATTTATTGCTTCCATACTACTATTTTTCACGCAAGAAAAATTGCTAAATTTTTCTTGAGCAATTTCTTGTGATCTGCATACCGGCCTTAAAGTACAGCAGATAGTCCACCGCCTAAAAGTTGCTTTCAGTGTACATACCTATGTTTTCATATACGCTCTTACTCACACAAAATACTTTCCAATACCATTCTAAAGGTAGGATACTGGCATGCATCATAATCGCTGTCTTTTGGAATTAGGTTATCGCTAGTGCGTAATCTAACTTTCGAATAAAATCAAAGCAACAGGAAAAACAACTATAAAACTAAAAACGAAAAAAAACATTTAAATTTACAAACATTGGTGTATCAAAACGACGATTCAAAATAATATAAAAAACTAAGCAAACTTGAAAACGAGTCTGTACAGAGCAAGTATGAGTGTTTTTAACGCTGATAAAGATCTGGTAATATCTGACAGCAAACATGATCTCTTCCGAACAACAACAGTAGGAATTTTGTACATATCATATGCATATATGTATACATAGATAATAGTACCAACAAACAACAACAACAGAAAATGTTGTTTCGCAAAATAGCCATTGCGCTCGTGGTAATAAAACGATAAACATAAAAAAAAATCCATAAAACAAGCGTTGAATATTCTGAATGGCCATTGTAGTTAACGCGTCGCGTCAAAAACGCTATATTTATGAATGATCACATTTGCAATGCGCGCGTCTAGGTCAAAAGGGCAATGTGATTGCAAATAGGTTGGCTAAAATGTACTTACCAAGTGACAATAGAAATGTTTTCGCACACATATATACCCTGCAGGCAGTTCAGTAACAATAGCAAGAAAATTTCTGGGTTCAAAACTTGATTGTAAAGTACAAAATAAGATTTAGTTTCATAGCAACTAGATTTTCACTAATTCAAAACAGTAATTAAATAAAATAAAATAAAATAAAATAAAATTAAATTCAACAAAATTAAATAAAATTAAAAAAAAAATTTTAATAAAACCAAATAAAACAAAATAAACTAAAATAAAAATAAGCAAAATAAAATAAAATAATTTAAATTTAAATAAAATCATTTAAAATAAAATAAAGTAATCCCATACAAATAAAATAGATCATAATAAAATATAATAAAATAAAATAAAGCAAAAAAAAAATATATAAAATTAATTAATTAAAAAAAAATTAATTAAATAAAATAAGAGAAAATCAAAGAAAAAATAATAAAATAAAATAAAATACAATCAAAAAAAATATAATACGATAAAATAAAATGAAATAAATAAAATCAAATAAAAGAAAATCAAAGAAAAAATAATAAAATAAAATAAAATAAAATAAAATAAATAAAACCAAATAAAAGAAAATCAAAGAAAAAATAATAAAATAAAATAAAATAAAATCAAATAAAAGAAAATCAAAGAAAAAATAATAAAATAAAATATAATAAAATAAAATAAAACATGTAACAAAAAAAAATTTTCTCCCCCTCTATTCTGGTAAATCAAAAGCAAATTATTATTCTTGGCCTTGAGCTCAATTATAGTCATACTTTTTTAAAATTTTTTTTTTATGCATTTTTATATTATTTTTTTCGTTTTATTTTTATTTTTAAAATTATCTTGTTTAGAATGTTAGTAACACATCTTTTCACCACTACTGAAAGAAGAGTCAATGTTTGCAACAAATATCGTATTAATTTACTTGAGTTATTGCACCAAAAGAAAAAATACTGAAAAGTGGCGTGACCACGCCCATTTAAAACTTTCTTAGTTTTTGAAATTTGCTATAAAATTAGTGCTAACGTATTACGTATTATAGATTTTCCAAATTTTATGTTGCCATGCCGTTTTGAATAAACTATTGTAACTTTGTGCGAGAGGAACTAACTTAGGGCAATCTATTTCTTATCTGTTGATCAGCTTATTTTAATAAATGAAAGTCTATATCTATTTCGATTCATTCAATTAGGGTATGACGAATCCGAAACGTATTTCGGACTGAGCGTATTTAATTCGTATTTGAGTGTGTAGACAGATTTGTTGTGACATTGAGCTTGCACTTTCCATTTCTTGCACGCGTGACCGAATAACTCAATCGTATACGAAGTCATGAGGCATTCGCAGCATGACAAAATATTTTGAAGCTTTTAAACAACCAAACAGCAACAACTTTAAAAGCTACGCAAAGTTAAGAAAAACGATGTGTTGCAAGAATAACAAAAAACAAGTAAGGAAAGGGCTGTCTTCGACTGTGCCGAAGACTTTATACCTTTCATGAATACGCAACACGGTTTTAAGTGTCCGATCTTTACTCACAATTAGTAAAAACTCTGCAAAAATGATAATTTAAAGATACATAGACCAAACCCCATTTTTCGGAGCAATCGATTGTATGGGAGCAATGCGTTGTATTGGTCCGATCATGCTGGTTCCGAAAAATTATTAATCTTATGCAAAATGGCGGCTACATACCAAATTTGATCAAGATATCTCAAAAGCTGGGGGACTAGTTTGCGTACAAACAGACAGACGGACATGGCTAAATAGACTCAGCTCATCGCCCTGATCATTTCAGTATACTAATTGATGGGTCTATCTCTTCTTCTCATACTTACAAACATCGGACCAAAGTTATAATACCATTTCATGTTCATGAAAGGTATAATAAAAGCTGTGAAAACTCATTGAAGCCCATGAAGAATACGTGTACGCTGTTGTTGCATGCGCTTTCAACTTGGATAACGTTTTTCATTATTCATATTTTTAGTTCCGACATGCTGCTTTAGCTGCGCTGATGATGAACCACTGCAGCGACAAGATCATGAATCAAAATTATTTTTTTTTCCTAAATGAAGATTTTTTTTTTATCTTGCTTCAATATTTCGTTCTCATTTACCTGTTTGAGTTTGTTTTTCACTTCACTACGCGCATACAACAGATCTACGAAAACCGGCATAAATTTGATGTTACCGCTGTGACGCGTGCGCATGCTCAGCTGGTTGACTGCTGTTGCTGGTTGTTGTGCATAGATTTGAGCCAAATGATAAAATTGCGCACGGCGATACGCATTTGCAAGATGCCAACAAGCAGAAATGTTGCAAAGGCTACAGTCTCTTTAGTTGTTGTTGTTATTATTTTAATGTGATGTTGTTATCTTTTATGTAGTTTGAAAACGCCTGCACCATACTAAAGCCAAGTGCAAAAGCGGGCCACTGCTAATGTGGCTACCAGTGTTGAGCTTTAAACAACGCTGTGACAACAATAATAATGTCAAGAGTTATGACATGAAAATGCTTGCAGCGCACATCAAATCAGCATAACATGAAACGAGTCGAAACTTTTACTCGTGCTCAGCTATGTATGTACCACGACGACTTTAATTTAAAAGCGCAAAAACATAAAAAAGTATTTCTTTTATATTTTTGGTTTCTTAAGCGTCTAAAGCGACAACTCCACAAGCTTTCCAGGCATCTTACAATATCGCCTCGATCTGTTAGTTATATAAATTTAATAGCTACAAAAAGATAGAGGTGAAGCCTAGGACGCCAGCCATGGATTTCTGCCTTCATGGAGTTCAGGCTTTCAAAAATAAATGTACATACAGTCGTTTTCTGCGATTTTCACAAAATTTGGCTTTAATATTATTTCACCAAAGCCTATATTAAATTGAAAGCTCAAAGATTTTTCTTTCAAAAATTAAATTTTTTTACAGAATTTTTTGGAGCAGAGATTAACATATTATTGTATTATATGGATCCATAAATCTAAAACCGGTTGACGTTTCGAAATATGAAATATCTAAAATTTTAATTGAGACGTCAAGTAATACAACGGTGAAGAGTGAATTCAATTGTAACCAGCAGTTTTTGAGTGATACGCGCCCAAACATACAGACAGACAGACAAAAATTCTAAAAACAGTTGCTTTGGTTCAGTAATGATTTCTCCTAACAATTTGTTGCCCTTTATATCGAAATCAGACCTGTAAAATTTTATTAGTAATTAGTAATTAATTAATTAGACAGCTTTTTTAATTGGTAATGATTATTTTAATTGTTTTTCCAGAAAAGGCAATTATTAATTGATTACGATAATAAAAAAAAAAAAAAAAAATTTATCGAATGTTTTGACTACTTTTGATTATTCAAAATTTTTTGAAATAATTTTTTATTTTTGGTGGTTGTTGTTGGAGCAAAGCTCGAATTTTTATGTTTTGTTTGTTAATTGATATTAGAGGAAAAATTACCACGATATGCACAGCGATGGTATGGAATGACATGTTTCGAAGTGCCCAACTTCTCATCAGACCCCTTCTCGGACACTGGGATACGAACCCAAGTGTCTGCACCAAAGCCGCTGTTAGAGTACTCTAACAACTAAGCTATGATGCCCTGTAGCGTCACGATGCATTTTTCCTCTAATGTGCCATTTGCTTATTCCTTTTATTTTTATTTTTCAATTATTTTTTGAAATTTTATTTTTCAGTATTGTCGATGTGTATATTTATGTGCTTCTACAACAATACTGAAATAAATTAAAAATTAACGAAAAAATCAAAAATAATCAAAGCAACTTTTTTTTTTTGATTACTTTTGATTATTTTTAATAATCGTAAAAAATCATGAATTTTTTGTATTATTTTTTGAATTAATTGGAAAATTATCATTAAGATTTTTTAGTAATTGGTAATCAATCAATTAATGGATTCTGAAGAAAGTAATTAATCAAACCGGTAATCATTACCATTAGTAATCATTATAATAACAGGTCTGATCGAAATATTCTTTACAAAGAAGAATAAGAACGCAGTAGAGTGAGAAAGAGAGTGAGCGAAGCAGAGAGAGGGGAACGTGGACAATTAAGAAGAGAGTGACGGACATGCCTAAATCGACTCAGCTCATTGCCCTGATCATTTTGGTATACTTATTGGTGTGTCTATATCTTCTTCTTCTCATACTTACACATATCGGACGAAAGTTATAATTAAATGTTCATGAAAGATATAAAAATGTTCATGAAACATGCAAAGAATGTTCAACGCACCTATAGAAGTTTTCACTTCTAAAATTCTTGTTTTCAGAGTCTTGTTCAGTCATCTTACTCTTTTTACACTTAACTGCACTTTTATATATATGTATTTCGTCTGCCCGCCTACTTGTTTGTCGTTTGGTTGTAAATCATTTACAAAACGAAACAGCTTGATTATCAGCACAACTAGGTATTGACAACAAACGGCACTAAAAGAGAGCAAATAACAACTACAACAATAACCAAAACTACAACAATGACAAAAATTGGCAACCAACATATTAAAGAAAAGTTAAAGCTTGCTTTACACAAAAAAAAAATAAGAAAAAAACCAATGAAAACTTAGCAACTCTTGCAAAAGCTATAAAGTTTCTTAAGTTTTCCCAAATGATAAAGGCAACTTGCAACAACAACACTTCAATATTCTACTGCATGTAATTGCACACACATGCATGTGTGTGTGTCCGAATGGGTGGAACAACGCCCAAAAATTCACCAAAGCTACGTTGAAGTGAAGAAAGAAAACATGAATTCTAAATGAATGAGGAATGTGGTGGCTTTCACATTTTCAAATATTTTTAAGGTGTTTTTGGTTCTAGCGTTAAATGTGGCATAAACAACACACAACAACAACAACACGAACACAATTGAGATAACTAAAATTACGTGTACCGAAAGGTTGTTAATAAATTTATGGCCCGACGACGGTTTAGTCGCACTGGTTGGATGCCCCTCTGCTGCAAAAAAAGGCGGAACAGTGGTGCGATGCTGCACAACTCCACACCAAGCACAAAACACAACTAGCAACAACTATTTAACACAGCGCTCATAGTAACAATATACAAGCAAAAGCCTTAAAGGTACCTCTAAAAGGAAGGAGTTTTGGCGTGAAAGAAACCGCTAAATAGCAGCAAACGGCACATGCGCTCTTGCCCGTCTTTGAGCGACATTTAGTTGGAGCTGGTTGGTATGCGGCAGAATAGTTTTGGTGTTTGACTATTTTTCATTGTTGGCCATTGTTGCTACTTACTATGTCTTGTGTGCAGCCTTTGGCCATGTTAACGAGCCAAAAGTGGTGGCTACATGCTGTCGCCTGCGTCTACTGCTGCTGCTGGTTGTGCTCTTTGTTGTAAACACATTCCACGCTTGTTCGGCGTTTCATTCATAAATTCCAACATTTTAGAAAAAATTTTCATTTCAATGCCAAAGTTGATGCAGGATGCTTGTAACGATGTAAAATGTTGTTACAATACATTTTGTTGCTATGCGCAATTTTTTTGTTCTATTCTGATTGGGAAATATTCGTTGCCAGTATAGGGTTAAATTTTCTGAAATGTATTTTGCAATCGATTCGGTGAAAAGTTTGTCCCAATTCTTTTTACGGAGTGAAAGGCATGTAACTGAATCTAAAATCTTTGAAAGCTGTCTGCAGAACTTAGGCTAGTCGAACTAAGGATTTTTTTTTTCGAAATTCACATTTTTGAAACTTCACCAATCTCCATAGCATGGCTTCAATATGACGAGCCATGAAGAATCAGCCTTGCTGTTCATCCCTTAACGCTCAGTTTCCCATCATTCAAAGTAAAAGTCTAATATCTTGACTAACTTTCAACAATGTGCTTTTTTACTTCCCTTTGCCTTGACCTTCCCACCGCCAATAGATGGATTTTGATAACTGTAATCTCAGTGTTCTGAGGTTTGGTATATAAGTCTGCGATCTTTTCGATAGCTTCTAATTGTGCTGCGGATGAAATCGTTGCTCTAAGGTAGGTTGGAAATTTTAAAAGGAAATAAAAAAATGTTAAAAGGTGACTTACAAAAAAACAAGTAAGGAAAGGGTTGTGTTCGACTTTATAGCTTTCATGAATACGCATCACGGTTTTACTTACAATTAGTACAAACTCTGCAAACTTATAATAGTCTTACCCTGTTAATTTAAAGATACATAGCCTAAACCCCGTTTATCGAAAAAATGTGTTGTATGGAGGCTTTACGATACATTGGTCCAATCTTGATGATTTTCACTACACACATTACATATATAATAATTACTGTAGCTGCCAAGTATTACCTTGCGTTAAAACCGACATACAGACAGACGGACATGGCTGAATCGACTCAGCTCATCATCCTGATCATTTCGTTATACTTATTGGTGGGTCTATCTCTTCTTCTTCTCATACTTACAAACATCGCACCGAAGTTGTAATACCATTTCATGTTCATGAAATGTATAAAAAAATGTTAACAAAAAATTATAAAATAAATTCACTAAAGAAAATAAAATTTTCGTCAACATTTTCAGGTGGCACAGAAAATTTTTTTTTAAAAAAAGAGAATTACAAAAAAAGACCAAAATAAAATTCATAAAAGAAAATACATTTTTAGTCAAAATTTTCAGGTGGAACCAAGGCGAATTTATACCAGGTGATAGCACGGCGAATTCGTTACTGTATACCCACACACATTTCATGTGTTCTGTTTTTGCTTTCGCGCCTTCTCCTCTCAGATTGCATGGCATTTTTTTATTTCGACAGAAGAAGCCACTGCTCATATGTTCTTATGAGATCTCTTGTAAGTCAATTCGCCTTGGGTGGAACATAAAAAAAAATTAAAAAAAAAAAGTTCAGAAAAAAGCACGCAGAAAATTTTTTTCAAATGAAAACAACGAAAAATAATCAAGCAGAAAAAACAATTGTGGTTGTTTCTAGCAAACGACAAGTTCACGTTTAAAATTTCAAATTTTGAAAAAATTTAAAAAAATTAGAATTTCGCTATTTTATCCACAAGTCGCTTAGTGCTGGCAAAGAAAAACGGACTTTATACCCCGTTGATAAGCAAGCCATTTTTTTTTTGCAATGCACTCTTTTCACTCAAGCCCCGACATTTGTCAAGCAACTATGAACCGAAGGGCTTGTAAAGTAATTAATTGCGGTGGAAAAATTGTAACATCGATAATCAATTAAAACTAAAATTATTAAAATAGCCATGCTGTGGCCAATCGCTTCACAGAATTAAATAGAAGTTGTGATCAATAAACAAGCAGTATAAATTCGAGTTCAAAATGTCAACTATTAATTTAACTAACTACAATTAATTAAAAGTAGCTCAGATGACGCCAACAGATGACAAAGCTATTCTTCCAACGAATAATGTTGCAATGATAATTGTCACTGACTCTTCATAGAATTTTACAATAAATACAAAGAGCCAAGAGGGCAGCAATCGGGTGTGACTTGTTTGATTGAACATGGAAAGGGGAAAACGCTATTTGGTTAACAATTGCAAGATTGCTACTAACGAAGCGGAACACAAACCAACGAACTTGAACTAAATAAAAGTGTATTGATTTGTTTTATTACTTTTTAACTTTTTCGCCGGCAACAATTTTACCTCTTTTTTTTTGCAATATTAGTATTCATAATTTCCCCCTATTACACAGTTATTGAAAGTAAAAGTCACTGTAAAAAAACAAAAAAAAAAGAAGATCGAACAACAACAAAAAAGGCCACTAGTAACAACTGTCCAAACAGCAGTTGCACTCAACCATCTGTCGCTATCGCTCGTTGCTTACCAACTTCGATTACAACTTGTGTGCGCTGGTTGAGGTTTGTCTTAATTCATTTTCAGTTTACTTGTCAATTCATTTCAATTTAAGCAAAATGTCAATTTGTCAGCTTAGCGATTTTTGCGCCGCAAAACAGACCAAGCCAACAACAAACAAGTCAGCTGAGTGAGTGGATCTGCTGGCGCAACAACGACGACAAAAGCCTAGACTGAACGTCAAATAGAAATGGTCGATTGGACAGGCGTACATGACATATGGCTTTCAATTTAAGTGTTGTTGTTGCTTACTTTATTGATTGGTTGTGGAAATTAGCATGTCAGTGTGTCACACACGATTGGAGAAGAAAAAGAAAAGCTCTGCGCTGAGGCAAAGAAATCATTTAGACAAGCGCCACCTGAGCAAAGTGGTGCGATTTGAGCAAGTGAAATATTTAAGCTAAATTTTAATGTATATTTTTTAAAATAAGCTCGACATGAATTGGTCCACTTGACTCCTACATAAATAATTCATTTGCTATATTATAACAGTTCCAACAGAAAATATGTGCGTGGTGTCCCTCGAAAACCAGTGGCAAGTCTAAAGTTGAAAAATTTGTATTCGTAATTGGAGTAAAAAATCCAAAAATTAAGGGCACTTTCTTTTGTTTCGGAATGAAAGTAGATTAAAAAATTTAGAAAAAAACCAAAAAATTAAATTTCGAGTTACAAGAAAAAATGTTCATTTTTAATTTATAATTTTTGCCTTTAGAAAAAAGTTTTAATTTTTTATTTATCATTTTATTTTTGAAATTGTCTTTTTTCCTTTGGAAAAAAATGTTTAAATTGTTTATTTATAATGTTAACTTTTAAATTTTTTTCCTTGAGAAAAAATGTTCAATTTTGAAATTTAAACTTTAATTTTTTCTTTAGAACAATATGTTCAATTTTAACTTTTAAGCATCTTTATTTTCTTGAGAAGAAAGGTATAATATTAACTTTTAAATTTTCTTTAGAAAAAAAATTTTATTTTAACTTTTAAATTTTCTTTCGGAAAAAAAAAAATTTTATTTTAACTTAAATATTCTTATTTTTTTCTTCAGAAAAAAATTTTAATTTCAACTTTTCCTTTTTCATGAGCAAACAATCTTTAATTTTAACTTAAAAAGTTTCTGTTTTTCTTGAGAAAAAATTTGTAAATAAGATCTTAGTATTAACTTTCAAATTGTTTTTTTTTTTGTTAAGAAAATTATTTTTAGGTTTAACTTTTAAGTTTTTTTTCTTTTTTGAAAAAAAAATGTTTGATTTTACATTTAAATTTTTAATTTTAACTTTATGAAATTATCCTTTTTTCTTGAGAAACTATTTTAATTTTTACCTTAAATTTTTTTCATTTTGGCATCAAATTTCGTTTTTCAAAAAAAAATATATATTTCAACTTTTAATTTTTAATTCAACTTTAAAAAATTTTTTTTTTAGACCAAAATATTCAATGTTCATTTTATCTTTTAAATTTGCCTAAAAAAAATATACATAGGTTAAAGGTTTTTAGTTTTAGCTTTTAAATTTTCTTTTTTTCTTGAGAAAAATTTTTAATTTTAACTTTTTAAATTTTCTTTTTTTTTAGGCAAAAAAATGTTAATTTCAAATTTTAAATAAAATTTTTTTAAAATAACTTTTATGAAATAAAATTTTTTTTTTTTTAGAAATTTTCTTTAGAAAGAAATGTTTCATTTTAACTCCTAAATTTTTTTTCTTGAAAAAAATGTTAATTTAAATATTCAAATTTTATAGCGATTTGTGTCAAATTCTATAATTTTCTTTTATTTTACATATATATATATATAAGCTCTCACACTTTTCCCATAAAAACACACTGTGCTTTAGTCATAAATAGAAAAATAACAACGGATGCTGCGATCTAGTCTCATATCTGTATTATTATTATGCATATCGTGTTTGCAGCGAAGTTAATATCCTTTTAACCTAGTTTCATTGAACTGCTTGAACAGCCAATTGACCGATTTTTGTTAAAACCCATACATAACAACTAAAATACAGAGTATGTCAGTAAGTATCCTACACGCCGTCATAGTGGCGTTGTGAACTTGTTCTGGTGGAGCTTCTACAACCTGCAACCAGCTGATAGCTTGCAATAACCGTGCGGCCGTCAATGAGCAAACGTTTTAGCAGTCACTGTTGGCCGCACAGCAGTCACATCGACACGATCACTTCCGCAATATGTCATCTCATACAATTTATATGCTTTTGAGAATAGCAACAAAAGCAAGAAAAAAATAATCAGCAAACAATGTAACAACCAACAGCCAAAGGCAAACAACTAGCAACAGATTACAGACATTTATGACAGCTTCACAGAGGGACGAACCGGTGCGCAGATGTAGACGCTGAAAAATCGGATACGACAGCAGTTCAATGGCTGGTACGTTTGCGCAGTAAAAGTGCGGCTGTCCATCATAGTCAGGTTGTTTAAGATGCGCGCTACACGGTCAAGTGCGTCTCTATAGATAGACTTCTATAGAGCAGTCAGTGCTGGCAACAAGATAAATAGACACACAGGTGGGCTTAAATATGTTTGGGCTGGCAAGCAATGAATGGCCATTTGTTGGATGTCTGAATGGGCTGGGCTGGCTGTACGTTTTGCTATTGGGCTGGTCAGTGTTAACCTCTTTGTAATATTGTCATTTGATGAGCTTGTCAAAAATGTTGTTTATTTAAAGGGGCAATATTAATTTGTGGAGAAAAGCTGACAGCAAGTGGAAAGTCGCTAGTCTAGGCGAGAAAATGAAAAAACGAGACAAAAAATCCCAAAGCAAACTGAATTGTACATACGAGCGAATAAAACGGCAATATAAGCCAGCACGATCTGGAAAATATTAAAACTAACTGACTTTCTAAGAAACACAGATAAAATAATAAGTCTACATTACCAGTACATATTCATTAAACTGCTAAATGAAATGGAATTCCACTGAAAATAGTGGGTAGTGAAATTTCATTTCTTTTTCCACTGATATTCGATTTTTGAGTGGCACAATTATCAGTCAAAATTTTATATTTTGAAAACTACCCTTCCCATATCATTCACGTTGATTGTGCGTGGTGATAGACTTTTAATACCATTGCAATTTAGTTTTAATGGAACTTACGCTCCATTGCCACTCAGTTTACTTTTAGTGTAGATTTGCCTGAGTTAGCATTAATGCAAAATCATACACTTCACTATTCAAACTCGTTTTAATGCATTTCAGATTTCGCGGCATTTAATTCAAACAAAAGCGCTGAATTTTGTTTTTTTTACATGCTTCCAAACCTGAAATACATTACAATGCGGTTGAATGGAATTGAGTGCGAGTTTCCATTAATACTAATGCAGACAAATCTTCAGTAAGTATAAGTTTGTGTCGTAATGGAAATGAAGTTCCACTAAACAGAAATAAAAGGTTAATCTTAATTCAGATTGAATGGTAAGGAAGGAGTAGTTTCACGAGTATAAAGTTTTGAGTGATAAACAAATTAAGTTCCACTCAGGTGAGTTGTAATGGAAATAGAATTTCACTATCAGTTAACCTTGTGTGGGAGTTTTTATTTAATGGAACCTCAGCACAGTTACCATTCAGTTCAATTTTAAGTAAAGATTTCTCTGAATTCACATTAATGGAAAATCATAAACTTCATCATTCAAACCATTTTAAATGCATTTTAGATTTCGAAGTATTAAACTCCATTCGGCCTTTTGTTCATTGTTTGTTAATACTTCGAAGTTTCAAATTCATTAGCATTCTGTTGAATGGAAATGTCTGAGATTTTCCCTTAATGCGAATACAAAAAAATTTGCAATATGTATAAGTTTGAATGATAATGGAAGTTCCACTAAAAAGAAATAAAAGGTGAATCTCCACTCACGTTTAACATTGAATGATAATGGAGGAGTACTTTCAAAATTTTGAGTGATAATAAAAATGAAGTTCCACTCAAGTTAGTTGTAATCGAAATGGAATTTCACTGTCAGTAAACCTTGAGTGCTTGGTGAAGTTTTTACGCCATTCAAATTAATGTAGCCTAAAATTATTTCGAAATAAATTTTGGTTCACTTATGGTAACTGAAAAAAATTTAAATGACGCTGATTATAGTGAGAAACTATGCGGCTCGAAAGAAAGCATAAATGCTCAAAACAGTAAAACTCAAGTTAAAAGCTCTACCAAGATTTCTCTTGTCTTGAAGGCTCAATTTGTCTGCAAACTTTGTACTTAAAAAATGTTCCTTGTTTGAAATTTTTTGAACTAGTTTGATTTCATGCAGAAAAAAGTCTAGTTGTAAACTAGTTTTTTTCGCACTGGTTACGTAGTTCACTACAAAATTACAACAACTTTCACAAATCAGTGCACAAACATTTTTTTAATGAATTTTGCGTATGAAAATCGATTTAAATTAGCCATTGAAACAAGTTCTTGATAACGTGTGGAGGTGTTTTACGTACATTTAATGGCGATTAAGTGCAAGTGACATTTTATCAGACGCTGTTATTTACATTTGTACACAATTGTATGTATGGAAATGTACGGACAATGTATCAAATTGCAATCACTGAGCCACAAGTGGCCAACTTATTCAATCGATAACTTGTTAAGCGTAAATTTATTAGTTTGGAAATGCATGTAAAATACTCGTAATCACATCAACTTGAGTACGTGTGCGCAGGTTGAATGCTGCTGAAATGTGTGGGACTTTTTTGTTATTGGTATAAAAGGAAGGTGGGATTTTTAAATTAAATTCATACACTGAGAGAAACAATTATTCGAAAGCAAGTAAAAATATTTATTAAAGAAGGTCTTAACATAAAAATGATTGACTGAGTTTGAGAAAATTTTTTCAAAACCACCTCCAAATACAAGAAATGTGATGCTTTAACTGCAATAAAATTCAAAACGTATATGAAAGTTCGAGAGCCCTGTGATAACCAAATACTGTAGAGTTATAAATTTCTAGCAGAAGATTTTGCTAGTAAGCCTCTATCGGCTTTGGAGTAATTTTATTTGGCTTAATTTTTTAAATTAGTAGACATCTGTTTCAAACATACCGAAGCACTTTTTATCTGGCTCTTTTCCGTGATTGGAACTCACACCTCAGCCAAGCAGCCCATTCTAATGCTATTAATATCAACTGCAAAGTGACTCTTTGCAATTTGTTTCAAATTTTTTGATTGCCTTTCTCTTCATAGACTTATTTACATGGAGAACGAAATTTTCACGCTACTTAGTATGAAGTTTATGACTGCATTATTTGGAACAGGTTATTTCTGATTTTAGTTTCATGCTGCAGTAACCACAATAAAATTTTTTTTGTGTTTTTTTTTTTCGTGAGTCGGGGGAGAGTTGCTTTAAACTTGAAGCTTGTTTACAGAATTTTTGAATGTTGACAAATTTAGTTTGGAAAAATTGTGTCTACTGCATAGAGCGGAAGGATAGAACCAACGCTGTTTTAGAGGTGCAGAAGAATACAAGAATTAGGTACTCGTCCGGAAGTTCGACTGGAATAATTGTTAATATTTACTGGACAATTACAGCGTTGAAAAAATAGGTCACATATAATGTTGCTACTGAAAAAATTAGCTATGCAGGTTCCTTGACACTCTTTCCTCCCCCCGCTATTTAGACACATCGACTTTTTATGTCTCGTATATTTTGGAAAATATAAAAAAACATTATTATTCCGTACATACTACAACTATAAGGACCACATTTAATGTGTACATTGAAATAAAGTCTGCAACCGGTCACCGGGAAACCGTTGCACAGGAATGGTAAGGAAAAAAGTTAACGAAATCGGCTGAAGACTACGACCAAATTTATCTTAAATATTTTTAAAAGGTTCATAGTCGATATAATAGGCAGTATCTCTGCGAAAAAGAATTTTATGTCAATTCTTTTCTATGGTTTTTATTGGTCACAACTAAATTTGGTGAAAAATTACTATTTATTGTAAAAATGGGAAAAATCGCTCGAGGGCCATGCCCATTTTGCTACCTTTACATTAAGTTAATTTCTCTTTTTTCGCTCATTTCGTATCATGGTATCGTGCAAAGTCTGTTTAAATAGCTTCCCGTTGAGCTAAACACTTGAGACTTGAAACATAATTCAGAGCCCCCTTGATAATGCAATGCAAGTGAGAAAAAAGTGCTAGGTGGCGCACGGATCGAGCTATTTAGAAAATTCGTTTGAAATTAGAACTCTTCGGATCAAATTTTCACTAACTCCCCGGCGAGATAGGGACTTGAAACTTGGTACATAGTTACGGACACGATGACAATAAAACTTGTATGAAAGAAAATTCCGCTAGGTGACGCGCTGATCGAGATAACTTATAATTCCTGAAAAAGAAGGGAATCTTGCAATCGATTTTTGAGTAACTTTCTGGTGAGCTAGAGACTTGAAACTTTTGTCATGTTTCAAAATCCGTGGACCATGCAATATTTCACTGAAAAAACTCCGGTAGGTGGCGCTTGGATATAGATATTAAGAAAATTTAACTGATTCACTAGTTCAGGACACGATGAAAATAAAAAAACTGTAGAAAAAAGTTGCGCTAGGTTGCGCGCTGATCGAGAAAACTATAAAATCCTGAAAAACAGGTACAATCTTACAATCGGTTTTTGAGTAACTTCCCGGTCACCTAGAGACTTCAAACTAGACGTAGGCTTCAGAACCCGTAGACGATGCAATATTTCACTGAAAAAATTCCGCTAGGTGGCACATGGATATAAATATTTAAAAAAAAAAAAACTATTTTTTCCACATTTCCTACTTAATTAAATTGCAGAGCCTTGAAGTATTTCTTCTTGTTCTACCTTCTCTAATGCTTACATCAAGTAGCTACTGTTACTGTTGGAAAAATAAGAAAAGACCGTGAGAAAATGTGTAACTGCAATTGCTCTTCATTTTGCGGTTTTCCCCGATTGTTTTTTTGTTATTAAATATAGTTTAGTTATTACATTTGAACAACAGGGAAATTTTCCTTACTTTTTTTCTCACCATAAAACTGTGTAAGCTCTTGAATATAATTAGAATTTTTTTTGTATTTTGAATTGTGACAAACTACTGTAATTTGACGGCACAACGCAAACGTTAGATACTGTAACGCCACTCCTCCCCCTTCAAGGTATGCATTCTAAATAGTTAGCTACTAACAAATTTCTATCTACTCGATCACATCATTCACATGACGACCCAACGACTAGACCTACCCAACTCAATTCCCATCGCTCGTTCAGGTGTTTAATGTCTTTCCTATCGCTTAGAAAAAATCTCCGCATATAAATAAATAAAAACCTCGACTCACTTTTTTTAGATTTTTGTTTTTTAACTGCTTTTTGTTGCTTTGTGCTTTTTTACTCACAACAACAGTGCGCATATTTTGCGCTTGACAGCTCTTGCGTAACGCCGGTCGCAGTAGCAAGTAAATACATACATACATGCACATATATATAAGCACACATATATATAAATTCTAGTTGGAAAAATATAAACAAAACCAAAAAAAATCTTATAAAAAAGTTAAAAGTCACTCACTACAACAACAACAAAGAATGCGCTATAAACTTCAAGCAATCCATTCGTTAGAAGCTTGAAACATTTTATTTAGTTACAGCTGATGTGGAGTGGAGTGGGGACGCGGAGGTTAAATTCTAAGCAAAGCTTATTGTGAAATCTGTGGTTTGCCGTGAATGAGTTTACTCATTCGTGAAATTCTAAAACGATTTGTTTTGTACTCAAATTTGCATTCTGCCACTGCGGCAACAGATAAATTCCACTAGTTGTGAGTAACTTTTATTATAATTTTAATTAGGCTATTTTATGCACAAACGAGCACTGTCAAAGTCAATATCATAGAAGAAGGGTCGTTGCGCTTCATTGAGTTTCAATTTAGGTTCGCTGAAAATATAGAAATTTCAAACCGAGCTTTTCCTGCCAGCTGTGGTGTTTTACTTAAAGATATTTTCCCCCTTAACTACGAACTACAAGGTTATGAAGAAACAGTATATTCTAAGTAATGTTACAAAATCATCATCAAAGCTTTCGCAAGCGTGGCAGCTAAAAATTTCATTTTATTATTGGGTAGTCGTGCGTAAACACGATGAATGCTCTTAATTAACAAACAGACAAGCAAAACCCCAAACTGCGTTTCGGGTAAATATATAAAGTGCTTACACGAACAGAAACTAGCGATTAATAACAAAAATAACTAATAAATAAAATCGAACTAAAAAAACAAACAAAAAAAAAAATAAAATGAAATAAAATAACATAAAATAAAATAAAATAAAACAAAATAAAACAAAATAAAATAAAATAAAATGAAATAAAATAAAATGAAATAATGATGATAAAACAGACCTGTCAAAAATCCATCATGATCACACTACTAACTGTCAAATGGCGGAAGTGGTTCATGGATATGGTAAAAAGAAGAATAGAACTAGGAGTTTAGATGACATCAAAACCAGCGTATTGTAACCTTAATGGTTAGCAATGCGTGCCAAAATTTCTCTGATGAGTGAAGTCTAGCAGCTTCCGAAATGGATCTATAAGAAAAGCTATGGCAGTTGTGCTCTATTCAATCAAAAAAACTTTTAATAATTAATTAAAATGATTATTAATAAATAAAAACAATAATAATTTTAATAAAAATTCAAAAAGTGAAAAATTAATATTCTTGGCCTTGAGCTCGTTTCATGAATACTTGAAAATGAAATAAAATAAAATGAAATAAAATGAAATGCGAGAAACTAAGGTAAAAGGAATGAAAGGAAAGGAAATAAAAGGGGCACAGCAATACAATAAAATAAATTAATAATAGAGACTATAGAAAGGAGAGAATCACAAGGAAAATGGGAAAAAAAATTATTTAAGAAAATTAACAGCAGAGGAAGGGATGAAAAGAGGGCGAATGGAAGGAACAGCAAATAATTAAAATAAAATAAAGTTGGGTAGTTGAATTGCAGTGGACGAGTTTAATTAAATTGATGCTAGGATACACATGTTTACACATTAAACTTCACGAGTACTTGGTATTCGCACCTTTTTTGATTTTTTTTTAGATTACTTTATATAATGTAGATAAAATGTTAATGTATTTTACAGTTTTCATTAAATATTGTGCTATATATAATAGGGTGGGTCGATTTGTATGGACGAAAGTTAACCGATATCGCGCCATCGATTTTTCGATAGGTTTTGGGCCCAGGAAAAAAAGTTCCACTACGCATACCTAAAAAAATAATTTTCGAGCCAGCGAAATTTCATTTTTTTTGGCTTTAATTTTTAAGGTTTTTTCATGACCTACGAAAAAAAGTTTCGTTTGATTTTAAAATTTTCATGTATACTCTGTCCGACCCAAAAATGTCCGCTAAAAACGTTGGCAATAACGGTTTTTTGAAAAAAAAATTTTATTTTCGGGTTTTGGGACTTGTTTTGGTCGAAAAATCGACTTTTCGTGAGCCCAAAACCTATCGAAAAATCGATAGCGCGATATCGGTTAACAAATCGACCCAGTCTAACATACAACCTTTGGTGCTATTAAGTTTTGAGAAAAATCACCAAAAAATGCAACCAGCGATGGTTGAAGTAAAATTTGTATCAAATTTTGCATGTATTTTACTACTTATTTTGATAGTTATATCGCATTTCTATTTCTATTTCAATTTTTTTTTTATCTGTCATTAGGCTTTTTTCTCTTTGTGATAACTTCTTTGTCTACCATTACCACTCTCGTAAATGTTTGAAGTGGCTATCAAGCGTTTACATTTTATTGTCGTTGCACTGATAAAGCTTCCAAATGTAGCTTTTCAATGGCTATTTGCTACTTATTTATCGCTACCGCTTGGTCAGCACTTAACTCGTAAAAATACTATAAAAACTAGCAACAAGAATAAAAGCAGCAGCAAACGTCATTGCGGTATTAAAAACACAGCTTCACAATCTAAATGAGGCAGAGAGAAATAAACTAAGCGCAGATTTTGACGAATTTTCCGGTTAAAGTTTTTTGAGACTTTCAAGTATTATTGACCTTGAGCACACGATCACCGCGCTGGCGAATTTATTTCTACTTCATATTCACTTTGTTTTTCGGTAAATGTTTGTTGTTATTTTTTTTTTTTTTGATTCAAAATTTTAAAACAAATTAACCATTAGAAACGTTTTCGTAAATTACTTGTTTACAATTTTATGGCTGATTATTTGTTGGTTTATAGCGGATGTTGTTGTTTTTGTTGTTGCTGCTAAAATTTGACTTGCAGCAAACACTCACTACGTCTATCAGTTGGCCAGTCAGTCAGTCAGCTTATAAATGTATGCACTCCAACGGTTCACTTTTGACGTGGGCTATAAGCTCGCTTTCAAATCTTGAAGTTTGTGGAACCGGTAACTCGTAAAAAGCAAAAACGTAATCATAAAAATTACTCAGAGACTGACAAAAAAGCAAAAGTGAAGTTAATTTAATTGTAGTAAAACAATTTCAGTCATGATCCATGGTTGGATCATGATTTCAGTATTAATAGGTAAATAAAAAGAAGAAGCATGTATTTTAGAAAAAAGTAAACAAATGGAAAATGATTATGAGGTAAACGCGAAACAATTACGTTCTGACACTATCAGAATTCAAAGCTCTGTTCCCTTACTGTTCGTTGATATAAGACTTTTCACGTATAGATGTCTTTTCTAAAAAGAACTCCAGTTTCGGCGTATATGTCTAAGAGTAGTAATAAAACTTAAACAGTATTGATATTTCGGTACCTCAAATTTAAGATAACATATCTTATAAATAAAAATGAATGTGTATCTGTGCGTCCAAAGTACTGCTCCGATTTTAATGAAATTTTCACAGTATATTCTTGGGATCACAGGTTAAAGCATAGGCTATAAATAGCTTCGGAGAAGTGGGAGGTGCCACGCCCAAGGCTATATACATTTTCATTCGCCATAGCTCTAACCGTATTTGGTCTAAATTTAGGATATTTCGATATATGTGTCCTTTAGTCAAGATTTACATAATTTTGGAAAAGTGGGCTGTGCCACGCCCACATTTTTTGTATTTTGTTTGTGCTTAATTGATATCTAAAATTTATTGTCGATCTCCGTGAAACGACACAGGCCATATTTAGTTTTTGGCAAAGCCTCCAGGCCATTTAATTCGGCTTAGCTCGGAATTTATTTGGTTCAAGTTACTGATATTTTATATATAGATATATGTATGCTCTATGTATCAAAAACCTTGGAAACAGAAATCAGTACCAGGGTCAAATAAAACTTTAATCGATATATCTTCGAAAGTATGCACATATCAGTACCGCAGAGAAAATGGGAGAAGAAGGGGAGTAGGAATAATAATTTGAGATATAGGGGTGGTGTTAGAGGAAAATTAAGAGAGGAAAGAGGAGTAGTGGTAAATGGGAATGGGAAAAACCAAAAGTTGAAAGAAAAAAGAGGAGATAAGGATAAATGTAGAAGAAGCAAAAAGTGGGGAGGAATAAGACTAAAATTTGTTAAATGTAGACAAGTAAAACTTTAGGCAGGGCAACGTCTGCTGGGTCTGCTAGTCATTTATAAAGCAATGGTAGCATATTACTTTTTCTCTGATATTAAAGTAGACTTTTGTGTCAGCGATCACATAAAAAAAAATTTTAAAAACAAGCCTTAAACTTGTCTTACAGTTATCACAACTACTAGCATGAGCATAAATATATCACAAATGTCTCAACAAAAGGCAAGTTTAGTAGTGTATATTTTCTTCAGGTCAACACGTCTCATCGTATAATCTTTTTGTAGACCTTTTTGAAACTTAGCACGAGCTTCAAATAAAACATTAAAAAAGAGGACAAGGAAAAATGAACATAAAATCAAAAGCGTTACAAATTAAATTAAGCTACTGGTTTTGGTTTATAGTTTTTTTTCTGTTGGCAAGAAAATTTATAACGCCAGTAAAAAACAATTTAAGCGCTTTGTTTCTGTGTAGCTATATACTTCCACACTTATTTACACACACATATGAGTTCATACATATATTGTATATAAGTCGTGTTGATGAAGCTATTTAGCCTTTCGGATGAATTATTTAAGAGGTGTTCAGAACTTGCTACAAGAACGTCTTATCTCAGCATTTGATTCAATAACGCTCTATCTTAGCAGAAAGTGTTTTGCAATCTCATTCAGATAGACCGGGTTTTGAGAATCATTCTGCTTAAAAAAACTGAGGCTTTACTTTTAAAAAGCTTACGTCAATCAATGAAGATTTGAGGACGGATTTAGGCAAACAAAAGTCGATATCTAAATAATTTTAAATAGTATTTAACTCCTTTATTGCTCTAAAGCATTAAACGCATAGTAGTAGAATGACAGGAGTATACGACATACTATTGAGAAGCCGCTGGCCAATTTTGATTGAAATATCTAGTTCGAACTACAAGTAATCGCCTTTGAAAGTAGCAGAATTTGTATGCTGAAAAGTGGGCGGCGCCACCCCTACTTCCCCAAAATCCACAAAACTTTTGAGCGGTCGAGTTTTGCTTGAAAAGCTTATTATGTGTGCAAGATCTTATTGATATAGCTTGCATGGTTAAAAAGATATCGCATTTTACATTTTACAAACAAATTTTTCAGAACTATGTTAAAAAACTGGGCGTGGCCGTTTATCGATCTCTCCCATTTTTACAAAAAACATTTACCTGTATATATTCAACATTTTCACCAAATATTGTTTTGATAAATAAATTTTTGCTGGACTTATGGCATAAAAAGTTTTGTGGAATAATCCACTATAAAACGGGCGGGACCACACCCATTTTCAAAAATTTTAATTTTTCTACTTTCTTCCCCCACGGCCACTTTGAAATTGAAATAGAAATTATATGAAGCTTTTGTACGCAAAGTTATTGCCTATTAAATATATCTATGATCCTTTTCAAAATCTTTCGTATAAAAGTGGGCGTGGTTCTTAACCGATTTCGCCCATTTTCCGGAACATACCTTGTATTAATATACACATGTGTGCTAAATTTCGTTTCAGTATCTTAAACAGTTTTTGACTAATGATTAATATTATTTCTAAATTTGACTTAATCAAAAGTGGGCGGCGCCACTCCCATTTTCAAAAATTTCTTGAAAAATTTATTTTCTGCCTTAACATTAATGTACACACCAAATTTTATCCTTATAAGTGTATTATGTGCTGAATAATCTTTTTTTTTTGTATTTTCTGAAATATTCCATATATAAAAAGTGGGCGTGGCTAACATCCGATTTCGCCCATTTTAAATAGCGCTCGGAGATGAGTGCCAAGGAACCTGCATACTAAACTTCTTTAAGATATCTCAAAACTTACTCAAGTTATCGTGTTAACAGACGGACGGACGGATGGACATGGCTTAATCAATTTCTTTTTTCCTCCTGAACATTTTGATATATGTGTATAAGTCAATATCTATCTCGATCCGTTTATGTCGTTACATACCACCGTTAAGCGACTTAAGTTAATATACTTTGCGTGCGTAGCACTACTACCCTGTAAAAAACGTTGGAGCATCAGAGTACTCCAACACATATCCTCATTCATATAAAACAGGTGGTCCAATTTACATGGCAATGTCCGGTGATTGGATCACCTAATCCTACTCGGAGTACCATTTACTTTGCTTCCGAATAGTCTATAGAGCACCTACGTTGGAGTACTTTGAAAATGCTGCCAAAAGATTACTCTATAGAGTATTCTAGACGAAAGCAAGAAGGGAGTATGTGTTCTTTTGAGGACCACCTACTCCCACTCTCGCTTTGCTGTTGAGTACTCCATAGAGTAATCCCATGGGAGTATTTTGAGAGTACTCTCACGTAGGTGGTCTATATAGTATTCAAAAGCAAGGAAACGGAGTACTCAGAGATGGATTAGGTGATCCAATCACCGGACATTGCCATGTAAATTGGACCAGCTTTTTTATATGAATGAGGATATGTGTTGGAGTACTCTGATACTCCTTTAGGAGTATTCTTTGGAGTATGAAACGGAGTATTTCCGTTTTTTGCAGAGTAGCATTGTATCCACATTCACATGAAAATGTATATATGTATATAAATGTATATAAGTTATCGTACATATAGCGTTGTATTTGTTTACATTTTAAATGTTTAGTTGAGCTATAAAATACTTTGATGCAAACTTTTGCTTATCTTTAGGATGCGAACGAAAGTAGTTTGCTTGAATTTTTTTCTTCTTCGCGCCACTTCAACGTTTTGCTAGAGCGATTGTCTATCAAGCGAAAGTGGTTTCTGCACAACAGCAACAATAAAAACAACAAACATTCAGCCATAGCAGTAAAACAGCGCTAACTGCAACAGTAACGGCAGCAATAATGGCAGCAGCAGCGGTAACAACAAGCAATTTCCTGTAACAAGTAAAAGTGTATAAACTGTATCCGCGCAAGCGTACATATATACTAGTACTATCTATATATTTATATTCTTTTTTCATTCATTATGATAGTACTAAGTAAAGCGGTAAAACAATTTCGTACGCTCTTTTCTCTGTTTTGTTGCATAAATGTTTTCGTTTCATCAAGTTGATCTTTCAAAAAAGTTTTTCTTTCACTTTAGCTCTATTTACCATAACTTTTGTTGCTAGTGTATTTTGTTTTGCAATTTGGCTGCATTGGGGTGGTCATAATAAGCTATATGACAAAAAAAAAATATTTTCGTTTTAACTGGGCATTATTTATTTCTTATTTATTTTTTTATTTAGGAATAGAAAACCCCCTTCAGTCCGATTTTAGTCACTTTATCTACGAAACCAATTGAGATATGGAAATTAATCACATCGTCTATTGCAGTACTCATTGGCAGCTTTCGTTTCAAGCTCATATTGACCTAACACATTTTTTTCACCCTGTTCCACATATTAGTCGATAACTCTGAAAACGGTCTAGTTATCCAAATAAGGGATACCTAAAATTTTAAGTTAGGTGAAGTAATGCTGCACTCAATTATATTTAGCAGTTTTTGAGTGATGCGCGCGCAAACAAATAGACGGACAGACAAAAATTCTAAAAACTGTTGATTTGAATTCTATTGACTCAATAATGATCCTATAAATATCCTATAAGCTCTTCATTTATTTTCATATTATTTCAGAATTTCATTCAAAACCTCCATGTATCAGTATTCCGTCTAACAACTTCCTATCTCCAAGAATTTTCGATTTTGATGTAATTTTAATTGTTTTTCCACGGCAAATGTGTATGTTCAATATACTTATTCGAAAGTTATAGCGGCATTGGGTTCTTCTTTGTTTGAATATTTTATTTCTTTGTTTAATTTTGGTTCAATATGGACTACGTAAACAGCAGTCTTTGTATCCGAATTGCAACTATCCATGTAGTTTGAGAATGCAAGCATTTGAAGTAAGAAAGTAGAAACATTTTCATACTTGAGGGTCACTCTAATGTGCATCCACTTATATGCATTTGTTACATACATTCAAAGTAAAAATCTGCATTTCACAGAATGTTACTCTGTTGCAAAAATTAAATAATTGCCAATGCGGCTCTAACCTGTTTTGACATGCTGTTTGTTAGTTGCTAAGATTAGCAACCATGTATTTTTTTGGGAAAACTTACATATTTGTAAAAAGATATGTGCATGATAGGGTGGGCCAAAAAGGCTTTGTTATCTAAATATCTAAAATTCATTTGATAATATTTATTTTTTAGTGAGCTAAACAACAAAACGGAGTCGCCCCTCGGCAGTGGTATGGCAAACTCTCAGAGTATATTTCTGCTATGGTAGGCTTCTCAGCAAAAATCCATCTGATTTGCAGACTATGGGTCCCGGCAATTTGTAGGAAAAATTCGAAGCAGCACACCACAAATTGGTAGAGAAACTCGGCCTTAATCTCCTAGGAGGTATATCGCTCCAAATATTCATTTTTATTTTTTATTGTGGAAGGAATTGTTTGAACAATATTTTAGAGATATCATCATTTTCATAGAACCTTGTAGCGAAAATGAAAATCTGCGATGAGCGTGTCGCTTCCATTGATATTTAAAACTCATATTTGGTCACTATACTCCATTTTTGACTAGGAATTCGATTTCCCAAATACCAGAAAAAAAGATAATCGATTTTCTTTGGTCCACCCTAATATACGAGGTGTGTTCAAAACGTATCGCGAATTTTGAATTTTCGCTGGTTACGTATATTCGAATTTCGAATTCTTTGTGGCGATATGTTGGTACTCATGTCTCTCACTTATGCCGACAAGCTCGGCCATTTTGAATGTTCAGTTAATTGTTGACAGCTGCTTTGCTTGCACGTGTTTTGGATCGTCTTCGATTTTTACCTATTCAAAAAAATGGATCAAAGAACTTGTATCAAATTTTGTGTGAAAAACGAAATTAAGTGCGCGGATGCATTCCGAATGTTGACTGTGGCATACGGAGAAGCTACTTTGGACCGAAGCAACGTTTATCGGTGGTACAAAATGTTCTCAGAAGGCCGAGAAGATGTGCAAAGAAGAACAAAAATTGGCTTTTGCACCACGATAACGCCCCTGCTCACGCATCGTTGCTTGTGCGCGACTTTTTGGCCAAAAACAACACACTAATGATGCCGCAGCCACCGTATTCCCCAGATCTGGCCCCCTGTGACTTTTTCTTGTTCCCTAAACTGAAGAGGCCCATGAAAGGACGACGTTACGCTTCTCTTGACGAGATAAAGACGGCATCGAAGGAGGAGCTGAACAAGATACAAAAAATTGATTTTGTGAAGTGCTTCGAAGATTGGAAAAACCGTTGGCACAAGTGTATAATATCTCATGGGGATTACTTTGAAGGGGACAACATAGATATTCATGAATAAATAAATAATTTTTGAAAAAACACAAAATTCGCGATACTTTTTGAACACACCTCGTATACACACATGTATTTCCTTGACTATTTATGCGGATAACTATGTTTTTTTTTTTGTCCACTAACTGCACCACAGCTTTTCACACGCTCTGCTTTGTTACTTGGTCTGAACGATGTTTTTGTAAAAAAAAATATTAGTTCACAAGTAAATCAATCTAGTGAGAAATTCTTTGGTTTTTTTTTTAATTCAAAATCTGTGGCAATGTTAATTGTAATAAATTGTAAATGTTTCTGAAAATTCAAATTCAATCATTTTTACTATCGTTACAACTCAAGCCTTCCCAGCTGCAGGTGGTTAGAACGGTTAGAATGGCTTTTATACCAAGAATAGAATGGTATGCTAATACTAGCAGCTCATTAGATACATTATATACTTCTTTTTGCAAACGAATGTTTTGCTATTTATCAAGCAATTTCGACTAATATTTCTTTAGTTTGTTTGACTTAGTATTATATATAATAGCAGCGAAGAACTAGAATGTAAATTTAAAAAAAAATTTTTTATTTCTACAAAAACTGGTTTTTTATTTTCTAAATTTTATAAAAATCTGAAAAATTCGATTGGTTAATATGCTGACGACACTGGCAACAATTTATGTATTGAGCTATTGCTTCAAACCATATAATCTTTATATTCTAACGAGTTCCATTATTTGTTAACATGAAGCGCATAGAACAGCGCTGTCGTCGGGTATCAACAACGAGTACCAGAAATTCACTTAAGTGCGTTCCTGTACTCGGCTTAAACTATAACTACTTTCTTATTGGTTTTCATCAATAAAGTTTAATTTTGTAGATCCTTTTTGTGGGATTTTTTCTTCTCTTTGTTAAATCACACCATCAAACAATATAACTGTCCCAAATCATAATTTCTCGTCTCTCTTTCTTCATTATGCTTACAATACTGTATTAGCTAACGTTTCAACTCAATTGAAAAGATGAATAAAACTAGTTTTTTTATTCACCTCAATACTCCAATTTCGTTGTCAATGAATTAATTTTATTTGGCATTAAGTTGGCTCGATTTGCGATGTGACAGCCATTAATGTATTGTGATTAGCTCATTGAACGGTTGCAGTGTGAGTGGAGGAAATTAAATTAGTCCAGTCAAAAAAAAAAAAAAAAACAAGAGTGCAACGAAATTTGGATTATATATTAGAAATAAGCAGTTGGTTGTATTGCGTATTAATATCTTAAGAAATCAAAGCACAGTAAGTCAAAACGCCCCGTGTCAGAATTGGTTTGAGGAACGCCTTATTTTTGAAGTTTTTTCAATAACACTCTATTTTAGAACTTAGTACGTGGCGTTCTCTAGGGTTATAAATAATTAATCGAGTTTTACTTCAATCGATTATTTTTTTTATTATCGTTATTTTCGATCGATTTTATTAATGGCAAACATCGAGTTTTCTTAAAACGTTTATAAGAATTACACAATTTAAATCGAATTTTGTAAATAGTGGTATGGATAAAATAATCTGTTGAACTATGTTCACACTACAGCTGAAAACGCCTAGTCAATATTGATTTGTGGCTATTATTGTTTTTGGATACGCAAACTAGTAAATTATTTTTAGCGATATATGGACATTAATCATTTGTCGGAACCAACAAAATCGTACCAACACAAAATACAGCTTCCATACAATCGATTGTTTCGATAAACAGGGTTTGAGCTATAAATCTTGCAATTAATAGGATAAGAACGTCAAGTTTTGTATAATTTATACTTATTGTAAGGATTATATATGTTTCGGACAATGAAATCCAAGTTATTAACAAAACTAAATTATTTTCTTACCAAACATAAAAATCGATTATTGAGTAACCGATTTCTCTGACTCAAGGTCCATTGATAGCGTTCATTAAAAATACTTTAAAATTTCCACAGAACCGTGATACATTTTTTGTGTTTAAATTTACTGCGAAACAATAAAATGTCTATCAAAAAATTTGATTAAATATTTAGTACTTGTTGCCATTTGAAAAACTTGTAAACAATAAAAGTTGGCGTCATTTGCATGTATTCAAATCTCGGTCTCTATCAGCTATATTCGGCGATATCTGTGCCAACTTTGCTAGTCTCACCTGTCATTTAGCATTAATCTATCGACGCAGAATGAATATGAAATAGTTTGTGGCAGTATTATAACACAATTGCCACTATCGAATTGATATTTTATAAATTTGTAATATTAAAAGTGACATATTCATATTGATGTTGAAATTAAATTATGACAAATGTACATAAATATGTATGTTTGTACGTGTTCCTATGCAGATCTTTTTCTTAAGTGGTCTAGCATTGCTGAATTTCACACGCTGTTCAGCGAAATGTTTAAAATGAATGTGAGAAATCTGGACTGGCTTTATTTGAATCAATTCGATTAGATAACAAAGTGGGTGGAAGCCGGCTAAAGTAAACGTTTTAGTTTCATGTTGAAAAGCTTGAAAACGGCACATATTGCTGAATTGAAATTTATGTAAAAAATATAGAAATTCTTATTGAGTTTAGACAACTCGAAATTTTTCTTGTGGGCAGTGGCGCAGTGACTGGGGATAGCAGAAGGAAGTTTGTTCCACAGTGTACAGTGGAAAATTTTTAAAATTTTGGAAGATGGCGAATTTCAAAATAGTTGAAAAAATAGTGGCATCAGTGAAAGATATTTTTAACCAAATCTAAAGAAAAGCAAACAAATTTCGAAGCGCCCAAAATATTTTTCAAAAATACTTGCATTTCACCATCCGCCGGTCTTGGCTTTTCATGCACGACAGCAAAGGTTCTGTGTTCCAAACTAAATGGTCGATAACTTCGAAACCGGTCCAGTTATCGAAATAAGGGATACATACAATTTTGAGTTAAACGTCTAGTAATGCAATGGTGGAAAATGCATTCAATTATATTCAGCAGTTTTTGCGTGATACGCGCGCATATATTCAGACAGATAGACAAAAATTCTAAAAACCGTTGCTTCGGATTCTATTGGCTCAACAATGATCCGTCCTATGAATATTTTTTTAATATCTGCAATATACAGACATCGAACTATTTATCGAAGATATGTAAATTTCAAAATTAATGAATTCAGTTTCGGCATTGTTAATCTTTACTGCACATAAAACAGGACTTTTTATATAGTAAAAAAATGCTTGACAAACCGTATGCAGTTTTTCACTTTTTTTAATTTTTCACTGTTGCATAGAGTTGCTAAATGCCGACGGCAGTTTAATATGATTTATTCAGTTTTCAATTAGTGCATTAATTATGAAAGTGTGAGCGTTACCGCATGTTTAATACTTGAATGGGGCATAAACATTATGAATGCCAATCCCGGGATTCAGAGCTTTGGTGGGTGCCGTAAATCTCAGGATTTGTTCTCTAAGGCACGTTTTTTCAATGTCCGGTTTACGCTAACCGAAACTTTTTTGACAGATAACCGACAAACATCTGTCAATAGCGTAAACCGGACATCAAAAAAACGGCCCTAAATCTTTCTTTCTTATAATACCGGGATTTTCGGGACCGAAAATATGTCCCAAAAAACTATATATGCTTGATTTATTTGTAAAAATTATCTTAATTGTTTTGTTTATTTTACTTTCTTTTTGTTGACTGTTTTACTTAAAGCACATATTGTCTTTTAGCAAGTAAGAAGAAACTGTGGGTCTACGGCTCACAGTAAGGAAAGTTTAATTTATTTATTATTCGATTTTTTAATTTAGCTGTATCATATCTTATACCAAAAAATGAGTTAACACGGGTTTTGAGCTTAACCAAAGTGCCATTATCCCATATCAATTTTACAAAAATTGTATATACCAAAATTAGCCACTTTAAAATATAAAAGAAATGCCTTAATGATTCCCAACAAAAACTGAGAGCTTTGATAAAAAAATGTTTGTAGCTTCATATATGATTTTTTCCTCTTTGTATGGATGAAATAACTTTCGTTTTGTATTAAGAAACTTATTAAAAATCCAATTGTTTGTTATATACTTTAGAGTCAGGTAGTTTCTCAAACAATTTCTGTTGGAAATTGGCTGATACCCAAATCCTGAGATTGTAAAATCATATCCCGAAAATTCCGGGATGACTAAACTAAAAAAAATCGGTATTCCAGTAAACATGCATACATATATGTATGTATATGTAAATTATGCGTAGATATGTTACGCCATTGAATTGAGGGCTGAATTATGCAGAGCCATATCAGGTGTTGGATAAAATGATTATGCGCTGAATTATTTAAGTCTTTTCACGGTACGGTAGCTAAAAAGATTCCAGTGAATGGTCTTATATGCGTATATATATACATATATATAATCTATTTACTGCAGATATTTGTTCGGTTGTAGCTAGTGAAGCAGTCACAAATCAAAAAAAAACTTGAGTTTCAATGGACTTGATTTTTGAGTCGCGAATATATTTGATTTACTTTTTTAATTTACTCCTTCATATAATTTTACTTATGTAAATATATATTAGATTTAGTGTGCCATAAGTATGTATATTTTTATAGATATATGTATGTATATTTTAAAAGTATACATGCTTATAAAATTTTAAATTATTTAACGCTATACCATTTTAAATATTTCTTATTTAACTTCGATTTTTTTCTTACTTTTTCAGGTGAAAATCTGGTTCCAAAATCGACGATCCAAGTACAAAAAAATGATGAAAGCAGCTCAAGCGCCTGGTACCGGCGGTGGCATGCCATTGGGTGGCGGCGGTCCAAACCCTGGTCAACATAGTCCAAATCAGAATATGCATAGTGGTGAGTTTTGAAAAATTTTGAATTTAAATGCTTTTAACATTTACTGCAATTTTTAAATTGCTTAATTTAAAGTTCTTTATATACCCAACAAACACTCAAGTTTGATAACGTTTAGAGTTTAGATAACTACAACTATTCTCTAAACTCTTACGTTAAAGAACGACTCAACGTTTAAAAAACATAGCGTTCTTAAGCAAAGAGGAGTATGATTCTCAAAACGAGAAAATCATAGCTGTCCAAGGGAAAACTATCTATCATTCTCTAAGTCTTTTATCATTCTGAAGTCTGTTAATAGTGCAGATCTCTAACATTTTTATCGACTAGATTATAACGCTTGCTATCTAATTTCCTCTAACTTTAGTTGTTAGTGTTTGCTGGGTATTTTGAAATCTTTATTACTTTTTGTATACTTTTATTTTCTTTTTAACGCGATTCTAAATAATTTTAACTGATTTATAAAAAGTTTATCTTATGCTCCTTGCAGGCGGTAATAACGGCGGCGGCTCCAATAGCGGCTCACCATCACATTATCTACCTCCCGGACATAGTCCGACGCCATCAAGTACGCCTGTGTCCGAATTATCACCTGGTAAGTAAAATAAAAAAATATATAAAATTGTTTGAGATATTGTTGTATATTTATGTATAGTTAAGGTAACGTAGGTTCTTAAAGTTAGTTCTCGTTTTTGACATGATTTTCAAACAGTTTACTAACGAAAGTACGCAACTAGAAACCTTAACTTTAGGAATTTTTGACTAACATTATAACCAATTAAAATAAATTGTTTCACAATCATTATTAGGATTTTCCAAAAAATAACACTGCGTTATAAAAACGAGCTTAAGTTCTGTCCTATGAACCAAATATACTTTTTCGGAAAGGGGAGAAAAAATAAAAATCGGCGATACACGGTTTTTATGTACACGTCAGAATTTTTTTTTTTTTTTTTGCCGTGCTCCTTGCGTGGTAGCCAAATTGTTGGTACAGCGTACTTTATTGTTGACCTTCCATCAGTAAACTTGCATAAATTTCTATAGCAATAGTCCCACACGACTAAAAAAAAAAAAAATCTGACGTGTACATGAAAATCGCCGATACACGCGTATTTTTTTTTCTCCCCTTTCCGAGTAAGTTTTTATTTGTAAAAAATTTTAAAATTAAATACATCAAAATTAGATTAAGAGTTGATTTATTAAATGATACCAAACTTAAATTTATGATTCATTTTGTAAATTAATTTTTAGAATGCAGTGTAAATGTTTAAAAATGAAAAGTCTTGCTTTTCCGCTCATATTCAGTAGAAGTTTCTCTAATTAACCCCCAAATATAGTCCCCGATCATGCTTTCCGTGTACTGGCCTTGGTAACGTTTCTCAAACTCGATTATATCTTGATGGAAGCATTCTCCTTGTTCCTTTTTTCTAAACGCACACAGTTGTGAATGTAACATTTGCATCTTTAGCTATATCCGATGGTGGGAAAAATTCGTAATCATGCCAGTGATCAGCCCGTCTTAATTTGTATCGCATTTTTTTCCAAGAAAGCCGCATATTTCTTGCAATCCACAATTTTTAATTTTTTTTTACTCTAACTTTAGTTTTCACCCATGAGAGCTTCGGAAGAAAGTCTGCAAATATTTGAAAGCCTTAGACTAATTGTTGGGGCCTTGTTTAATAAGGCCCAATATAATTTAGGATCGAAAATTGCTTCACGTTAATATTAAATTTTCCCAAAGTTCTTGGCGAGAGTGAGCGGCATCGTTTCTGTTTTGCCATACTAACTCTGCCTAGCAGCACTGTTTGGCATATCCACCTCGCATCCCAGTCAAAAAGCATATCATCTTGAAGTCTCCAATAATATCATATTTGTATTCGGACTTTTTTTTGTTTTTACACGTGTTATTTATGACCAAATAATTTTGCTAGTTTCGCATTCCCGAAAAATTTTTTTACAAATAAATTGTTTTTAAACCCCACTCTCCACTCTTTCACTTTAAACAGCACCTTCGATTTTAAGTAGCTGCAATAATGCCACACCCAAACAAAATAAACATTCCAAAATTTTTTTCTTTCCTTACCCCAAATAATAGAATTCCCGCCGACGGGCCTTAGTCCGCCTACACAAGCGCCATGGGATCAAAAACCGCATTGGATCGATCATAAACCACCGCAAATGACACCGCAACCACCTCATCCAGCGTCAACACATCCGCAAGCGCATCATCACAATCCGCCACCACAAATGGGCGGTTATGTACCGCCACAATATTGGTACCAGCCCGAGACGAATCCATCGTTATTAACGTAAGTTGTGATTTGTGCAAGAAAATTTTATATTAAAAATATTTTGAATACACGTTTATGCAAATAATCATATGTTAAAAGGACAGTTTAATTTGACTAATAATGAAGTAATTCCTCTCCCAACCATTACAGGGTCTGGCCAGCGGTTTAACACCAACATTCCCAACACATACCACACCAAACCGATCCTATTTTTATAGATAATTCCAATGCGTATTTTTAATGAAAGAAAAAAAAACAAAACAAAAATTTTTAAATAATTAATTTTAAATAAGATGTAAAAAGGCAAAAAAATTTGCAAAAAACGTTGTAATTAAAAACAAAATAGACATAAATGCATAGTTTTATTATATTCCTAGAAAGAACTAAGAAATTGTAGTAAGAGCTTGTAAGTTAAATTTAATGAAAATTACTTTTAAAAAAATATTGTAAAATAAAAAATAAAAATTGTGAAAACTTGAGCTAACTCGAGTTAACTCGATTTAAGTGCTGACAATGTTGATAATAATTAATTAAAAATAATAATATATAAATATATACAAAACTAAAATAATAAAAAAAGAAAAAAATTAATTGGTCGTTTTGTTTCTTTTTTATATAAAAAAATGTGTTAGCGATTTACAAAATAAAAACAAATTTTAGCACAAATGTTTTAAGTATTAGCAATTGATTAGTTAAACAAATAAAATTCAGCAACTAATAAAAACAACAAAAAAGAAAAAAAAAATTAAATAAAAAATAAGAGAAAATCATTTATGAAATATGTGTAAATCAGTTTAAAGCCGATCTCAATTTTCACATTACAGACAACAGAGACGAAAAATCAGTGGATAGAGGAACAACAGAACTTATATTTTTGTTGCTTATCGAATTCGAGTGCTAGCAAACCTGATACGATGAGTAAAATAAGCCAAAACTAATAAGGAAAGTGCTTTCTACGGACTTATACCTTTCATGAATATGGGAGCACTATAATGTCTCATATTTTTTAGCGAATGTTTGATATTGTTGACAAAGGCAGCTGTAACATTTTTTAGTTTATTATGCATTATTTGAAAAAAGAAAAATGTTTTAATTGGTTTCGAAGGTGCTACACCCACTTTTCCAATTTCTAACACTTCTCTCCACTGATTAAGTAATTGTGAAGTAATTTTTGCAGAATGTTTGAAGTGTTTTATAAATGCATTGCTCAAAAATTTTTATGATTCCAGCTGTCTAAATGAAATTGCTCTTTTGAAAACCTAGAGTTATAAAGGAACTATAAGTTAGAGTGGTCCCATACGGTAGGTTTCAACATATGATTAATGGTCTCGTAAAGTAAAAACGACATGACTCAAGCGACTCACCCGTCGTCTTCATCATTTCATATTACACTCATTGGTAGATCTATCTTTTCTTCTTCTGGTAATTACAAACCCCAAACCCCGGAAAAGTTTTAATGCAACGTATAATGTTTAAGAAGGTAAGAATATGCAGAGCATACTTTACTAGAACCATTTAAAATGGTTTAACAATTTTTTTTTTTAAACTTCGTGAATGTTGTCAACTAGCAAAGGCACGATTGAGTCAAACAAACCGCTCCACAGCTAATACCGGGAGGTACCCAACACTTTCTCCAACTTTCGTCTTGTGTTTTTCTCTCTCAAGTTTGTACTGAATTTCGTTTTTGATTTCGGTGAAATGTCGATTTACTAGACTTTGTCTGCTGTCGAATTTCGGTTAAGGGCGACTAATGGCTCCGTTATGCTTGCATAGCAAAGCATCGCATGTGGTACATATTCTCTAGCAAAAGAAACATAAAAAGGTTTTATCTAAAATACACACGAACAGAAAGCAATTAGTGTTACTCTGAGAATATTTCTTCTCTTCTCGCTCTTTGCGCTAACAGTGTCAACACAACACATGCAATGCAAGTATAACTGAGCCCTTACGCATAAAACATGGGTGCTAGAAAGTATGCACACATATTTTCTACGTTTCAACAAGCAGTTGAATTCGACAAGTAAAATGAAAATGGTGTTCCAACATAGCTTCACAAAAAAACCTCTATCGACTGTACTATCGTTTTATAAATTTTACATACACTCCCAATATTTAAAGCATTAAAAAAAAATAAAAATTTTAAACTTTATAAGCACCAAATAAATAATATTGTTTAAAATTTTTAAATTTCATTTTATGTGCAATATTAATTTTTAATGCAACACATAAAAATCAGTGCAGAAATTTTAATATGAAAAATTTAATAATACATACCTAAATATATAGCAAGAATTATTTTAGTCGAAGGCAAAACATTTTTTGTATAAATTAATAAGCGAAAGCAAGCACGAGAATATTGAATCCTATTGTTTTTAACCCACATGAAATTTTTAAGTTAAACTACTTAATTGTCGAATTTTGTAAATTTTTGTAAAAAGCACCAAATTTAGCATTTAGAACACAATGAAAAAATATATTTAATATAATTTTTGTGTAAAATATGTATTAAATAATTTTTGTTTAAACAAACCCACACGCTGTACATAATAGTTTGAATAGAAAATAAAATAATTTTTAATAAAAATAAAATAAAATAAACAATAAATATTAATAAAAATTTTGTATTATTATTAATGTATGGTGAATTTTTATTCAATAGCTGCATACATTTTTATTAAATATATACATACGTACTTTGTCACGTTTTCCTGTAGTCAATAGAATTATTAAACGAAAATTGAGCAGAATACATGGCAGGCAGTAAAAATTAAACAGAGAGAAGAGGCAGTGCTAAGTATGCTGAGAAACAGTAACTCATCACACGTAGATGTTCACCACTGCAGAAATTTGCTTTCAATATGCGAGTTTAAATGCTAATAACAATTTTATTTTTATAGAATAGTCACAATGGAACGTTTTTGTTACGTTAACTATAATTTTTTTGCGAATATTCAATTAAAACACAGGGAGTTTAAGCATTTTCTGAGCATGTACAGTGGTGAATTACCTGCCAGCGATTTGACAGCGACTACTTACTGTTGGACCTTCTTATTGTTTTACATTTTTTGCTTACAGTTAGAGAAAATTAAACAGAGAGAAGGTGCAATGCTACTTAGGCCCGGTTTTTCAGTACAAGTTTAACTCAATTTGTCAGTTAAACTAAGCTTAAACTTGTTACGCAGTTTTTCAGTCAACTTTAAACTAAGTTTAAACCTAGTTTAAGCGGTCAATTCGGCAGGGTTAAACTCTAGTTAACCTGTCAGCGGTTTTGCATATTTGATGGTTTTGGTTGTGAAACAATAAGCTGAACGCAATTAAGAAAGGACGATATTTTTATATTTAATTAAATACTGGATATATCATCTGACGAAAGTGATTATAGTGATGCAGAAATTGGCGAAATGCTTACTATTACAATACTGAGGAGAAGCAATGGCGTTGAATATGTATACAAATATTATCTGCTGCCGTATCTAGATAAAGAAAAAACCAATGTTGCCGTATAAACAGCAAATCTTAAAAGCGGCCTTAAACTCACACTGAAAAACCGCTCTGCAGTTTAACTGGAGTTTAAATTTATACCGAGTTTAAGCAAACTTAGTTTAAACTGAGATTAACCAAGGACTGAAAAACCGGGCCTTATGCTGAGAAAACCACAGCTAGATATTCCCCACAAGAGGGTCTTAATTGTGTCATTTTTATGGTAGTGACACTTAATTTTTTTTTTCAATATTCACAATTTAACTGCATTTTAAATTTGAAATTAATTTTCCATTAAAACACAGTATTCCATTGACAGTACTACTCACACTCCTATTCGTCATTGGACCTTCTCTTTGCATGATTTGCTTTGATGACATCACTTTTATATTGTGTACTCTAAAACAAACTTATGTACATATACATACATATGTAAGTACAGCATATACAAATGAAATGAAAATTGAAAAAAAAAAAAAAATATTTAGATACATACATATAGATTTTTATTCACGTCGACTCCGTTATAACGCTCTAAATTTGTTTTTTCCAGTCAAATTCAACTTCATTTCATGTAAATGTAACAAAAATTTCAGAAAAAGAACTTACACATCGAACTCTATCCGCTAAATATGTTACAGTAGAGCATCTAACAAAATCCCTTCCACAACTTTAACGGGTAGGAACAGAGGCGATACACATTACGCCGAATTCGATAATTCCTCGATAACTTTCTTCCGGTTGCGGTTCCCCTTGAAGTTTAATAAAAACGCTTCAATACTGTTTACTAATAATCAGATTTATTCACTACTACCAATAGTAGTGCCAATACTTTAACGTAACTGCACTTCGAATTAATTATACAGTGGATTTACTTACTTTCCAACATACTTATCGATATTATAGCAGTCTCTTTTCCACCCATTGGACATGCTTCTGTGTAGTCAGAGTCATCTCTGTTATGCTTCGTTGCTAGTGTAGCGACAGCTGGTACTATTGGTGGTAGTTTCTAAATAGTGATCGGCGATACTTGATAACATTAGCGATGTTTAAATATCGATATCTATCAAAAAGTAAAAAATCGCTTATCGAGTGGCTTGTTAGTTTGCGTGAGACCTCAAAATCTGTAGAAAATTTATAACGAAAAATACAATAACAACTTTCGATTTCATTTTAGAATTTCAAGTTAAGAAAAGGAAACCTAACAAATTCAATATTTGTATAGAGTTACCTTTACACTAACTGCATTTTAAGGTCTTTTTCTAAATACATTCTAAACTCTTTTAGAATAACATTTAAAGCTTAGTCAGTCAAACAAAGAAAAAAAAATGCTGTAAACAAACATTTAAAGAACAAGTTTTTTATTGTTTTGTTAATAAGTAAAACTTTCGTAAAAATATTAATTATAGTAGTAGTTATATAAAAATATATATATTCATATATACAAACAAATTATAAATAATGTATAGAAATTCTATGATTGAATTTAGTACTAATTTAATAATATTAATGAATAGCAACTGTGTCGTAATTGTAACAAAATGAAACAATACAAATACAATAATAATTCATATGGAAATAAAAATTCAATGAAATAAGATTTTAAATACAAAAATTATTAATACAAATATGAGTTGTCTATGTTGAAGGGTTGTAATATACAGCGATCAGTAGGTAAGTAAACTTATTTGATTACTTTCTATTAAGTGACCTTGAGGAAAAAATTAAAAAGACGACCAGCCCGGAAATTGGAGCATATTTTAGGTCTGAATATATTTAATTTTTAGTCTGAAATGATTCTTCCTGAGCTCACCAAAATAAAGAAACACGCAATCATCAGACCATGCACTAGTCTAACTCGCTGAACTATGTCGACGCCTACGTAAAGGCCCAGTTATACTTGCATAGCATGGCAAGTGTGCTCTTCCGAAATAATAATGAATTTTGTGTATACTCGATTAGCCAATGCGCTGCATTGCATGGACTTACATAGAAGTCTATTAAATTTTGATTTTGATTTGCCTAAATATCACCTCTCTTAGCCAATATTGTCATCGAGCTCTTCTAACGGGAGTCCCAGACATTTGACATGTCAGGGTTCCGTCTGGATAGGTAAGAGTTTAACCAGTTACAGTATCCGGGGTGACCCTTGTCTCCCTAGGCAGTTCGCGTTCCTCATCGGCAACAGGTGGAGCTTGTGCCTGTAGGACTGCATTCACCGGACGGGAGCTGACAAAGGAGTTTACCGACTCCGTGTGGATGAGTTGGAGGGCCTTTCGATGCGCCTTTGGATCAATCGGCGAAAAAATATGGTGCCGGATCTCATCATGAGATGACTCCTTATTCTCCTGGGAGACGGATTTTCGTTGAGCAGGCTGTTGAACAGAAATTGCCTGGTCAGCATTTCACTATGCTCTTTAACGCCGATCATTTTTGCCTCGCTATGGAGGTGATGTTCAGGAGACATAAGGAGGCATCCCGTGTGTGTCTGCTAGCCCCGGCGACCATATAGGCGTCGCGTAGCTCAAAACCGGCTGGCCAATTGCCTTGTACGTTGCCAGTAAAGTTTCTTTATCTTTGTGTGATAGTCGGAAGCTTGATGTTGTCTACGTAGACGTCTAATTCCATGTTCACCTGCGCTGTCCACGTCGTAAATAAGGTGGCCCAGGACTTGGTCGGTGACAGTGTCAGATTTCGTTCAGCGAAAAAACCGGACAAGGATGGGAGGTAAAAGTTTATTTTTGAGCACAGCTCATCTACGGAGGGGCCCGCCACCAGGATCGTGCAGTCATCGGCTTAGGAGACGATCGAGACACCCTCTAGTGCTATGCATTTTACGGAATCCATGCTGATGTTCGACGAGTCGCAGGTTAGCTGTGTAGTAAGGGAGCAGGCCTGTCTCCAAGGTCTTCACTACTGGCGAGAGGAGCGATATCGGTCGATAAGGCTCCCCCTCGTTAGCTGGCTTGCCAGGCTTTAGTAGTGGCACCACCTTTGCCTGTCTCCATTTTTCTGGAATGACAAAGGTGATCATGGACAGATTGAAGACAGTTATAAGATACCGGGTATGATGGTGTCTAAAACAGTGCGATATTCATTCAGTGAGAGAGAACTTTATATCTCTTACTCTTACATACTTAGCTAGTCAGCAGGCAATACGTTTTGTAATGGGGATAGGGATTTTCCTACCTCTTCGCAGGCAGAAGGAGGAACATTATTTTCATGATACCGCCCCGACGTAACAAGAATCTCATTTCTCTTTTCAACTCACGGTTCAAATATTCTCCTCTCTGCATTCACTCGCATTTACAAAGCGGATCGCTCCCGAGATATGCTGCTTTTGCACTCCGTTGGGTGGACTTTTGCTCTGGGAGAGTTGGAGTGAAAGACCAGTAGCGAATCATGTTCATGCAACACGAGAGAGGGAGATGTAGTAGGCGTACTTTTAAGCACAACCTACTCCCTCTCTCGCTTTGATGTTGAATACTCCGTGGGGCAATCTTTTGGGCACATTTTGATAGTGGTGTTCCATAGAGTATGTAGTCTTACTCCTTAGCCGGTGAGTGGATGCAAATGAACGAAATATTAGAAAATCTTGACCGCAGCTGTAAACGAGAATATTTGACGACAAAGTCTCTCTATCTCTCTTACATGCGTATACAAATGCTATTTTACACTATAAATTTGCTGGATGGTTAATTTCTATAATTTTATTAAGTAGTTTCTTATAGATGTTTCTTCTTTACCAAATGTCCGCCGTCAAACACATTACAACATACATCGCTGGCGAGATATTATATCCATTTGCTACTGTGTGACAACCTTGGTTAGCGCTTCTGTTACTTACAAAGGATTATCTCACGTCACTTAGCAATAACTATTCACCACCTGGATTGAATTCAAAAGACTTTAAAGCAGCCACTTGCAACATGACAAAGAACAAAAATTGTTTCCCAAGCTGGCATGAATCATATTGGCGGAATCATGTCCAAGGATACTTAGAAAAGAATTTTATTTGATCACGTGTGATCACGTTAATTGTATTGGTTAATTGTTAATTGGTAATTGTTAATGGTTAATTGCCGAGTATAGCTCCTTTTAATCAGATAATTCAACGACGTGCTTATTGTTTAATGTGGAATTCTACTGAACGCCATATAACATTAATTATTGTGTTTATTTGATTTGCAGCCAAAATCATTTAAGACGAAGTGCAAGTCAACAGGGAAAAGAACAACATTTTTGCCTCTGAATAAGTTCTTAAAATAATTTCACAGACATAAAAGCAATGAAGGCGCAAGTACATGTGTTCCAGGTACATAATCGTACATAAAGGTGTATTCTAATAAGTGAAGCTAAAACAAAATACAGTGAAATCTTCATAATGTGGACACTCAACATCAGACAACTTTCATTCGCATAAGAGAGGCGTCCTCTTGTGCGCGTCGTTTGCTTATTTTAGACTTTATAATTAATTAAAAAGTCACCGCTTTCTTGTTTAAATATATAAAAGGTTCAGGAAAAAAAAAGTTATGAGCTGTGACCTTTGTTATAATTATTTCTATCAAGAACAAACGAGAAGTATGCTTTCCACTCATAATTATTTAAATTTTTTGACTTTCATGCAAGTCAGTTTCAATAATATAATATTTCCAAAACCATTTGAGATCAAGCATATCGCTTATTGCGCCACTCATTAGCACGTTTTATTTGATACCCATATTGTACTAACATATTTTGGGTCACCCTGATCCACATATTAGTTTATAACTCTGAAACCAGACGAGTTATCGAAATAAGATATATCTTAAACTTTAAGGTAGACGTGTACTAACGCAAGGTGAAAGTTGCATTCCATTCTATTGAGCATTTTTAGAGTGATATGCGCGCAAACATAGAGACAGACAGACAAAAATTATAAAAACTGTTGCGCTGAATTCTATTGACTTAAAAATAATATCTACTATTAATTTTTCTTGAAAATCTGCAAACTAGGGATAGCGAATTTTAACAATTTTATTATATGTAGAAGTTTTCGACATAAAAACAAGGGACGTGGTTTTCACATGATTTCGCATATTTTCAAAAGCAACATTCCTTGTCCGGAGAGTAATCTATATAATAAATTACATGCATTATGTATGTATCCCTATGGGGGGTATTCGTCTAATAGAGCTGTCCGCTTCGAGTGGTTTTCCTGTAATTGCATAAAAAAAGAAATAAATAATTTACAGAATGGGTGGCAAAGAATTAACTATTTTTAATGCTAAAATAATACCAAAGTTATACCGACTTTAGTACCATTTCAAAGCGCCTGGATGCTCCACTTAATACGCCAAACAATTGTAGCCAATTTTATACAGATTTGACAAATTGTTTGCCGAGCTTAGGCAATGGATACCAGAAAGTAAGAGTATACATATAAGTACCAGAAACAAATGTATGTATGTATATAAGGATATATATAGAACTCCAAGTATATGTATATATCAAAACGTTTAGTCAAATATGTACCTAATTGTGGGCATGCGCTGATGGCGATTTACCTATTTTGACGATGTTTATTATTAAATTATCAGGACAAGAGTAGGCCCAACAAATATGTGTATGCACATTTCTACATGCATAGTGTAGATACTGCCTAGGCATCTACACCTACAATACAAATATAGAGCAATTGCTATGTGAGGTCTCCTGTTTAATGACCGAATTAGGGTAGCGCAAAGTTAAGCACGTGTCTGCAATTGTGACCGACTTGGGCGCTTCACGTTGGTGCCGCCAATGAACACTGATGCCTGCTGAAGGAGTTGATGATACACTTCACTCAACGCGCACCAACTACAAGCAACAACAATACATAGCTGATTACAAGCACGCGCATTGATCCGTTTGCTTTGATTTGCAATTTCAAAACCACCACAAAAGGACACCGCACAAATATGGCAAAAGTGTAGCAATGCGTTGATGCTACAACAACTCAACTACTAAATGTATACATACAAGCAGTGTGACCAGGTGTTAGAAAAAAAAGAGGCTAAATCGGCAAAAAAAAGGTTAGAAAAGGCTAAAATTAAGAAAAAAAAAAGAAGGTAAAAAAAAGTCAGACATTTTTTTACGAAATCCACTTAAAATTTTTATTTTAGTTTAAAGTATTTGTATATAAAGCTGTAAACATAACTTGAAGGAACTATTCTTGGTTCAACACATATCAGGAACTTTTTCCTTGACTAGGAATTTTTTTAAAGAATCAGAAGAGCTTGAGTCTGCGTACAAATTTCGGTATTTATCATAGAGATGAGATCACGGTAACTTAAAAATTAGTGCAACATCTAATATTAAGCAGCGAGTTAAGCATTTTAATTTTTAACCTCTTCCTTAACTTAGTTTTTAAAAATTCTTACAACGTCCGCATTACTGAAAGGTAATACCAAAAAGTTAAATACGAATTCGACCAGTTCTAAAAAAGGGGGTTCATTTAATGAATTTTTATGTTCTCGGACCTCCGCCCAAAATTCAGTGGTAGAGGTCACACTTGTCCACCGTACGGTTATTAGCTTTCGCCACTGCAGCCCAATAAATGCCACTTGACTTGGAGAATACCTAGACTTTTCTTTTTGAAAGTCAGAAAATACATCTTTTAACTTTCAAAGAATTATCAACTGAAAAAAAAGTATCTTGTGTAAAATGTTCATTATATCAGATAGGCTATGTCGCAATTGGGTTATCAACACTATTAAAAGTAGTTGACAATTTTTACGAATAATTTTCTGTATTTAGTTATCAATACTACCTTCATTCAACTTTAATTTTATACATATATTCCTCGAATTTGTATGAAAAATATGGTGTTCGGGCCAGAAAAGGTTTGGAGTAAAAAAAGGCTAGAAAAAAGCCACGAAGCTAAAACCAAAATTATGAGGCTAAACGACAAAAAAAAAGGCAAAATCTAGCCTCGAAAAGGCTAACCTGGTCACACTGCATACAAGTGACTAGTGAGTGAATATTTTAGACAAGAGTTTGCTAGTAGAAGGCAAATATGTAGTCAGTGCAACAATTTTAACATAGTAATAGTGCAATGTTTTTGTAAAGGCATACATGCCCTGTAGGAAAGTGTGACTCATTGCATTTGCTTTGTTATAGTTCTAAATTAGTTTGAAAATTTACAGTTTGATCTATATAGTTCAGAACTATCAATTAGCTTTTAGATTTCTAAAATAAATTTTTGAAAACATCCTTTTTTTCTTAAAATAGTCTACTGGAGAGCGGTTCCCTGAGAAAATGAGCCTTGGTGTGAAAATAATTTTGTTTATAAAATTAGCAAATATGTCGTTATATAATTGATCGAAACCTTAAATTAGCCAAGCAATAATAAATTTAAGGTTTAGTAATTTTTTAGTAACATTTTTTTATTTTTAAAGTCAGATACTGGGTCAGTCTTGTCCCACCCGTTACAAAAAAGTAAAAAAGTTGTTATTGTCCTTTATAGCAATTATCGTGGTATTTTATGTTAGTTACGCAATATTAGATGTTGGTTCCAAACATATAACACGATTACTTTTTAGCTTCTATGAAGTTAGTTAAGAAATATTCAATAATGAAGCATGACCCACCCGTTACAGTTATGAGGAAATAGTAGAGCTGGCAAATATTCGTGTACCTGTGATTTTTATCAGTAGATGGCGCAGTCACAATTTAAGATCCATGGCGAAAAAGCTTCATCTAAATTTAAGACATACTCAACTTTGACTATGACTATGCAATAATATCTTATACTACAAACGAAGATTTATAACCAAAACAACGATAATAACAATCACTTCTGGTGGCTCTTCTTCCCAAGTGGCAGTCACAGTCACGGATCAAAAGAGCTGTGGCTGAGAAGTCACAGTCAGAAATCACACTGTTCTGCAAAAATCACGGAATCTGCCAACTCTAGGTAAGAATGGTTAGAAAAGGGTTAATATTGCATTATAGTACTAAATAAACATAGACACTAGTTATGTCCAACCAAAATTTCAAAAAAGGCAAGGAAAAAAATTATACTAGTAAATTAGGGGTCATCTGAGTAAAAACTATAGTAGGTGAAAATTCTTTAAATTTGATGAAACGAAAATTAGTTCCGCTTATGAAATAAACTCATAAAGCGTTTCCGCTTTTGCCTCTTTGGCATACTCGACTTTAAATAAATAATTTTAATTGGACCAATAATTGAATGCAATATTTAAAAACATCTCTATTAATTCTAGAAATCGTTAATTAGTTTTATTGAAATCTTTTAACAAAAGTAAAATTTCATGTAAAACTCTTCCACCCGTTACGATGGAATAGCCCTGGAGATAAATGACCTTGGATTAAAACAAAAAAAAAACACAGAAAAAATCTATTTCACGCATTCAGAAAGCCAATTACGAATTATTATTATTATTTATTGACTCTTTCTAAAACAAAACACAAAGTAGTTCGGAGATTTTCCCTACAGGGTACTCACATTTATACCTAAAGTGCAATATATAGTATTTAACTTCTTTGGTTTGTATGTATGCACTTATGTGCGCGCATGCTTATGGTATATGGTCAAATAACTTGGCGAATAATTTACTAATTAATTGGCAACAACTTATATTGTGGATGGCATACAAATTAAGTGCAAAAAAGACTGCGCTAAGAGTAGAGAATCACAACTTTCGATGCCACTATCGATGGTTTACTGGGCTCGCATATCTACGTAACTATCGGTAGTTGCAAATGTTATAGCATGCCGTCAGGTTTACAACTTTACTACAGCATTTTAGAGACGAAAATCTATTGTTCACGCCCTAATTCTAGTGTGGTAACAACATTCGCTTTACCGGAAAATAAATAATTTGGAAACTTTTACACCCTTATGGTATTCTGCTGGCTTAAGTTGCAGCTCAATTTCGTAACCGCGAAAAATTGCACGTGTTTTGTTGGTTTTTGACAGCGTTGCCATGTACTCTAGAATCGCATTGCGGTTACGACTTTCGGTTAGATAATCTTCCTAGTACAAAACTCCCGGTTACGCACAGAATTTCCCCGTTAGTGTGATCTAGTCTACTACTATTTTTCCTACATTTCCTAAAATATGTAAATTTCCCAGTGAATTTAAATATGTATAATAAATATGGTTTGAATTGTTTTTGAACGATTTCTTTGTCTAGTTGTCTCTTATGGGAGAATTAGAATTGAGGTAGCCCAAGGTCTTGTAGTCCCATTTACTAGGAATCCCTTCGCTATGATACATCGTTCTTGTGCTTACACCCATTCAAAAATTTTTTACGTTTCTTACCACTTTGGGCCAAACACAAATGTTTCCGTTGAAAGTGTTATTTGTTTATTTATAAATCGAGTGGCCGTCGTAAAAAAAAAAATTTTTTAAATGCTAACCATGGTAAAAATTTTTTACTTAGGGGGCGAGGCACCTCCATACTGACCAAATATTTAATATCACCTGTTGGATGCTACCGAAATTCATGCTAGAGTACTGATATTCGGTACATTTGTTATTAACATAATAAAATCTCTGATCATTTCGGGATATGGGCAGTACTCGTATAGGAGCAAGAGGTATAAAAAGAAAATAAATATTTGTGCGATATTCCTACGAAGAGTAGTAGTGAAATTAAATTGGATATGGTTCGAAGAACTAAAAAGAAGTGGTAGTTTTATTAATTTTCATTAAAAACGCATAGAATTCCATAACAAAAACCACATAAGTAGAAGTTTCGAAGTCTACACCAAGTTCAGGAAAGTTAATTTACAAATATTCATGCATGTCCGTATTGTAATTGGAAGAATTAAAACCAATTTCACAGTGATTTTAAAGCCTTCCACAACATTTACAGCCACTCTGAGCTAACTTGTTAGCCATTTAAAAACTCAAGTGACAATGCATCTGATGTACTGGATACAAAAAAGCAGTAACATTAATTGCATACATTTATTTTCTATCACACCTACACCAACAGTTGAATAAAAAGAATTTCAAGCAAAAAGGACCTCACTTCATTATGCTTGAGATAATGCAAAAAAACAAAAAATAATTGAAATCACTAAATGATCTGAGTGCGATGGCTTGGTGAAATATGAAAATTTATTTGAGCATATAATGCCACCGCTTTCGTGACGAGCACTGCGTCGATAAAATCCAAAGAACAAAAAAGTGTAAACAGTGCATTCAAGAGAAATCTGATGCTAGCCAACCACAGCCTCCCCGCACTTAGGCATCTGCAACATTTTATGTCTTTACTCGCAGTTTGAGAATTGATTAAGCTTTCTTTGCAGGGGCCTTAAACGGTGCTTTAAAAAAATTGTTTTCCAATCTTTCATTTATAGTATTTTACGATTGTGGGGTCGGTTTCAACATCTTCTACAGATTCTTGCACGATTTCCCCTGTTAGGAGTGTCGAGAAGTGCTCCCTCCATGTCTCTGAGCGTCGGTAACCAGGTCGTCGTTCTCCGTTTTGCAGGAGCTCGCTCTTGGTTTAAAACTCTCGGTCATTCGCCGTATTGTTTGATAGAATTTTCGGGCGCTAATTCTGTTGTCTCTTTTTTCGTGAGGAAAAGCCACCACGCAGTATCGCTAGCTTTGAATTAGTCGCGCTTAATTGGCATTTACATCGTGTTCTGTGCCACATGCCATCACTGTTGTCAAGATTATGTATAACCGCAAAACCGCAACGAATCGCCCCGTTACACAGAACTAAGTAATATAATGGCTTGAATCAGTTGTCCGCTAGGAAGCCATTGATTTTATTACTCGAAAATAAATATTCTCAACGATCCCTGCTGGTTTTTAACTCTCTCCCTCACTATTGTTTCCATTCTAGCTTTTGCCTCCTGTTATATCCTGTTGCATTCTTCGTGATTAATGGAACAGATTTTATGCTTCCTTCCGTTACAACTGTGTAACAATTGTGAAGTCATCTTTTGTAAAATACATCCGCATCAAGGGAAGGAACGACTGACTGACTATGACTCCTCAAATGTGTCGCTTGCTTTAGCTTTTGTTACCACTCCCCACGCTTTGAGCGCGTTTTCATTGTGCGTTTTTTGAAGTTTTAAATGGAACACTTAGCTTTTCAAGTACTTGTGCGGTAGTGTTGAATCTTTTTATTTGTTTTAACTCTTGTGTGCATCCATTTAATGCATTTGCAGTACTACGAAATTTGTTAAGGACACTTAACAAATGGCAAAAAGTATGCCGTTCAAGTGTGAAATAATTATTTTATATCTGAAATAGGACAAGTGGAGTTAATTTTAATATCTTTAACTGAAGTTAATTTTTATTATGTTTACAATTATGTTTAAATTCCTCGAGTTGAAAGGTGCAGAAAAGTCTACTTAAATTGGCCGTTTTTAAAGAAAACATTTTAAGTTATAAAGCCATTATTAGATATTTAAGGTATACTCAGAGTTCACCAAAGATTTTCAAGCAGCTTATTTTTTCCTACGATTATAAATGAGTAATTCCATAAATGATTTAAGAAGAACCCAATATGCATAAATTCAAACAATTTTCGATGTCTGAGAAATGTCCAAACTTTCACAGTGAGTTCCAACATACTTCTATACTTGAGGTTGAATATTTTTTTCCACAGTTTGATTTCAGTTTGAAAGCCATTCGAGTTCATTTTTTAAGTGCACCTTCAATTTTTATACTTGGCAGCACTCGTATTTTCTGTCATATCTAACATCAGAAATCAAGCAGAACACGTGAGCGAACGAGAAATTGCCAACATTTTTGTCAAACCATTAAAAAATGAAAGAAATAAAAAGATATATGCTTGTGTGACAATAGGTAATTTTTATAATTTAATGTTATTAATATTATACTGCGCATTGTGTTTTAATAGTTATTAATAATTAGTGAAATGCCTATAGAAAAGTAAAATGTGAGTTTGATTGCAGTTGGCAAATATTGATAGAATTCAAGTCGAATCCAATATTTTTCCAAGTGGAGAAGTAAGACTATTTTCATATCAAAAATGTTCTCAAGTTAAAAATGAATGTTGGAAATTGAAAAACGGATTTGATTTGAAAAAAGATTTAAATGTATTTCGAACAAAGAGGGAGGTCTCTATGCTACAAAGCATAAATCTGCTACGCGTTTTCTGTATATTATTAAAATGTCGGGTGCCTAATAATATCGAAGCAAAAGGACTCGGTAACTATTTCGAAGATGACGTTAACAAAAAATAATTTTCCATTAAAAGAGGACTTAAACATTTTCCTCTAAGATAGCAATGTCTTTTCCATATCTCATCACTCGATAAGCAAAGAAATTAAACCCCTTTTTTCTCATTGATATTTCTTGTAAATAAAGAACGGTGAAACATTTAGTTGGATTTCACCACGGCGGAGGTTTCACCGAGGTACTGCATTCATAAACAAAACAAATAACTGCATATATTTAAGGTTTTTTTTTACTTAAATAAAAACCCAAACAAACAATGGCTTAAGAAAAGGTAATGCATGAATTTCTGCTACCGAATTACGTAAACGCTTATGAACTTCAGCACAAGGTAGCAAACAGGCACAGTGATCTGCTGTAAAGCTGCCTGGCGACACGCAAGCATATGCTGCTGGTAGCCATAGCAACGGGTGGTTGTGTGCGTAATCGGGTGATTGTCGTTTGCCCGGCCACCATACAAGCATAAAGCATCAAGCGCCATTTGTATTGAAAATTCGTAGAGTGCGGACGTAAACATGTCATCGGATGACGATTTTGTTTGCTTGTAACTGCAGTTCTTTTGGCCGAAAAAAAGAAAAAAATTAAAAAAAGAAAATTCTGGATGAAAAGTTTGCATGCAAAACGTAAACAGTTTACGCATGAGAACCTCTTAAAAGAGTTAAAAGCATCATGCACTCGGAGGTTTCAATAAACCGCAACGTAAAATCTTTTTCTTCCGCGAGCTTGCTCATTTCACGTTCTCACAAAACTAACACACTAATGCTTGTCAAACACCTTGGCAACGATCAAATAGACCAGCTGTCAAGCGAAAAAATCTAAAATTTTTGAATTTCATCAACGAAAGCCGACAACAAGTACGTGTGAGCACGACTACCCGTCGTTCGCGCCGATTGCTATGGTAACCACCCGTTGCTATGGCTACTAGCAGCATATGCTTGCGTGTCACCAGGCAGCTTAAGTTGCATTCTTACTAAATTTGATCTGGAACTTTTGAAAGTAATTCCATTAGGTGCCGTTCATAAGGGGCATGATACTCTGAAATCCCTAGAGATTCTTAGGGTGGAGATTCAAATTTTTTAGGTGAAATAAAATGCACTATCATTTATTTTTTCTTATCATTTTTTTTAGCAAAAGAATTATTGGAATTTTTTCTCTAATATCAATTAACAAACAAACATAAAAATTCGAGCTTTGCTCCAACAACAATCATAAGAATTAAAAGATAAAAATTAAAAACGCTTACCAGCCAACTTCGAAACTATGTAGGCCACAACGGTCAAAGAAATTTTATTGCGACGAAATTATTAGTACTGACGTCGCCCTCTTTCTAAGAGCAAGAATGTGTAACTTTTCCGAATTTGAGTTAATCGGCTCACTGGATTTGCTATTGAATTTTCTACATTTGACCAAAGTCCCGAGGTTCACGTGTAGAAGGAAGTAACACTATTTTGCAATCAGGCAAAATATGCTGGCCCATAATCATAGTCAAATTAAAATAGTTTTATTAACTTAAACATGATTCTATAGTAAACATCATTTTATGTCTGTCATAATCAACTTAAAAAACATTTTATGTCTAAGACGGAGTTTTAATTTTAAAAGGACGAAAATGTCATTTTAACGTTTTAAAATCACGGTTTGTGTCTACGGTTGTGGTTGTGACATCGCTTACTCCAAACTTGAGTTTGGTTTTTTTCGCTTCTTGCTACAGATATGCTATGGTTTGTGAATTAAATAGATGACACAGGGTGACCTTGCAAACCATTAAAAATTTCTTCATACCAACAACCAACTTAATTTTTTTTTTGATAAGAGGACCCTGTTACTTTTCATTTTAGCTAAAATATTTTTTTAATATGACTATGATTGACCAACATTTTAAATGTCTTTTTAAATTCAGTACAGATTTTAATTAAAAAGCGTGTTAAGCAACGACTATGAACATGCGCCACTGATTTTTCAAAAACAATAAACTTTTAAACTTGATTTTCCAGCACATTCACGCTTCTGGACAGAGGGCGACGTTGTTATTATACTAAAAATATCAGATCTATGGGATAAGTCGTTAAAGTCTTTCATGTCTTTGTTTTTAAATGGAAACTAATCTCACATGCTAGAAATATCAATGCCCACATTTGATAGATAAAATTAAAAAGATTTTGCAAACCTCAAAAATCGTATTATATTTGCCACCAAGCTCAGGAAGTATTAGTTCCTGGGATAGGCTACTAGGGCTGAACACATTGAATACGGTGGCTACGAACCACAGCTACAATAAAACAAATTTATGCGACAACTGTAGTCAGGCATTGGCTACTTGATTACAATGAAAGCAGCAGCGACAGGTGTGAATTATCTTAAAAAGTAGCAAATAATTATAGAAAAAGTACAAATTGTGTGAAAGATACATATACCTCAATAAATGAAACTTATATTACAAGTTATTCACTCTTCCTTTCGTTTTTATTGACCAAAAGAAAACAACGCCACGATCTGTCGCTTGTAAAAATAGAAATAGATTTAATCTGGCGACAGCGGAATTCGTGGTTTGTAGCCATGTAGCTATGACGCGCTTAAAATAATGCTTTACATAAGAACGTGTGTACAAATAATATGACAGATGGCGCTTTGCAGTCGCCGTCTTGAATGTGATCGGGCCTACTAGCAGACCTGGCAGACGTTGTCCTGCCTGAAACTTTACTTTGCTAAATTTAATAAATTATACTCTATACCCTCCACACTCTGCGCTTTCTCTTCATTTATCCCTATATCTACCTCTTTCTTTCTACTTTTGCTTTTCCTCCACCCCCATATCCCGTTAGTCTTTTTTACCCTCTTTATTTTTGTCTTACACCTCCGCTACATCTACAATTTTCTATTCCTATCCCCCTTTGTCTTCCTTTTCCTCTGCGATTACTGATATGTACATAGGTTTCGAAGATATAGCGAATTAACTTTTTTTGATCTTGGTACCGCTTACTTTTTAAAAGGTTTTTTTTGATACAAAGAACACATATCTGTGTATAAAATATCATTAACTTGAACCAAATAAATTCCTAGCTATGCCGAATTGCAAGTTTATATAAACTGGGGGCTTTTTCCAAAAATTATATACATATATGGCTTGGGTCGTAGCTAGCGGACTGCTAAACCCACAGTGAAAGTTACACAGAGGTCGACAATACATTTTGGACATGAATAAAGGACCAACAACACACAAAAATTTTTTTAATTTTGTGCACACTATAATCACAAATTCTTCACCGTACGCTTTATTTTTTTATTTTTTTTATTTTTTTTTTATAATAATATCATTTTTGAAGATTCAATTCTTGCTGTCGAAAAGTTTCGAATTGTGACGACACCACACTACTGGCTATTGTTATTGCTTGCTGGTGTTGCCATTGTTAAAAATATGTCCATTGTGTGCCGGCCAATTTGACGAAACAATTTCGGTGTGTAGTTTGCAAAAGTGAGACCAAAAGAAGAGGCAAGAAATTTGTGAAATTTCAAATAAAAGCAAAATAAATAGGAAAAGTCTGTGTAGCTTAGTTAGGATAAATGCATGAATATGTATGTACTTGCATTGAAGAGTGTTATATAATAAATGCGTACGCGCTTCAACCGGTAATAGGAGAAGCATACGCGCTTTTTTCTCTCTAAATTATCATTAAAATTATTGATGAATTGTGTGCGCATGCACATATGACCCTCGCAACAGCCGCTTGGCATTGGCTATTCGCACCTGTGCGCTACAGTGGCCATCCGGTGGCGCGATGGGGCCACCAAACGCAAGCAATGCCATGGAGAGTAAATAGCTTGCACTGACTGCGACGTAACGCCACGCCAGGCCATGCCACTTGTTGCAATGCGCTTGGCAACATGCTGTGCTGTGTCGATTGCTACACATTGTGCGCACTGCCACTGCGCATGACACGCATGCACAACACAAAAGCGTTGCCGTGAACACCTCAATATATACTTAATGCACTTTGCTTGAGCGCGTACCTGGTGCCGACAAGTTTAAAAGATTTTCATTTAGTCATGCATTATTTTTCCAACCGAGTGGGATTTGTAATTTGTTGTTGTTGCTTTATTTTCAGCTTTAATTTAATTGCGCGCTTTTCATTTTCATAAACAATCTTTTTTTTTTTTCACTTTTCCAAACACTGATTGTTGTTGTAAGTTTTCTTGTAGACACGATGCATGTTTGTGTTTCTTAAAGTTTTTTCATTAAAATTTTTTTTTTAAACTTGTAATTTCGCTAAACAATGGCACATTTGTCTTGCGTAAACCGACAGGGTGACAATGACCGCTATAGGCCAAGTGTGTAGTATTGTACGTAGACAATATGCACCTACAAAGTCGCTTACAAATTCATGTTTAAATAAAAGAAGAGCATGCTCCTTTCCACACTGAACACACAGACATTCAACAAAAACGCACAAAAATATATTTTAACTCACGCAAGCCCCCAACGGACTATGGAGCCGCCAAATTAAAGTAAAATAAATTGAAATAAAAAAAATTTATAAAAATTAATTAAATTACATAAAATTAAAATAAAAATTAAATGAAATAAAAGAAAATAAATTAATTTGAAAAATAAAATAAAAACATAAAATAAAATAAATTAAATTAAACTAGATTTTAATAAAATAAAATTAAACTAGATTTTAATAAAATAATGTAAAGTAAAATAAAATAAAATAAAATAAAATAAAATAAAACAAAGTCAAATAAAGTAAAGCAAAATAAAATAAAATAAAACAAAATAAAGTAAAATAAATTTAACTAAATAAAAATTAAAAATAAAATAAAATAAAATAAAATAAAGTAAAATAAATTTAATTAAATAAAATACAATAAAATAAGATAAAATTAATTAAATAAAATTGAGATAAAATAAAATAAAGTAAAATAAAAAAAAAATATAATAAAATAAAACGAACTAAAATTAACTAAATTAAATTAAATTAAGTTAAATTGAATTAAAATAACATGGAATAAATAACAAATAAAATAAAATGAATTAATTTAAAATAAAATAAAATAAAATAAAATAAAATAAAATAAAGTAAAATAAAATAAAATAAAATAAAATAAAATAAAACAAAATAAAATAAAATAATTTAAAATAAAATAAAACAAAATATTATAAAATGAAATAAAATAAAATAAAATAAAATAAAATAAAATAAAGTAAAATAAAATAAAATAAAATAAAATAAAACAAAATAAAATAAAATAAAATAATTTCAAATAAAATAAAACAAGATAAAATAAAATAAATAAAACAAAATAATTGATATTAGAGGAAAAATTACAATGTTATGCACAGCGATGGTATGGGATGGCATGTTTCGAAGTGCCCAGCTTCTCTGCACCAGTGCCCAATGTCTGCACCAAAGCCGCTGTTAGAGTACTCTAACAACTAAGCTATGATGCCCTGGTACATATATTTTATATGTCAACACAAGGAAAGTGGAATATTTTTAGGGAACAGTTTTAGTCATCCCATACCATCGCTGTGCATAACATTGTAATTTTTCCTCTAATATCAATTAACAAACAAACATAAAAGTTCGAGCTTTGCTCCAACAACAATCACCAAAACAAAATAAAGTTAAATAAATTTAACTAAATAAAAATTAAAAATAAAATAAAACAAAATAAAATAAAATGAAATAAAATAAAATGTCCGAGTATATTGCTGCCATGGAAGCAATCTGAGCAAAAATTCATCTGCTTTGCAGGGTCCACAACCCTGGCTAGTCCTATTCTTATTCGTATTCATCCAAAAACATCAAAGTGGGACCAAACGTTAATTTCTAATATTCATTTTAAACTTAACCTTTGAACGGCTTCAAGTTTCTGCTGACATTTGCCCAGAAAAGCTGCTTTGCTGGTCCATAGTACGCCGTTACGATCATTTTATGTTATTGTTTTTTTTTGTTGTTCACTAGCGGCTTGTTGCTATTGTTGACAATGCTACGCATAAAATACAAACACTCATACATGCTGCCAACTTTAGAAAAAAAAAATAGCAAAAAATGAAAATGCCAAATGCCCAGCGCAATTCTTTTGATGGAATTCCTTCAAATTCCGGCAATTCTTTTCTTCGTTTGTCCTCGGCGGCACTTTTTCTTGATATATGTATTTGGAAAAAAAAAATAACAAAAAGCAGCGGAAAAAAAGTTGTTGACGAAATGCGTCAGAGGCCGGAAGGTATAACCTCGCATTGTTTTCTTCTAGAAAATGTGGATTTTCTTGTCTCCCAACCGTCGTTGAGGCGTGGGGTAAAGTGAAATCGCCACAACAACAGCTTCGGTTTAGAGACTTTCTGCAGAATTTAAACTTCACATGTAGGACGAAACAGTGGTTGCAAGCGGATGAAGGTCTTAAAGCAAGCAGTTACTCACGAAACGTCGAATGTAAACTCCGAACCGCCAATCGACTGATGGGATGATTACGAGTAAAAGGTTTGTACAAAGACAAGAAGCTTCAGCAACAAGTAGATTTTCATCATGGACCAAATTTTGGTGTAGTTCCTAGTAGTGTCGTAAATCGTTATTTCATTTTATTTTTTTTAATTTTTTTTTTTATTATTTGTGTATACCAATTTAATTGAATTGTTGTTTTTACGGCCTGCACATTTTGTAAAGTACCATGACTATAAATGATCTCAAGGCCGATAATAATAACATTTTAATAATTTCTTTATTTATAAAAATTATTATTGTTTTTTATTCTTTAATAATAATTTTTTAATTAATTATTCAAAGTTTTTATTAGAAGAGAATGAGAACATTTTTCTATTTGTTATTCTAATAAAAAAATAAACAATTAATTAAAAAATAATTATTAAAAATAAAAAAACCATAATTTTCTTCATAAATAAAAAAATATTATTATTCTTGGCATTGAGCTCAGTTATAGTCATGGTATTTTATTTTATTTTTTTCATTTAACTTAATTTTTATTTTTTTTCTTTTCATTTTATTTTTTTTTTATTTTTTTTGTTCTATTTTATTTTATTTTATTTTATTCTGTTCTATTTTATTGCATTTTATTTTATTTTATTTTATTTTTTTTATTTATTTTATTTAATTTTATTTTATTTTATTTTATTTTATTTTATTTTATTTATTAGTATTTCATTGTATTTTATTTTATTTCATTTTGTTTTATTTTATTTTATTTTATTTTATTTTACTTTATTTTATTTTAATTTTTTTATTTTATTTTATTTTATTTTGTTTTATTTTGTTTTGTGTAATTTGATTTTATTTTATTTTGTGTTATTTTATTTTATTTTATTTTTAATTTAATTTTATTTTATTTTAATTTAGTTTATTTTATTTGAATTTAGTTTATTTTATTTTATTTTATTTTATTTTATTTTATTTTATTTTATTTTATTTTGTTTTGGTTGATTTTATTTTATTTTAATTTAGTTTATTTTATTTGAATTTATTTTATTTTATTTTATTTTATTTTGTTTTGTTTCATTTTATTTTATTTTGTTTTGTTTTATTTTATTTTATTTTATTTTATTTTATTTTATCTTATTTTAGTTTATTTTATTTTATTTTGATTAATTTAATTTTATTTTATTTTAATTTATTTTATTTTATTTTGTTTTATTTTGTTTTGTGTAATTTGATTTTATTTTATTTTGTGTTATTTTATTTTATTTTATTTTATTTTTAATTTAATTTTATTTTATTTTAATTTAGTTTATTTTATTTGAATTTAGTTTATTTTATTTTATTTTATTTTATTTTATTTTATTTTTTTTGGTTGATTTTATTTTATTTTAATTTAGTTTATTTTATTTGAATTTATTTTATTTTATTTTGTTTTGTTTCATTTTATTTTATTTTGTTTTATTTTATTTTATTTTATTTTGTTTTATTTTATTTTATTTTATCTTATTTTAGTTTATTTTATTTTATTTTGATTAATTTAATTTTATTTTATTTTAATTTATTTTAATTTATTTTATTTTTTTTTTATTTTATTTTATCGTATTTTAGTTTATTTTATTTTATTTTGATTAATTTAATTTTATTTTATTTTAATTTAGTTTATTTTATTTGAATTTATTTTATTTTATTTTATTTTATTTTATTTTAGTTTATTTTATTTTATTTTATTTTATTTTATTTTATTTTATTTTATTTTATTAATTTTTATTTTATTATATCTTATCTTCCAATAACTACAAAGGTAACCGGCATATTCGCGAGTTTTTGTTTTTGTAAACGATGTTTATATTTATCATAATATTGGATAGGCCATGTTATGCGGAAGAAAGGACCTTCTGTGAGCCAAGAAAGTATTACCAGTAGCGCCATTGAGAACAGAGAAAGGAGCCCCTCAGCCACATTTGAAATACAGGTGTAGAACTACTTGACTGTCTCTGGGCTTGATGGGCAGTCTAGTTAGCACAAAGTGTGACCCAACCAAAGTTTTCTAAGGATTTTTAATTTTATATAATGTAGTCTTTATATAACTAAAATTGAACGTCTTCCATAGTCAATTGCTTAACCAAATTTACTGTAGAAATAATAAAAGTTTTTATTCGGTGCACCAAAAAATGTTTGCCACAGCAAAATCAGAGAAGGAGCACCAAACAATTTACCAAAGCAAAGCTCAGAATACCAAAAAAAAACTTGTGAAGAATTCACAAATGGTAAGAATTTCCTCGTAAAAATGACGCATTCCGCATCCATTTCACAACACGGATCAGCTCAAGCAAAGCAGTGGGTGAACGGGACATTTGATCGAAGCCAATGAAGCTTATGGGCGCACTTTATGGGCAATTTCTATTGACGGCTAACTATGAACGGTTTAGGATATGCAGACAGCGAGCTCAGAATGCGGGAGGCTTTTGGTGATACAGAGAACTGAACTTTTAAATAAAATATATGGTAAAGCAAAGTCAAAACGACTAGCAGAGATAACTGTCCAACGATGTCCAGTCAGCTCGTCATGCCAAATTGGGGATCGAACTTCGACGAAAGAGTAGAACAGCAACAGAAAATATGCCATAACAACAACAACAACAACAATAAAAGTATGAACGAAAAAATTGAAAAGATGCATATACCATAAACGAAGAGAAAAAACATGCATAAGTATTTTTAACAAAAACTTTTTGAAGTTATTCGTGAAATGCATCCATCAAAGACACGCTGAAACTGCCTGTGCTAAGCCAATGTCTTTTGTAGACGACATCACGTGCAGCCGGTCGAATGTTTAACAATCAGGTACGCACTATATGAGAATATGTACGTAGTTATGGCCGGTGATACATGGGCGTATGTAGAACTTTTTAAGTAGAGGCCGACTCGTGAATTGAGCTAAAAGATAGACTTGACGGTTAACTCCTACTCGATTTTGGGCGCTTCGTGGGAAAGCACACCAGTCATTTCCTTTTAGGGATAACTCACAACAGCCAATTGCTCCTTTACCTTTGCTCCTTGAGCAACCATCTGAAATCGACAAAGAGATATTTTATGTTAATTCCATTATCATCTCCAGAATTTGGCTTATCGTAAATAACACGAAAATAGTAGACTTACCATCTCCAAAGCCGCACTGAAACGGTCCAATCAGCCTGATACTGATGCCTTGAAGACATCAGAGGGTATTGGAGTAGGCGTAGTCTAAATCTTCAATCCCCCTATGTTAATTTTCGAGCATTTGTCAGACGGAAGTGATACTAAGCGACACTCAGGCAGCACTTAAGACAATCTCGTCCTTCACCGAGCGTAATCTGACCCTGTCTCCGACTAAATCTACGGCGACCCTGTTTACCACATGGAATGCGCAGATGGGGCAAGAGTTAAATGTCCACGTAGATGGAGTACCCCTACCTACTGTCAACCACCCAAAAATCTTGGGCGTGACATTTGACAACGGCCTCACCTTCGCTGGTTATGCCACCGCAATAGCCTCAAAGGTACAGAGCCGCAATAAGATCCTCAAGTCACTGGCCGGCAGTACTTGGGGAAAAGACAAAGAAACATTGCTTGCTACATATAAGGCTATTGGCCGGCCGGTTATTGACTATGCTGCGCCTATATGGTCGCCCAACCTTTCTGACACCAATTGGAGGAAATTGCAAGTCTGCCAAAACACCGCCATCAGAACTGCCACGGGATGCCTGCTTATGTCATCTGAGTCTCACCTCCATCAAGAGGCGAAATTGCTCTATGTTCAAGAGCACGCGGAACTCTTGAGTAGACAGTTCCTTCTGAACTGTCACAAACCTAGTCATCCAAACCGACATCTTTTGGATGTAGCACCGCCCCCCAGAGACATAAGGAGACATCTCCGTAAGCATTACGATGAGATCCGGCATCATATCTCTTTGCCGTTTGATCTGCGGAACCATAGACGGGCTCTAAATGACCTCCACACTGAGTCGGTAGACAGATCCCTCAGATCTCGGCCTGTGAATCCCGTTATTAATACTCAACCACCTGAATTGGCTGAAGAGGAGCGTGTACTTCCGAGGGAGACTAGAGTCATACTAGCACAACTTCGCTCTGGATATTGTAATAGGTTAAACTCTTACTTATGCAGACTGAACCCCAACATACCAAATACATGCCCTGCATGTGGTATGACCCCTCATGATACCATACATCTCTTTTCCTGTTCAGTTGAACCCACTCTTCTAACACCCACATCACTCTGGTCCAACCCTGTGGAAACTGCGCATTTCCTCGGACTTCCGTTAGAAGAGCCTGATGACAATTTAGAGTGATCGAGCCCATTGGGCAGGGCGAAGCACTGTTAACAACAACAACAACAATCTCGTCCTAAACCACCTCGGAAGCAGTAACAACGTACTGTTTGCTTGGGTTCCGGGCCATAGAGCAATCGAAGGAAATAAGAAGGCAGATGGTCTAGAGAGGAAAGCAGCTGGCCTAAAGGCCGTTTGACTTGAGCCGATTCTACCGATCGGTCATCAGAGAATTTCTAAGGCGTGAAGAAGAGGGGATAAAAAGGGCGAAGGGTATGACACAACCCGCTATAAAACAATCATAGGTCTATCTAAAAGTGATTTGAGAATTTTGGCAAGAATTCTTACCGGATATTGCAGACTCAATAGCCCCATGCATTACATTCGCCGTTTCTATGAAACATCGTGGGAGACCGTAAAGCATATACTCCTGAAGGGCGCCGGCATTTCCATACGAAGAAATCAATTCTTGAGCTCACAAGGGCCAAAGCATACGCACATACATATCCTCAATCGAGTAATGTTCTACGCTCCTGAGAGAAGTTGGTGTGAAAGAGATGAGATCACAATAGACCTTTGGTCCAAGTGCAATCTCCAACTTTATATCTCTCTATCTACCGTCCAAAAATCTGGAGTAAGGGACTTGGAACCCCATTTTCTAAGGTTTCTGTCTGTTAGGTGATACTGGCTCTAGACATTTTGCGCTGACCTATAACCAATGACCCCTATCTCCCCCCTTCAACCGCATACGCTCCTGTGTTGATAGATAGATGGTCACTTAAGATATTGCAAAATACTTTGTACCTTTGGTTGCGCTTTCGACTCTTTCAATCAGCCATCGCACTCTGCTAGCTGTTATCTTCGCCTCAGCTCCCTCTGCGTATTTTTGAAATTTGCTACTGGACAATGCAACATGCTACAAACGGTGCCACTGCTACTGTTTAGTGCCACTGAATAACTGCGCGCAAAGGACTTTTGCTTATGGAATGATGAACGATGTGTCGCCGATGATGACCTGATCAAAGTGGAGCATCTGCGTGCGCGCGCTGCATATCGACCACATATCGATTGCAGTGTGGCGACCAACAACAACACACAACAAGGACAAATGGACGTAAATATTGTTAAAAGTTCGGTTGGAGGTCGATGAAGACGCGCTATATGGACTACAACAGGTCGACAGTGTAGATGGAATGGTGTTTTTTATTATATTTCTTTTCTTCCTTTTCTCTCAATGCTATTGTTTTTATTATGTTTTGGGATTGCATTGAATTATTTATTGTGCGTTGCCGAAATAACTCTCTTAAAGTGTTCTTTTTCACAACAGAAGGAGCTACACTTGTCTATTCAGAGCTAAGACTACCTATTATTATTGAGTAAGATATGTGTAGGGTTCTTACTGATAGAACGCAGAACGAAGCTGAAGGGAACCCAGAAGGATTTCTGAAACTGTACATCGCGGTAGATATACCAGAACTTTTTGAAATATCGAAGTTAAAACCACTCATCACTGAAACCTTTGATAACAATTTTCGTTTAGCATACAAATTTTGATAATATCCGATAAGAAATTGAATCCGACTGATACACATTTTTTTTTTTCGATCATTTTTCCGCTTGTTTTTAGAGTGTATGGACGTCAGTATAGTGAGTAAGTAATGAGGTCTAAGTGCAAGTACGGTTATCCAAATTTTCGTTACGAAACATGTAGAGACACCCAAAAAGAATTGTCCTACAGATAGACAAGTTCGCTTCCTTCCAGCAAAAGTACAGAGTCGCCCCAAAATCCCTAAGTCGCTAGATGTAAGTTCTTGACTCAAACACAAGCTTGTTGATAACGCCTAAATAAGTCAGCTTGAACACGAGGTACTAGAAACTGCCATGCTAAAAGTTGACTCAAACTGTCTTTCCATGACGTATTCACGGATTCGAAGTAGAAATAGAATATTATAAGAGGGCTTAGCTGAGGGGCTTGTTGTTCAAGCTACCTGATCATTTTAGTGCCTTCTGCTTAACTCCCGGGTCAATCTTTTGGCACGGATTTGTATTTGGGAACCGGGCATGTTGGGCTGTTGAGAATTCAGGATGTCCATAGCCAGTTGCAGTTTAGTCTTGAAGAGATGGGCCAAAAATCAGCTGATCAAGCCGTGGGATAAGGTAACGCTTGAAGAGAAGCGTGTTCATTGGGTTCAGTGAGGTTCATATCAGACCTGATAAATTTGATTAATAACTAATAATCACTTAAAATTCGGTTTTTTAATTGGTAATGATTATTTTAATATTTTTTTTCACGAAAAGACAATTGTTAATTGAATATGATTAGAAAAAATCAAAAACAATCAAAAAAAAAATGTTGTTTTGATTATTTTTTTGGTTATTTTTTTGATTATTTTAAATAAATTTTTTTTTTTTTTCAGTGGTGTTGATATGTATACTTATGTGCTTTTACAACAATACTGAAAAAATACAAAAATAATAAAAAAAATATTCAACAAAAAAAATAATCAAAAGTAATCAAAACAGCTAATCGATTATTTCTGATTTTTTTGATTATTACTTTTTAAATTATTGGAAAATAATCATTAAAAATGTAAAGTAGTAGTAATCAATCATTAAATGGATTTTCAAGAAAATAATTATTCAACCCGGCAATCATTATGATTAGTAATCATTACTTAACAGGTCTGGTTCATGTATCCCTGATGATCGGCTTTTTACCGAGCATACGTGGGATGCCTCAATTCATTGGAAAATACTGTTGGGTTCAATAGAGGAGGACGAGATAAAATCAACAAATTACTTAACCACTAGATGTCCAGCTTTTGCCAGTACTAGTCTTGGAATATTGGATTCTCCGGGGGACTTATCAGGGGTCAGATTCAGTCAACGTATTGATGCTCAAACTTATCGAAGACATCTTCGTAATTACATGTGGTATAACAACAGACCTTTTTTATTGTCCAAGTGTGCCTGCAACTCAAACTATTCTTAACTAGTCTACGTGTTGCCTAGGCTTTATCTTCTAAAACCGCTAATGATATTTACTGTATTGAGTTTTAAGTTGTTGCTGTTGTTGTAAGATCAAAAACACTCACCGAAGGTTTTGGGGTGTGCTGAGTCTAAAGAGTCGATATTAATGCATATCCGATACATATAATGCTTATGGGAATTTTCTTTTTTTTTTACGTCCGACCTTATGATTTGCTATCGGATCGCTCTTCGTAACGAAAATTTCTGTGGATAGAAAGCTGTGTGCTTAAGAGATAAATCGGAACATCTAAAAACTATCAAAATTCTAAAGAAGTTCTCCGCTTATTTGGCTTTGTTTCACAGTGTAAAATCTACACATCTCACCGCCGAATGTCAATGTGTACTCCAGCAAAGAAGTAAAATCAAGAACAACAACAATAATGTACGAGTATGCTGTGATCTAACAGACAGTGCACAACATTAGTGCCTGAGACGCAGACTCAGCTGAATTTCAATAAACTTTTTTTTGGGTGAAAAATCACGCAGAAAGCAAGAAGCCAAAGGGCTTGAAATGCATTGTGCCAACTAATACATTCAACTAAACTAAGATTGGTACGACTTATTGTGCGCAACAAAATAAAAAAATTTAAAAACAAATAAGTAATAATATTTCGCAAAACAAATTTGCTATCACACAAACTGACACACGATCGACTTTATGACAAATGTATTTTATGAACTGTCAGAAAAGGTGTTGAAAATGATTTAATTTGTAACTGACAAGCGAGTGGATGGAACAAAACGGTTTGTGACATGTGTCCTCATAAAAAAAAAAAAACACTAAGAGCAGTGTAATGGAGACGCAGCTTGGAAACAATGAAGTTCAGAGTGCGGCTGCGTGGCAGCGTGGAATTTGAAACTTAACATCTCTATTTTAAAAAACAAACACATGTTATTCTTAAAAAAAATCACGTATATACTTGGTATGTATGTACTTCACTTTACTCTAATATGTAATTATCAAGTATTTATATGAGAGGTCACCCGCTATAATTACGCCCGATTGAAATCTTATGAGGCCAATTTTTCGAATTGAACCCTCTGCGCTTCTCTACCGCTGAATGTATTTATGCACGCATGGCGCTGAGGGTTGCTTAACAGCCTTGAAGGGCGTTTGCTGCCAAACACGTGACTTATTTTATTTCTATGAAAATCAGAAAGGTGAAAATGTTAGAACGGTAAACAGCTGTTTTTTTGAAATACAAAACTATTCGATTTTTATCGCAGGAGTTTTTTGTTTCGTTGCTACAGAATTGTGTAAGCAAAAACTTTGAACATTTCCAGTAGAACCAGGGATCATCGTTTTATTAATAACGGAGTACTCACTTGCGCATATGAGATTAGTCCTTGTTACTCCCTATATTTCTGTGTATTACCATATAATTTTGTATACTCCCTTTTAGCATTTCATATCCTAGGAAGGCAAGAAATACTCACTTTCACCTTCCAAAAAACCATAATGGAGTTTTTGTTATTACTTTTTTATGACTCATTATATAGTAAGGGGAGTTTTATAGAGTTTTAGAAAACCTTCTAGGAGAGTAAAGACGGAAACATTTTACATTCCTCCTAAACGACCAATGAAATAAATTTGGCGAATCATGGCTCAAGCCTTCTATGGAAGCAAATGAAGAGTACTTTTTTAAAACTCACACGCGAGCAATGGAAGAGAACTCATAAGTACCCCACATATCAGCAGTATGCCCTACATAGCATTAAAGAACAAAAATTAAACTGACCAATTAGCTGACCAAACATGGTATCGGGCCTGAGTTATATGTATGTATTTCTACAATTTGTGCTTTTTATTTTGTTGAAAATGTTTTTCCATTTGGTGAAAATAATTTTTTTTTGTTTTGCAGAGAAATTCAGCTTACTATTCGACTTATTTTATAGAAGGGAGCAATATTTTATTAATAACTTGAGGAGGTCTCCCCTATTGCTCCAGGATTAATAAAATCGGAGCACAGAGTGTAGAAATCTCTGTTATTGATCTGAAAGGATGTTAAGGGGAATACTCTCTTATTCATCTTGGGGATATTTCTTTTTTTCTTCCACAAAGAAAACGAAAATAATATCTTCTGTTGTACCAAAAAGATGTCAAAGAGAGTACTCTCTTATTCATAGCTTGGGGAGATCTCGCTTCAGGTTCTACTGGGTTTCTTTAACAATTTAAGTTGCAATAAACCTTGAAATTTTCCTCACATACGTATATGTTGTTGTTATGAATTGCAAAGTTTGTTTTTCAAGATGCGGAAAAATGTTAAAGCAAATTCCGCTGAATATGAAAGCCGCAAGAATTTATCGGCAGCTGCAAGCCTGCAATAAATAAATATTGAAATGGACAATACAAATGTACCTAAGTTTATACATATTTAACAGTGAGATTACTTACATTTGCACAGAAATATTTTGATTCACTTTTTTTTGCTCCAATTTATTTGCTAGTCTATTCGAATTCGCCGTTTATTCAGTTCTTTGACATGTTTTAAAGTTATGCCGCTTTGTTCTAATAAAATCGTTAAGTCATAAAAATGCGAACTTAGAAAATATTTTGATTATGCGCATTGCATCAATAGAGCGTTTGGCAGTATACAGGGTGCAATGGAATTTACGCTGCTGCATACTTGGATAAGATGGAGAGGAGCGCGAAAGAAGAAGTGAGGTGAGAGAGAGGAAGAGCGAGATTGTGAGTGAGAGGAGAGGGAGAAGGAAAGGTGGAGGAGAAAAGGAGATTGAGAGTGAGAAATAGAGGAAGGAGGAAAAGGGGTGGGAAAAGAGATCGAGAGTGCGAAATACAGAAAGAAGGAAGGGGGATTGGGAAAGAAGATTGAGAGTGAAAGGAGGAATGAGGGAGGGAAAGTGATATTGAGAGTGAAAAGGGAGGGGCAGCGGACAGAAATATGGTGTGGGAGCGGAGAAACGTATAAAAGAAAGGTGGAAAAATAGGAAGGAAAAAAGAGGTCAAACATTTTGAAGTTTAATCATTCATTCTCTAAATTCGTCTTCCTTCTCCTTAGTTTCGACTACAGCCAACCTTTTAACTAGATTGTTGAGCAGAGAACAATACGTCAATTAGAATCACCAAGGAAAGCAACGAAAAGCAAAAGTTGAAAAAAAAGAAGGAGATAAGGAGAAATGTAGAAGAAGCGAAAAGTGGGGTGGGAAAGGAGTACAATTTGTCAAATGTAGGCAAGTAAAATTTTAGCCCGGACAACGTCTGCCGGGGCTGCTAGTACTGTATATCTTTAGAAGTGTCAATGGTAGAGTACTGAAACTTGAACTCGAGTGTGATAATTTAAAAATCAACAGGAAATATGTTCGGTTCATTTCTGTCTTTGCGTTTCTTTGATTTTCTCAAAAGAACGAGTAAAATCTAACTCAAGCTATTATAAGTTTTTTGACACAGCGAAGCTTGGTCGGGCTTGCTAGTTCTATAGTTTAATATAAAAGAAAGGTCATTTCATTTTTGAGTTTTTTACTTTGTTTACAAAATTACTGCAAGAAATAAAGTTGTCAAGCTTCTTCCTTCAATGACAATATCAATAGCTGAGTGGTAGGTCACCCTATTTTAAAATACTTTTCGTCAGCACTATGCCTCGGAATTTTTGCCGAAAGCCCCCTCTTTTAAATATTTGTTTGGAGAACACCCCACTTCAGAATTTGGTTCAACAGCGCTCAATTTTAGGAACCCTCTATCTCAGCTGTAAATTTAGAAAACAGTCTATTTTTATTGTGCCATTGATATCTGACGTAGTAAGGTGATCTTCCACTCAGCCGTCGATATAGAGAATCTATATATTCCAAAAACGTATTGAGAAACGTTTTGCTGCGTTTGGAAGATATTGATTTTGTTTCATTTCCTATAGAATGGAAAATGTGCCCACACCCTGTATAGTTGAGTGGCATTCACATATTACCAATTCAAGGAATACTACAAGCCTGCTTAAAGTAACTCAAGTGGCCCGGTAACAAAACAATGCACTTCGCACTATCAAACGACATTTCAATGTTTTATTCATACAAATGCAAAACAAAAACTAAAAAATATCTATAAAAACAAGTCAAATGCAAGTTAAATTGATTCAAATTTAAACAGAAAGGAAAAAGCGAAATTTCTTAATGTCAACAATATCGACGCAGTTCGGAGTGCAGAGCAGCAGAGATCAGCCGCACCTAAAGCGAACAAAACTGATAGATTCTGTGCAATAATCCGCAGCGCTGCAGCTTTCTCAGCCGGGGCTGGTATCAAAATGCGGAAAAGTGCACGCATGCGCATTGTGCGCGAAATGACTTTGCCTGATGATTGTTACATTAAAATATCCCATGCGATTTTTTAATGTGTGAAACGATTTCAACAACTGTCACACAAAGTGCGGGTTGCCAGCTTTATTATATGTTTGTATGTATGTCTGGATCGAGCCTAACTGCTTAGCTGCTGCACTCCGGCTTGGTTGGACGTGACGGCTGACAAGCGCTTAGGCACAACAAATGTTGTCGTTGCTGCGCATGCGAAAACTCATGTTTTATGCGCATGCCTAAACGTTTTCTGAGCGATGGGATGGGAAAATAAATGAAAAAAAGTCAACAATATAGCAAAAAGTGGCGGCAACAAGAGCAAACGGCATTGCTTTTTTTGGGAGGAAAGTAAGTAAGTACTCATAGAAGGAAGCGCGCAATTGAATTGCACATTTAAGACCACAAGCGTTCATACATAGAATAGATACATAGAAAGCAACAAAGGTATGAATACTTCCTTGCATATATGTAAGTATATTGAATCAAAGAAGAAAACCGGACTAACTAACTGGCATGTGGAGCATTTGTGTCGTTGCCCACTACTATAATTATTGCCGCCTCCCTCTAGACAAAATAACTAGTTTTTATATACTTCAAAACTAGACGCAATTTCAAATTGAATTAGATTGAATTAAATAAATAAATACAACAAAATAAAAAATAAATAAAATAAAATAAAACAAAATAAAGATAAAAAATTAAATGAAATAAAATAAAACAAAATAAAGATAAAAAAAAGTAAAATAAAATAACAAATAAAAAAAAAGTTAATGAAATTAAATTAAAAAAAAAAAAAGTTTAAATAAAATAAAATAAAATAATTTTTAAAAAAATTAAATAAAGATAAAAAACTAAAATAAAGATAAAAAAAATAAAATAAAATAACCAATAAAAAAAATTAATAAAATTTAATTAAAAAAATTGAAATAAAATAACATATAATAAATTAAAAAAAAATAAAATAAAATAAAGCAAAAGAAAAAAATAGTTAAAAAAATTAAATAAAATTAAATTCAAATAAAAAATTAAAATAAAAAAACAACATAAAATAAATCAAAGTAAAATAAAACAAAATAAAGTAAAATAAAAAAGCTTAAAATAAAAGAAAAAAAAATAAAAAAAATATAATAAAATGAAATAAAATAAAATAACAAATGAAATAAAATTAAATTAAATTAAATTGCAATATAAAGTAAAATAAAATAAAAATAATAAAAAAAATAAAATAAAATGAAATAAAATAAACAAACAAATAAAAAAAATAAAATTAAATTAAAAAAAAGATAAAACAAAATAAAAAATTAAAATAAAATAAAATAACATTGCTTTTTTATACCAACAATTTTCATGAATACTTAAAATAACAAATAATCAAATGAAATAAAACAAAATAAAATAAAATTAAATTAAATTACAAAATAAAATAAAATAACAAAATAAAATAGAATAGAATAAAATAACAAAATAAAATAAAACAAAATAAAATGACAAACTAAAATAAAATATAATAAAATAAAAGAAAAGAGAATAAAATTAAATTAAATTAAATAACAAAATAAATAAAATAAAATAAAACAAAAATAAAAAATATAAAAAAAGACTGTATTATTAAATGGTAAATAAATAAAAGAAAAGGAAGCAAAAGTAAAAAAAGTAGAGCACAATAAATTGTAGGAAGTAATCGTAAAAGAAAGGTTTAGTCTCCTAGAACCAATAAGGAGAACTTTTGTCATGAAAGTGAAGAAAAAAAGCAAGTAAAATAAATTTAAAATAAAGGAAAAGTAAGAAAATTGAAAGGGAGCAGCATAAAAAAGAATACAGTAAAATAAAATTAATAGAGACAGAAATAGAAACTGTATCATTAAATGGGATAGAAAGAAAAGTAAATAAAGAAACAAAAGTAAGGAAAAGGTAAATATATTAAAGAAAAGGAATAGCGAATAAAATCAAAATAAAGTTTTGTGGTTGAATTTCAATTCAGGACAATTCTGGCATTTTCAGACTAGTTCAATTCCAGTCAGAGGACGCTAGTTGTCAACCAGTATTTACGGCGACTAATTTGAAATTTCACTGCAGGGCTTGTCTTTGATCAAGCTTGTGAATGTGATGATCGAACAAAGTCAATTGCTTTGACACCTAACAGAGCTATTGTTCGAATGCGTTAGTTTCCTGTTCCCTGCATAACATTTTGCTATTGTTGTTTCTGTTTTCAAATTTGGTAGCAGTCACAAGAAAAAACACAAAAACAGAAATAAAACAATGTTCATGTAACACATACTTAGTGATTATAGCTTCAGCTTACAATGCTACAACAACAAACTCTGGCTGCGAGCAAATTTAATCCTTTAGCGAGCTTATTGAAGATGTCAGCGTTGTATTCCCAGTGTCGGTCCCGTGAGACTTTGCCAAGCGCAATAAACACATTAACGCGTTATTTAGTTGTCAACAGTTACAGTTGTGGCAAGTAGATCGTTGTTCTGAGCTGCCGTTCCGACGCTGATACTCAACCTACAAACTTCCTACCTCCTCATGGCACCCTCTCAATGTATCTACGTTGTTCTGTGATATTTTCGTCTGGCGGCCCGTTTTTGATGTCCAAACGTACATGGGAATTGGCATGCCTCCTGCCACCGTTCTGCTGTTTCTCTACAGCCACAAATATTGCCAACGCTTGACTACTGCAACAGTCCCAACGACGGCAAGACTGAATGGCCACTTTGCGACTGAATTGTATGCTCAACTTCGTATGTGCACTGGAATTTGCCGGTTTGGAATTTTGTACTTTCGTGATCTGGGCATAGGAGTGCATGGAAACACTTATACATATGTACATACACAAGTATATGTATGTATACCAAATCTTAACAATAAAAGCGCAATTCTTTAGTGCCGTTATTCGAAACGGTAGTTTGAATTCGGTTATCGAAACTGTGGAAAATCCTAGAGTCAGTCAGAACGTTCGTAAAAAGGTTGTTTATATCCAATTTTTTTGAATATTTTATTTTAAGGCCCTTAGCTGCCTTCGAGGTTCGATCTTTGCTGGTTATCGAACATCGAAAATTGAGTTCCAAATTCGTGTAATGAGAGGCGCATCGCTGTCGAAATTTTTGTTGTGTATCTACACTTTGATCGAATAGGAATTTGTTGTTGACGTTGGTTTCACTTATGAAGCAAAATCCGAATATTGCGAAAGGTGTTTGCACAAAAGTCCAGGCCGCAAAAAATGTTTCTAAAACATCTGGCACCTCTGCCAACACCACATACACAGTGGGTTGAGCAAGTACATTCTCGTTTCGAATGCTCAGCTGGTACGATCCCTGAGCACAAAATCTAAGAACTCTAGCCAATTTTAAAATATTAGGAATGGATTTGGCTCTTGCAGGTTGCACATTTGGTCAAAGTAAAGGAGTGTTGGCATAGCGGAATTGTGCCTGGAGAGAAGCAATAGTGGATTCTGACTAATTTCGACAGCACCACTGCGGCAAAGCGAAGAGATGTAGGACTTTTCGTCGGAGCCAATGAAAACTCGCCGTTTACATTGTGGAATAGTTTGGATACCAACGCAAGAGCTAAATCACTTTTTGCCTTAACTCTAAATAAGGGGTTATGTATATGTAATAGACACTTTGTGTATTACTTCGGCTTAAAAGGAGTTTCGAGGTATCACCTTTGCTTCTGGAGATATATTTTCCCGAATATCAGGTTGATATGGCCTATGGAGCAGGTTGAATGAATTGGTACCAAGAGTCCTGAAAAAGCTTCTTCGAAAACGTGGAGGGGTGCAATGAGTCCGCGAGGCTCAGAAAGATTTTATCAAGGAATCCTGCTCCCTTGGGATACTTGAGAGATTGAGATGGTAGCTGCACAATGAGCGGCGAGGTTTGGACTGTTACAAATTGATTTTAACTACTACAATATGCTGTAAAAGGTACATATTTCCATTACTTTTTTCTTATAATGTGTTAATCTGGAGAGCTCAAAGAACATTTTTCAAAACAATCTTACACGATTTAGTTGCAAGTGTTGCACCCACCACTAGCTTTATATAAACAAAATAAGAAATTAGAATTTAATTAAAGAAATGCCACTAAGCTTACTATTATTGTAACATATAACGGTAGTTATGTACATATGTTTATATAGATCCTATATTTTATTCGCTTAATTAAATACTTAACTAGTTGGAACAATAGAAATAGAACACAAAGGAAAATAACCCAATTCGACAGCAATTTGCGTACTCGAGTCAAGGCAATTCAATTGAATTGAGCCAACAACCTTACATCGCACCATACAAAAGCAATGCTTCAAATAAAGTATGTATGTATGTTTGCGCGTCCTAATAAAATCAGAGCTACTTGGTTAACCTCTCACAGGCGTTGTTTTACGAGCATTTCCTCGTCGTCTGTTGGGAGCGGTGTTGTGACTCTTTACGTCGTCGTCTCCGTCGTTTGCATGATCCATCTTTATTAATTGAAGCGATTGTGTGTCGCGTTTCAGATTGAGCTGTAGGGTTAATCAAATTGTTTCAATGAATTTTAATGCATTTTGCCGGGTTTTGTTTATTTGTTGGCTGCGTGTGAGTAAATAGAGTCAATTTAATTGACCTCCAAAGGTCACACACCCACACACATACATCAATTGACACTTGATGTCGATGCAACGGTATTTTATTTATTTGTTTGAATTTTTGTCTGTTTTGAGGTGAGAAGTGTTCATTTAAGTTGCTCGGAAGTTGCATGAAAGAATATTTGGAAATATGTTCACAGACTATAAAACAAAAGTTAGTAAGGAGGGATTGGCTCAGCTTTTTCTTTCAACCAAATTCTAAGATAGGTCATGTTTGAAAGAGTTTTTGAGATAGACCCTCTCAACCGAGACTTACCCTAAACATAAGCTATCGGGTAATATTCAACAAAGTTTTGACTTAAGTTTGCAGTGGAAAAAACTATAGCGCGTCGCGAACCGTGGTCCGAATTAAGGTTATATTCCTATCAGGCTACAAAATGCACTATGGAAGTACATAGAGTTGGTCTATCCAAATCAAATTACGGCCTTATTTCCAAATGTGAAGTAGAATACAGCCATCATGGCATTATTGCCTCTTTGATAACTCATTTGTGTTATGTTCCAAAGCAGCAAACTCTCATATGCTTTTGCTTAATTGAATTCTGTGGGAATTGCACAGAGCTAAATCATTTCAACTTCCACTCATAGAAAGTGAATTTGTCTTAATTGTCGGTGGTTGTCATAAATCTGTTTAAGTATACTCCGAAAAGCCGATGAACAGTGGTTTAAAGTTAAATTTAGTAAAAAAATTAAATCAAGTCGGTTACTACTTAACAAATATCCCTCTATCGCAGAATTTGTGTGCAATTAAATAAAAAAAAATAAAAAAAATAAAAAAAAATAAAATAAAAAATATAATAAAATAAAGTAAGACAAAATAAAATAAAATAAAATAAAATAAAATAAAATAAAATAAAGCAAAATAAAATAAAATAACATAAAAGGAAATAAAATAACATAAAAGGAAATAAAATAGAATATAATACAATAAAAAAAATTAAATAAAATAACATAAAATAAAATAAGATAAAAGAAAAAAAAAATATAATAAAATAAAGTAAGACAAAATAAAATAAAACAAAATAAAATAAAATTTAATTAAATAGATTATAATAAAATAAAATGAAATTTAGATAAGAAAAAAAATAAAATAAAATAACATAAAATAAAAAAAGATAAAATAAAATTAAAAGAAAAAAAATATAATAAAATATAATAAGATAAAATAAAATAAAAGAAAAATAAAAACAAAATTAGATAAAATAACATAAAATTAAATTATGTAAAACAAACCAAAATAAAATAAAACAAAAAAAAAATTAAATAAAATAGAACATAGTAAAATTAAATTAAATGAAATAACAAAATAAAATAAAAGAAAACCATAAAATACAATAAAATTTAAGTGAAAAAAATAAAATAAAATAACGTAAAATAAAATAAGAGAAAATAAAATAAAACAAACTACAATAAAATAAAATATAATAAAATAAAAAAAATTTAATCAAATAAAATAACATAAAATAAAATAAGATAAAAAATAAAATAAAATAACGCAAAATAAATTAAAATTAAATTAAATTAAATTTAAAAAGGATTTTGTCAAAATAAATGAAATGAAAGAAAATAAAATAAGTAAACAAAAAACAAACTGTAATATTAAATGGTAAAGAAATAACAGGAAAGGAAACGGAACTAAAATAAGAAAAGAAGAAAGGAAAAGGAAGGTAGGAAATAAAGAAAAGAAACAGCAATTGGAAACGATCAAATAAAATAAAGTTAGTAAAAATAAAAATAGAAGCTGAATTATTTAGTGATGTTAAAGGGAAGAAAGAACAGAATGAATGGGAAAGTAAAGGAAAGGAAAATGTGTTAGAGGAAAGAAACAAAAAATACGGAAGGAAATGAAAGAAAGGCGAAGAAAGCGAAAATCAAATAATTAAAATAGAATACATTTTGTGGTTGCGAATTTTATGGACGAAAAACTATAGAGTCTATCAAGGAGCGAAGCCTATTTTTTCGACGAGGAAAAGTTATTTAAATTGTTTTTAATGTTATTTAAACGCGTTTTAATTTAAAAAAAATCCGATCAGACACTCTGTTGCAACAGAAATATGTATATATTGAACTCTTGTAAAATTTGTTCACTTTAATCAAAAGAACACATATAAAATAATTTGGATAATCATGGCTCACACCTTTTATGAACAGTAACTTTCCGTTTTCAATCACCGTACACTTGTCCAAGAGATCACAGAGTTCACAGTGTTGAGGGTGCTGTTGGTCGTTTCCATATCGCGTACTAAATGAGTGTTGACAGTGCACACTTGATCCCAGCTACAAATTTCGTATAACAAACGAAAAAGCTCAAAAGCGGATTCATTGAACAAAGCCAACATCAACATCTAGCAACGGCAACACTCGATCCGACTTGTCCCTCATCAATTTATGGCAATATGCACTGCCATGTCTGGAAGTCATTTGACGTTTGCCTGCTTAAATTTTGAATGATGTCGAAATTTCTGTTTCGGCATTTTTGCGCTGTTTAACGTGTTGTTCTGAATTTGTCGACGAATATGTGAGCATTGGTGTAATTTTGTTTATTACAAAACACAATTAAGATTGCGCACTCGCAAGATGATGATTCTGCATTTCGACAGTCCACAGCGTCTGGGAACTAATTTTTTGTTTGTTTAAAATCCTACAAATATTGCGCGCAAACTTGAATTCACCCAATAAAATTCAATTGAATTTATTATACAGATACTCGTACATTCATATTTGTGTAGTACCGTATAAATTCATCTGCCTGTCCGTCCATCAACCCGGTCAACATTTAATAACCACCAGCATATGCGCGCCGTGCCTCTTAAGTTTTTCAAAATCTATTATTTCGTGTCAACGCTGGTTGTTGTTGTTGAGTGTGCATACGGATATACGCGTCTGGGCATCCCTAGCTCATCGAGCTCATAATTCGTCAATGAATAATTTAGCTTTATGCCTTGAGCAGTTCATATCATAACTGAGAACAGAACACATATTTATAGGTACTTGCGGTTAAATGTGGGAGTGGAATTCACATATGGGAAATATTCATCAAACACAAACATCCCTCTAGGAACTATTCTTCCGATTCTTCCTTTTATTCCTCTTTTTCTCCTTTCTCCCTTTCTCCCAAACGCTGGCACTTCTTCATACATTTATGGTCCACTTCTTTGTATATGATACATAGATTTTTTGAAATTCAAAATAAATAGATATTTAAAGGCGTTCGGAATCGACAAAAAACTGTAGGTTCCGCCAATTTGTAGGAAAAATTAGAGGCAGCATACCGCAAATTGGTAGAGAAGCTCGGCTTTAATCTCCTTCGAAGGTATATATCGTGCCAGCTTTTTTTTCTATATGGGCGTGGCACCGCCTACTTTTCTAAAATTGTATATATCTATTTTTAAAATGGAGTGAAATGGAGGTAGAGGAACAAATGTTACGTTTGATAAACATAATATATATTTTTGTTGGTGTTGTATTTATATCTATATCTTGACCGAAGGTTCTATCGTGAGTTCCATGCAAAAACATTTTCGAATTTGCAGGCAAACAAATTTCCAAAATAAGTTTCCGTTTTCGTGTTGCATAATTTCGGACTGAAATTGCAGCCCTCGGTCGCGTTAACCCCCATGCATTTCGTTTCGTAGACCCCTCTGCTGTGGTAATGATCACAATTTCCTGCTGGGTATGTATAAGAGACTTAAATATGTGTGTGTGAGTTTGTAAGCATTTATTTGAAAGATGCGGGTTTGTGTTGCTCAGTGATAATCAAGTCTTTTATTTAGTTTAATTTCTGTTAATTTACTTAAATTTATGACAATAAACTATAGTTGGAGGGGTGCTAGTTAATTTCCGCGTTGTGCTTTGATTCCAAAAAATACCACAAAATAGCACAAGCATTGTTTTTATGACTATTTTTACATATGTATATATGTATATTGAGAGTAGTGCTACATTTCAAGAGCTGAATATGAGCAAAGCAAACGGGAAGTTTGAATTTTAGCTAACTTGAAGTGATAATATAAAAAATCAAAGAAAATGTCTAGAATTTTACGATCGATTCCTAACTACTACACCGGTCAACCGCATTTTTCAACACGGGTTATTCATACGTTTTTTATATTATTGATTTTATACCCAGAACAATAATATAAGCAACAATTGGTTTTTATTTCTAGAAAATTTTAAAAATTTAAATACATCGAAATTTGATACAGAAATAATTTATTGAAGGAAACCAAACATGAATTTATGATGCATTCTTATAAATTAAATTTGAAAATAACGTGTAAATATTTAAAAATGGAAAGTTTTGCTATCATATTCAGTAAACGTTTTTTTTATTAACCGCCAAATATAAGCCCCCATCCTGCTTTCAGTATACTGGCCTAGGTAACGTTTTTAAACTCTGTTATATCTAGAAGGAAACGTCCCCCTTGTTCTACCGAATAATCTCCCATATTATCTTTAAATTCAGCCAGATGTGAATGTAGCGCATATATATTTAGCTTCATTCTGCATCAAATGGTGGAAAAATTCGTAGCCATGCCTGTGATCAGTTCGTCACAATTTTCCTCTCTATGGTTTCCAAGAAAGCCATGAACTTCTGCCTTAAAACTGTTCCGCGTATATTTCTCCTCATTGCTAAGTAATTCCGGAAGTACATAATTTTTTTTATTTATGGGCCTACAAAGATTTCAGCTTCAATTTTCGCCTCTGAGAGCTTCGGATGAAAGTTTGCAAACATTTGAAAGCTTTAGACTTAATGTTACGAACACTAACAAATTGTTTAATAAGGCCCATTAATATGGTTATAAGATCGACAATTGCTTAACGTTTAATATTGAATTCTCCCACTTCGTACTCAGTACGTAAAGGCCATTGTTTTTTGTCGATATTGAGCCGCATCATTTTTGCTTTCTTATAGCCAAAAGAGCAGGTTTTTGGTATATCCACCTTGCATTCCGGTAGAAAAATAAAACAGTCTTGAAGTCTCCAATAATTCGCTTCTGATATTCTGTACATTTAATTGTTGTTAACATACTTTTAATACTGTGATAATTTTCTTTATTTACGATAATCGAATTTTCCGACACGAGTTCGCATCCCTATATTTTAACTTTCAATTTTCGTGGATGGGCTTTTAGACAGAAATTGCTGGTGACGGGTTAGTAGGGTCAAATTATGTAACTCAAAATATTTTTTTTGACAAATTTTTTTATAAAAAAACTTGTATAGGGCGAAGGGAAAAATGGCTCACCTTATTGAAAATTAGTCGAAGAGACAATCCATCTGAAGCATAAGATCGCCAATATCTCAATACAACAGAAGAGCAAAGAAAATGTAGAAGATATGTAGCAGAAAATGAATATGACGCATTCAGCCCAGAGAGAGTGTATCTTCAACTGAAACAACTACAGGTAAGTAACGAAACAGACAGAAGCTGGCCACAACGATGATCTTAAGAACAGAACTGTAACCGAAACACGGTAAATCAAAAAAAACAATAGCAACACTACCACAGTAACGAAACTGTAACGAAAATTTCAGGTATAGAAACAGAACACGTAGCGAAACCTCAGGAACATTTGTGCATTTTAAATGCATCTGCTTGAGGTTCCAATAGTTTTGTTACCTAGAGTTTCGTTACTTTTCTGTTATTCACTGTTAACTGTGCCAATCGTTATGTTTCAATATTTCTACGCTACTCTCAACAATAACAGTAGCAACGATTTTTGGTTTCTATATCAGTTTTCGGTAAAAGTCTCTGGTTACCAATCACAAAAATTTTATTTTGCTTCCTGGGCATAAATCACCAAATAAAAAAATGCCCAAAAAATATATAATATTATTATCTTAATGACTATAAACTTCACTTCTAGTTTTTTGAAAATTAAGTTAATTGTTTTATTTCCAAGTTCAAAGAGTTGTGACGGTTTTTGATTTAGGGTGCATATATACAATTGAAAACTGAATAAGTACGCATTTAAAAGGTCGAGTAAATAAAGTTTTTAATAGCATTTTTACAAAAAATACAAACACTGAACTAAAAACTATTTTCATTGACCTTTTTGAACCCAAAACGCCGCAACCACTTAAATGATACGCTCCTTTTAGGTGTGGTCCTTCAACTAAACAAAACAAATCCATATTCAGCAGCATTTTTAACACACAAAAAAAAAAAACTAACAAGAAAGCTCAATGAACAATTTTAATGCTTTAAAATGATAGATACAAACACATACAAAAGCTTTGCGGGCGGTCTTACCTCCAGCCGCGACGGGAGATGAGAAATCAAAGCGTGACTTAATCACGCGAAAGTGGCGGAGACCACTGGAGCAACAGGTGGTAAGCAACAGCGAAGTGGACGCACGTCAGAAACGAGTGAAGCGCGCTGCTTAAACTTCATGAAAGAAAGCGTTGAGCAGTAGCCAAAATGGCACTACCTAAAAATTGGCTCGCGTTATATTGATTGCCGCAGCGTGTATGCGAGCCTTATGAAAGTCAATTCATTGAGCGCAGCGATTCAGTCGATTCTCAATTAAGTGGCAGTGCAGCAGATCAATCAAGTCAGAAGTACGTAGTTCATATGCGCTGCAATGTAACTACACATTTGTTGTTGGTTGTTTGTTGAACCAACAAGTTGTTGCTATTTGCAAACGTGCGTAGCAAATAACCATCTTCCGGTAGGAATTGATGATGCTTTTTAGTTTTATGTTAGATGCAATATATGTGTATGAGATGCAGGGTGGCCATGGAGTTGGAAATATTCACGCCTCTAAAACAAATAAAATAAAATAAAATAAAATAAAATAAAACAAAATAAAATAAAATAAAATATAATAAAATAAAATAAAATACAATTAAAAAAAACTAAAAGAAAATAAAATAAAATATAATAAAATAAAATAAAATTGAAAAAAACTAAAATAAAATAAAATAAAATAAATTTAAATAAAATAAAATAAAATAAAATAAAATAAAATGAAATGAAAGGAAAGGAAATGAAATGAAATGAAATGAAATGAAATGAAATAAAATGAAATGAAATGAAATAAAATAAAATAAAATAAAATAAAATAAAATAAAATAAAATAAAATAAAACAAAATAAAATAAAATATAATAAAACAAAACAAAATAAAATAAAATAAAATAAAAAAAAATAAAACAAAATCAAATAAAATAAAATAAAATAAAATAAAATAAAATAAAATAAAATATTATAAAACAAAATAAAATAAAATAAAATAAAATAAAATATAATAAAATAAAATAAAATACAATTAAAAAAACTCAAATAAAATAAAATAAAATATAATAAAATAATATAAAATAAAATTGAAAAAAACTAAAATAAAATAAAATAAAATAATTTTGTTGTTGGTTGTACGGTCTGTTCATTTTACATATTTTTTGTAAGTATAACGAGCTCAAGACCAGTTGATAATAATTCTTAGTTAATTATTATTATTTTTGATTAGAGGAAAAATTGAAAGCAACAAACATATACAGGCTATAGTTATAGTACTATTTCGAAAACAGCCACGATTTCTCGTCAGACTAATTCGTATAGTTTTGCTATTTTCAGAGGATCTTGTGGAGATCGAACCCACTCACTCTGAGAATAAAATGAAATGAAATGAAATGAAATGAAATGGAATGAAATGAAATGAAATAAAATGAAATAAAATGAAATGAAATGAAATAAAATAAAATAAAATAAAATAAAATAAAACAAAATAAAATATAATAAAATAAAATAAAATTAAATTAAAAAAAACTAAATAAAATAAAATAAAATAAAATATAAGAAAATAAAATAAAATAAAATAAAATAAAATAAATTAAAATAAAATAAAATAAAATAAAATATAATAAAACAAAACAAAATAAAATAAAATAAAATAAAAAAAAATAAAACAAAATCAAATAAAATAAAATAAAATAAAATAAAATAAAATAAAATAAAATAAAATAAAATATTATAAAACAAAATAAAATAAAATAAAATAAAATAAAATATAATAAAATAAAATAAAATACAATTAAAAAAACTCAAATAAAATAAAATAAAATATAATAAAATAATATAAAATAAAATTGAAAAAAACTAAAATAAAATAAAATAAAATAATTTTGTTGTTGGTTGTACGGTCTGTTCATTTTACATATTTTTTGTAAGTATAACGAGCTCAAGACCAATTGATAATAATTCTTAGTTAATTATTATTATTTTTGATTAGAGGAAAAATTGAAAGCAACAAACATATACAGGCTATAGTTATAGTACTATTTCGAAAACAGCCACGATTTCTCGTCAGACTAATTCGTATAGTTTTGCTATTTTCAGAGGATCTTGTGGAGATCGAAACCACTCACTCTGAGAATAAAATGAAATGAAATGAAATGAAATGAAATGAAATGAAATGAAATGGAATGAAATGAAATGAAATAAAATGAAATAAAATGAAATGAAATGAAATAAAATAAAATAAAATAAAATAAAATAAAACAAAATAAAATATAATAAAATAAAATAAAATTAAATTAAAAAAAACTAAATAAAATAAAATAAAATAAAATATAAGAAAATAAAATAAAATAAAATAAAATTCAAAAAAACTAAAATAAAATAAAATAAAATAAAATAAAATAAAATAAAATAAAATAAAATAAAATAAATTAAAATAAAATAAAATGAAATTAAATGAAATGAAATGAAATAAAATGAAATGAGATGAAATGAAATGAAGTAAAATGAAATGAAATAAAATAAAATTACAAAAAAAATTAAATGAAATAAAAAGAAAGGAAAGAAAAGCAAAAGAAAATAAATTAAAGGAACTGAAAAGAAAGCAAATAATTAAAATAATGTTTTGTGGTTGAACTTAAAGGCACAGATATATTTTCTAATAAGCATCGGGAACAAGTTAAATTATACCCCCAAACTGGAAAAATGTGGAGCAAAGCTCGGTTGCCTAGGTATTTGAACCTCATACGCGATATTTTTTCGTCTGATTCCGCGATTCCGTAACCTCACATTTAAGTTTCATACAATAGTCATACTTTTTTCAACTTTTGTTTAAACCTTCATAGTCCATTACTAGAACGTAACCTCCAAATCCATTCGAAACCGGGAACAGATTAGTTAGTGTCAATTGTTTTGAATTTTACAAAGACATCACGTTATAGACCACCCTGTATATACCGATATGCAGTAAAAGTTATATCGAAACGAATTGCGTTGAGATAAAATGAATTGAATGTGGTATAAAAGTGTATTGTAGTTGCATTGCCTCGCTTTTGGTTGTAGTTTAGCCTAAGAAACGCGTACAAATTAATCAAAAAATTGACATGTTGTTGAAAGTTGCCGCAGCAAGATCACTACGATCGCATACAAACAAACTGCCAACAAATATTTGTACGTACATTAGATCAGCGATCTAGTATCTAAATCATTGTGGCTAGATCAAACGCAGTATGTTGTCGAAACAACCGACAACATTGACGCTGCAATCAAGTAACAAACGCTGACTTGGCCGTAGCCATTGCAACAATGAAAGTGGTAATTAACCAGAAGCGAAGCATTAAATTACAAAATGCACTCAGCAGCAAACTTTTGCCGTCATCGACAATATACAATTGCTACCGCTATAGCTTCTGTTGTTGTTGTTGCCATTATGGCCAAACGTTACAGGTAATGACCGTGATTGAGTTTGCTGATTATGCGCATTGCAATGATCGCCGCGCCGCGTTCATGATCATCACATTGATGATGCCAAATATTGATGGTTATAATTAATTTGCTAACGCTCTGACATCATTGTTGTTGGCTGTGCAGTCACAATCATTTTTATGTTGCTGGTATTTATGTACAGGGTGGCTGATGAATTTTGCTACATTAAGAAACTCAAATAATTTTTTTTTTCAGTGTATGGAATTCATTTTTCTTTTATTCATGTTAAAGCTCATTAAATTTTATTAAATATAGCTTAATTAGTTTTAAAAATAATGGAATTTAAATGCCCCCCCCTGCTCGTCGATGCATGTGCGGCATCTTACCAAAAAGTTGTTCATTACTGCTTGGAGAGTTGAGACAGGAATAGCCGCAATTGTTTCTCGAATGGATTGCCTTAGTTCATTCAAATTTGTTGGTTTTGCTTTGAAGACTTCCTGTTTGCAATAACCCCACAATAAAAAGTCAGGTGCAGTAAGGTCAGGCGACCTGGGTGGCCAACGGAATGTGGAGTTTCTGGATATCAGCTTATTGGGAAATTTTCATCGCAATTCTGTCATAACAGGTTGGGCTACATGAGGAGCTGCACCATCTTGCTGAAACCACACAGAGTTGAAAGAAATTCTCATTCGGCGTAATTCTGGATAGAAAAACTCTCTCAACATGCTCAAGTAACGGTCTCCAGTAACCGTAACGGTGTGACCGTTTTCTTCGAAGAAGTATGGCCCGACAATGCAGCGTGATGAAACTGCACACCACACTGTGACACGAAGTGGATTCAATTCCGTCTCATGGAGTATCTGTGGGTTGGAAGCACTCCATATTCGACAATTTTGTTTGTTTATGTTGCCGTTTAAATCGAAATGGGCCTCGTCAGACATGAAAAGACAGTTCAACATGTTTCCATCCTCTTCCACCATTTGAAGCATCTTCTGGCAAAATTCCAAGCGAATCGGCAAGTCTGCAGCATTCAGTTTGTTGGCCATTTGAATTTTATATGGGAATAAATCCAAATCTTTGTGCATAATTGACTGTAATGACTGTCTGCTTACACCCATTTGAGCAGATAAGCTTCTTGTCGAAACACGTGGATTGTTTTGTATGGCAGCAGCTACAGCAGCGATTGTTTCCTCCGTTCGAACTGAAGGGTTTCGATGGTAAGGTCTTCTGTTGACTGTCCCATGCTCGGCAAAATTGTTTACAAGTCTTATTATGGTCCATCTGCTCGGAGGATTGCCGCCAAACGTGCGCCTATACTCTCTTTGAACCGAAACTACGGACTCCAGTGCGTGATAGCGGCGGACAATCCAAATTCTTGTTTCAGTGTCCCAGTTATCCATTTTTGTTAAATGTAAAAGTCAATCTGCAAAATAAAAAAAAAACTTACCAGATTCATTAAATAGAAAAAAAGTTATTTAATTTTTTTTTTGGTAGCGGCGTTCATTAGCCACCCTGTATATACTTACATATGTCCACGTCTTTAGTTATGAACCAATGCCAATAGAGCATTAAGTTGTAGGAATGCTTATCGATTATCGTACGCATAGATATGCTGACATGATTTGGACACGCTGAAGTATTTCAAATGAAGATATTTGGCATGATGCACTTCACTTCACTTTATAGCATGATCGCGGTGATTGTTTTCAAGCGCATTTTTGGTTACCACTAATTTCCATTTTTAGTGGCACAGTCCTTACCATATGCATGAACCACTTCCGCCATTTGACAATTAGTAGTGTGATTATGATGGATTTTTTGACAGATCTATTTTATCAGAATAACTGCCTTACCGGGTGCTCTCGGTTTTTGCTATTGCTTTTTTATACCAACAATTTTTGTTGACTCTCGGACTGTAAACTTTTTTATTTATTTTTTATTTTATATGATTTTATTTTATTTTATTTAACTTAATTTTTTTTATTTTTATTTTTTATTTTTTTTTATTTATTTTATTTTATTTTATTTTTCTTTATCTTGTTTTATTTTATTTTATTTTATTTTATTTTATTTTATTTTATTTTATTTTATTTTATTTTATTTTATTTTATTTTATTTTATTTTATTTTATTTACATTTTTTTAATTTTATTTTATTTTATTTTGTTTCAATTTATTTTATTTTATTTTAATTTATTTTATTTTATTTTATTTTATTTTATTTGATTTAAATTTATTTTATTTTATTTTACTTAACTTTATTATACCTTTAATGAACATGAAATGGTATAATAACTTTGGTCCGATATTTGTAAGTACGAGAAGAAGAAGAGATAGGCCCACCAATAGGTATACCGAAATGATCAGGCGATGAGCTGAGTCGATTTACGCATGTCATTCTGTCCGTCTGTCTGTTTGTACGCAAACTAGTCCCTCACTTTTGAGATATCTTGATGAAATTTGGTATGGAGCCGCCATTTTTCATGAGATTAATCATTTGTCGGAATTAGCAAGATCGGAGCAATACAGCGCATAGCTCATATACAATCGATAGTTTCGATAAATGGGTTTTGGGCTATAAATTTTGCAATTAAAAAGCTAGGAACGTAAACTTGTGCAGGTTTAGTACTTATTATATATGTAATATGTGTAATAAATATCACCCAGATCGGACCAACATAACATATAGCTCTTATACAATCGATTGTTCCAATAAATGGGGTTTGGGCTATGTATCTTTAAATTATCAGTTTTGCAGAGTTTTTACTAATGGTGAGTAAGGATCGGACACTTAAAACCGTGAAGCGTATTCATGATAGGTATAAAGTCTTCGGCTCAGTCGAAGACGGGCCTTTCCTTAATTGTTTTATTTTATTTTATTTTATTTTATTTGAAATTCTTTTCTTTAATTATGGTTTTAGTCTAATCTATAACTAAATACAATTAAGAGATATTACAGAACAATCTTCACACGCGTTCTTGCTTTGCATAGTTCACCTCCCCTATTTCTGCCTTTGTTTACTTCTCTAACTGCAAACGTGAAATTTTAATCCGCTTTTAAACAAGAGCCAATACATTTATAAAATCGAATAAGTACAATAAATATGTACTAAGAGCAGAAAAGCAAATTCATTTTATATGAGATCCCAGCGAATAATACTTGAGCGCATAATAAAAATGCATTTAGACGAGTGTAAACGCCCACTTGCAACAAGATCCCATCGCTGCAACGACAGCAGCCTGAGCGGAGTACATTAACGATATCCTGCTGCGCAACGGATGGATGAATGTCATCTGCATGTCAGCACAGCTAGGTGAGAGAGCAACGGAGGTAGATTTGACAGACAACCGATGCTACAAATGACAATCACAGCAAATACGAATAGATCGTGTGAGTGGAAATGTATTGATGCTGCGAAAGGTCCCACTTGTAGGTGAATAGGTAAGAAAGAGAATATGTTTCCTGCGCAGCGCTTAATCTCTACATAAGGTGGGTTGAAAAATTTTTGGTTTTACTTAGCATCGTCCTGGAATGAGGGGTGCAAGGCCCTACGTTGGCCCAGCTATGGTTAGTGCGACGTCAAAAGTCCGTTGATATGGTAAGTTTAGCAGCTTTCGAAATAGATCCATCCGAATAGCTTTGGTGTTTGTTTGTAATTTTTACTACATTTTCTTACCCCACAATAAGAATAATAAATATTTGGCCTGCATGTGGTAGTCCCCTTATCTCCAACACACTCACCTGGAGTGGTCCCCTGTTGACACAGTTTGTTTCCTTGCACTCGTGTTAGAAGAGCTTGATAACGATTCTCAAAGTAATCGTGCCCATTAGGCAGGGCGAAGCACTGTTAACAACAACAATAATAAAAATGTTATTTTTATGAAAATTATAATTATAATTTTTTTAATAATTTTTATGAATTATTAAAAGGTTTTATTTGAATAAGAAAGGGAAAATTCAGATACAAGCGCCATAGCTTTTCTTGCTCAAGGTAATTTATACCCGTTTTGTAAGCCATTAGGCAATCAGAACGGTGGTCTTTGTGTCGTTAAATACCTATTTCTCTTCATTTAACCACCCTGTGCTCAAGTGTCAGCAATCTGTCGGCATTATTATTGCTAATCTTGTATTTTTTAGTTTTCTTGTTACAAATTATACATCCATGCCAAGTGGAAAAAAATAATTTTTTTTCTACCCACCCTACTCTACATGTTCTCGAATCGTTCACAGTTTGTTTTATTGAAGTTCTTTGTTAATCCTTAAAATGCACACTGCACCAAATCCGATTTTCACACAACACAAACACACACAAACTGATGTATGTCGACATATGCAATATGAAAGTAGAATTAATTCTAAAAGCAATTTGGCACTGTTTATAATTTTTTTGCGCATTTTGTTATTATTCGTGAATAAAATGGGCGTGGCGCGCGCCTAAGCAGATATAAGTACACATACATATTTGTACACTTAGGTCTACCATAGGCGTTGGAAGTAGCGTGTTCGAGATACAAGAAAATTCGCTCTCTGTGATTAACGCCGCATGTGGCATTTTAATATCGCCAACTATTCACTTTTTTGTTGTTGTTCGCTGTTTTAATTTTTTTCATTTTGTTTGTTTGTTATTTGGCAAAAACTGCAACATGCAATGTACTCCACCATTCATATTATTGACGCTCCCCGTTGTTGCCAATGTTGGTGGCAAACAACCGCAACAATCAACCGCGCAATAAATTTAATAATAAACTTTATTTAATTTATACAATACATATGCCACAGTCGCCACCATTTATTTGCCGGTGTCAATTGCAATTTCAATTTTCATTTCGATGCCGTCTCTTTACTGTCCGCAAATGTGTTTATGTAATATGTACTATTACCGTTATGCTTGATTATTGGCAAACTTTGGCCACAAATGTTTTCAGCGCATTTCCGTTTGAGCAATTGGCCTTATTAGCTAACGAGAGCGGCGTAGTGGCAACAACAAGGCAACATTTGTATCAGTAGTTGTTGTTGTTATTTGTGTGTAAATAAAATATTTATGCAAACGAAGTTAAATTAATTATTTAAGAAAAAAGATGTCAGTGATTAAGATTAAGTAACTTTTTGTTAAACAAATTAAACTAGACTAGAAAGTTAAAAACATTAAAAAAAATGTTTTGGCCCAAATTCCAAAAAAATCGCACTTTAGAAGAAACAAACGTAGTTTTGGAACAACACGCTTCTGAAAATTTCGTGATTTCTTTAGATATATCAGAGGTATAACACTAAAAAAATTTTGTCCAAAATGTAATGGTTTTTTTTATGATTTTGAAAAATTTTGAATTTTTTTGAATTGCAAAATTATTTTTTTAAATTATAAAATTATTTTTTTTTCACAATATATGTTTTTTCTACCTTTAATTACTCACTTTGAAAGTGCCAACGTTTACGTTTTTGATTACAGTACCTACCGAAATATTGAAAAAGTAAACTTTACAAAACAAACAAAGAGAGGAAAAAAATTTAAATTTTGAATTTGCATAACTTTTTAAGAAAAAATTTTATTTGCCTAACTTTTGAAAAAAAAACACTTTAAATTTGTTTCCTTTGGTAAACTTTGTTTTATAATAGAAGTAAACTCACCAACAAGCTTCACTCAAATAGGAAGGGGTGGATTCCAACCATCTGACGATTTGGCATAGTACTTATATATATATATATATATATACATATATATATATATATACGTTTTTATATCACAGATCAGATTTTAAGGAAATGTGATTGTGGCAACACCCTAACATTATTGTATCAGTATCAGTAACTATCAGATCCAGGGTCGTTAATGTGTGAAATAACGGTACCTATTCTATAAACATTATGAACACCTTTAACTCTTTCGGTTGCAAGAGTTTGGTAAATAATAAAACGAAGAACAAAATAAAATAAGGAAATGTAAATAAAGGGTGAAAAATCAGCTGAAGTAGCTATGTTGCAGCATTTGAATTACATTGAAGTACTTAATACAATAAATTACAAAAACAACGAGGCGCAATAAACATTTTGTAGTGGAAGGCAATGTTGCACAATTTTAATATATAGGTACTATAAACGAGGTGAACGTGTGCTCTCTGATATTTTCATGGGAACAGCACAGTGGTAAAATTGTGCTAACTCTCATGAAAAAATATTTTAGGGTGAGTTGAAATTACGAATCGGTTATTGAGGCTTACAAGAACATTCCATAATAAAAATTTCCGATATGAGATGGTCTGCAGAAGTAGATATCAGGTATTTTTAGTACTCATTGGAAAAAAGAAAAGAAATAATCAATGTTCATTAAAAGAAGCATTTAAACAATCGATTACTAATCCCAATTCTAATTTAACAGGTCCGATTCTACGTAAAGTTTGATTTATGGCTTATAAAAAAAATTCAGTGTATTGGATAATTTTTGAGAACAAAAACTGACTATATTTCTGTCAAATATTTTATTTTCATTAGCAATGTGCGATTAATTAATTAATTTCACATTCTCTTCTCCTAATCTTGATTAAGTATAAAACAAGCAAATGTTTGCTAAACTGATAAAGTTTGCGAAAATTGCAAAAATTCAAAAATATTCTGGTTAAACCGGTTTCTGATTAATCAAATTTATTAGATTCTAATCAATCAAACGTTGAACAATGGTAAAATTTATCGCTTTTATCAATAGGTAATTATTATTTAAGCAGAGAGTAATCATTATGGATTATCAGAGGTTTAATCAGAGAATAATCATCATCGATTGATAAAAAGGATTATTCCACGATTAGGCACATTTTGATTACTTGGAATCTGATATTATCATCAGGTACTTGAGCAGAAAATAATGAGTAACGTTTCATAAAAACGATTAATTACTCAATTAATCACATTTTTATTAATATCGCTTTAATAAATTTGATTATTCAAAAAACGAGTTAATGCGAACCCAATTAATGAAAATATTTTCGAGTTTAGCTATTTTCACGAATTTTATCAATTTAGCAAACATCTCCCTTGCATAAATTTTTTTTAGTTACTAAGAAAAGTACTCAAAAGAAATGATCAGAAATGCAGAGATTTAAATTTTGTTTTTGTGTAAATCTGATTAATCGGAAACTGATTAATCAAAAGCTTTCGTTAATCGGAAAAATGATGCGTTAAAAATGTGCTTAACCGATTTTTTATTTAATGGGTTGCAATATGTTTCTTTCACATTTTCAGTTGAAAAATTTAATATTTTATTATATATTTTTTTTTTAAGCTTTTTTTGCGTGTCTACCCACTGTGCAGCTGCTGCCCTCATACTAGCACCCTTACAGTATATGAGCATGTTCAAATCACTTCAAAATTCTAGAGTTCGTATACAAAAAGTACTCCGTAGAGGTCAAAGTGTACTCGAAACTTAGAGAAACACGAAAATTATGAAATAAACAAGTACGGGTGAAACTGTACATTAAATACCCAGCAGTGTAGAAGTGTGAGTGGTGTAGAGTGATCTCCAAAATATTTTTCCACTTCAGGTTGAAAATTGTTTTCCAAAGTTTTATGTCAGTTTGAGAACCATTGGAGTTCATTTACCTGCAACTTTTATATATGGCAGCCCTCGTATTTTCTGTCATATCTGACATCAAAAATTAATCAAAACACGTGAGCGAACGAAAAATTTGCTTGCCAAAAAACAGTAAAAAAGGAAAGAAATAAAAAGATTTATATTTGTGTGATAAAAGGTAGTGTTTATAATAATATATCAATCATATTGCGTATTAAAAGCGTGCAACTGTTGGCGTATGCTGACGATGTTGATATCATTGGCCTTAACAACCGCCCCGTAACTTCTGCTAACTCCAAATTAGAAAAAGAAGCGGAAAAAATGGGTTTGGTGGAGAACGAGAGCAAAACGAATTACCTTCTGTCATCATGCAAAGAGTCAGCGCATTCGCGCCTTGGCAACCACGCACTGTTGGCAGCAATTATTTCGAAATAGTAAAGGACTTCGTTTACCTGGGAACCAGCATTAACACCAACAATAATATTAGCCTAGAAATTCGACGAAGAATTACTCTTGCAAACAAATGCTACTTTGGACTGAGTAGGCAATTGAAAAGTAAAGTCCTCTCTCGACGAACGAAAATAAAACTCTTTAAGTTACTCATCACACCCGTCCTGTTATATTGTGCAGAGGCGTGGACATTAACAACAACTGACAAGGCGGCTCTGGGAGTATTCGAGAGAAAGGGTCTTCGAAAGATTTGTGGACCTCTACGCGTTGGCGACGGCGAGTACCAATGATAAGCTTTACGCACACGCAGACGCCGACATAGTTCAGCGAATTAAAACACAGAGGCTTTGCTGGCTAGGCCACGTTGTGCGAATGAGCGAAGATGCTCCAGCCTAGAAGGTATTCTTATCGGCACCCGCCGGTGGAGGCAGATAAAGAGGGAGACCACTACTCCGATGGAAGGACCGAGTGGACCCGCGGTGTTTCCAATTGGCGCAACAAAGAAACGACTGGCGAGGTATGTTGGACGGTCAAAATCGCCCAGGCGGTTAGATGACCATTTAAAGAAAAAGAAGATATTGCGCATTTGGGTTTAATTATTAGTAACACGAAAACAAAACACAAAAATACAAAATTGATTTAAGTTGGAAAATATTGATGAAAATCAAATCGGAATCTAATATTTTTTTAAGTGAAGAAATAAGAATATTTTCATATCAAAAATGTTCCCCTTTGCTTCAAAATAGACTGTTGCTCCAATTGATCTCAAGGCTAAAAATCAATGTTGGAAATTGGAAAACGGATTTGCCCTCAAATGAAATTCAAATGTATTTCCAACAAAAATGCTTAATGCGAAATAAAAGCACTGGTCCGCTTCGGCGTGACTGAGGAGTGTCTTATAAGTACTCCATATGGCAGAAAATAGTCAGTTCAAAAATTTTTGTAGGAATATTGTACTCATAAATACATTTATACATACATACATACAAACATACATGTTTACCTCTGCGCTCGCATTACAGCTTTTGTTTTTGCTGGTGGCATGACAAGGATATTGCGCAACAATGCATGCTATTGTTCAACGTTTTGCGCTCAAATGCCCTTCACAATGCTCGAGAACATCTTAAGACGTCAACAAGCAGAAACAGTATGAAGAATACAAGCTACAGAAAGAGGTACAAAACAAAACAAAAAATGTTAAACTTAGAAGGACTAAAAGAAAAAGGAGAGCAAAGCAGGAGGTGTACATGCGGACTACTGAGTTGGTGAATTATGGCAAAAACGGAAGGCGGAACTCAGCTCTCGTTGTCGTCTTGATGTTGTTAGGGGTGCTGTGCACATTGTTGTTGTATAAAATTCGCTAGTGGTGCAACATGAGCGTTGTTGCTGCTGTTACTTAAGGTATTGACAGTTCAAAAGGATTCAACAAGCATGCGAAAATGATGATGGTATTGGTATTGTGTAACCTTAGCTGCGCCGGAAATCGTCGCCGACAAGGAAAAAGAAACGAAGGACACACCCAATAATTTTTTTTTTTTTCTGAAAAATATATACATACATAAAAGGAATTCCAGTTTAGTTTGCTTTAAAAAACTGAGCGCGTTAGCTACATAAATATGTATAAAAGTATGTTCTAAGGTGCCAGTTGCTGATAAGAACGAAATGATTGAATTTGAAAGGCGAAACACAAAAAAAGGGGAGTGGGGTGCATTATAGAAAATAAGAAGAGATGCATGAAAAAACATTTTATGCATAAGTATGTCTATAAACCTGCTTGGAACCAAACTGCTTAGTCATCGGTGGTGATCCAGTTATAATAAGATCGTAGTAGATTTACTACTATTTTTTAAATACAAACTAGCAGAACGAAGAGATGTTGCCTGCTCAAAAATTCACTTACATACATTTGGACTATTGTACTCCCTCCTTTCCTTATTTCCACTCCACCGCCCTTCTTCGTACTATCCATTTAATTTTTCTCTTCAGTAGTATGTTCTTCCTCTAACATTCTTTCTCCCTCTTCACTTTTGTCTTCTTTCTAACATTCTTTAATGTATATTTGATTGCGATTTTCTAAGCACAAAAGCTTGAAAATTAAAAAACTCTTGTAGTTGTTGTTGTTGTTAACAGTGCTTCGCCCTGCCCAATGGGCTCGATCACTCTAAATTGTCATCAGGCTCTTCTAACGGAAGTCCGAGGAAACGCGTAGTTTCCACAGGGTTGGACCAAAGTGATGTAGGTGTTAGAAGAGTGGGTTCGACTGAACAGGAGAAGAGATGTTTGCTATCATGAGGGGACATACCACATGCAGGGAATGTGTTTGGTATGTTGGGGTTCAGTCTGAATAAGTAAGAGTTTAACCTATTAAACTTAATAATAAAATTAAAAAAATACTTAAAAAACTCTTCTCATCTCACACTTGCTATTCACCTGCAATATTCCTCTCCCTGTACCTCTTTTTTCCACTTTTTCTTTAACTTCTTGAGCTTTCGCTTCCCTTCACCTACGAAAAACCCCTATGTCCTTTTGGGGCATGTAGCCATTAAAAATTTGGGTTTAGGAAATCGGCTCAATAGATTGACTGTTTTGTCTCAGGAAAATTTCGGCTATAATTATATGTATACAGCATAAAGCAAAATTTCATTTGCAAAATATTTTAGTTTAGATATTCTGAATTCTTTCAGAAAAAATTTGCTTTAAAAAACCCTACTACGCAGTAATAATTGTATCCACTTCTACTGCTTTTTAGCACACTTTATTACCCATTTGCTACCATTTTGCTCTTCTTTTCTTGTAACCCTGGCGTATAGTACCTAACGCATATCGGGTGTGGAATGGGTGTATGCAGACATCATCCGCTTGCCTGTTCCATTCGTTGTTTGTGCACTGCAACGTGCAGCGCCTGTAATTATACACCACGAACGAATGCGAGTGCGCAGTTGTAAACGCCAATTGTGGTAGGCATAGTACATTCCAAATAGTCAGTTGAAAAAGTAAATTCAGCTTTAATCTTAAAAAAAAAATTGTACAAAGGCACTTATATAATAGAGTACAAACAGCACGCTTACAAGTACAGAGTGCACATCTTGCCTCTGGGTGATTTATGTCTCCTTATAAGCCGTAAGTTGTGTTCAGTAAGTAGCTCCTCATTTAAACACGTTAAATTTAGGCACGCGTTCCATTAGTGTTCAACTAAATTATAAGCTTAGTATTTTGAGCTGCCACTGCTATGGCCACCCGTGTGCCTGTTGCAACTGCACCTTCCGCAATTTGGCATGATTGATAAACATTTTTTTAATATTGTTGACATGTCAAATACGATTGTTTTGAAAAGCAATGAACTAGGTATTTATGCTTTTTGCTTTTCGCACTTTTTGCAGCCAAGAAAATTATAGTTTGGACACTTCATCCGAATTTTATACAAAATAAAACATCAAAAACCATCCAGCACATATCATTTCAAATGATCATTAACATCACAATTCACTGAAGTGATCCTCCTATTGGTTTTTTCAACTCTCCTGTTAAAAAACGGGGTTCAGCAGCACTTTTGGGTTGGATCGTCCTTGTCTATTCGCATAACTTGATCCAGCAAGCGAAGCTGTTAGAAATTAGTTTGCTGAACCATCCTCATATCTGCGCACAGCTCATGCCCATCAATTTCCAGGCAAAACTTTTTCGAATCTCTATTCCTCCACTTGATTCGAAAAATATTGGATTACAACTTGCATTCCATGAATATTTTCCAACTGAAATCAAACTTCACATTTTTATTTTTTGTGAGGCATTTCACTAACTAATAAAATACAATGCGCAATATAATATAATATTATAAATACTACCTTTTGTCACACAAATATATATCTTTTTATTTATCTCCTTTTTATTGTTTTGACAAAAATTTTGGCAATTCTTAGTTCGCTCATTTGTTTTGATTAATATTGGAAGTCAGATATGACAGCAAGACAAGTGTTGCCATGTGTAAAAATTGCATGTTTATGAACGCCATTGGTGCTCAAACTGAAATCAAACTTTGAAAAACAATGTTCAACCTCAAGTGGAGAAACATGTTAGAATCACTTTGAAAATTTAGATATTTCTCAAACATCGAAAAAAGTTGGATTTATGCGTATTGCGTAAGTTATTTTCCATCCAAAACGACTAAATTAAAACAGCGTAAAACACTCTGGAATAAAACCTTTATACCTTCAAACTAACGTGAGTGCCAACGTCTGGTACGACGATTGCTTATTTGATGACAGAAAATACTCCGTCTTGTGCTCAACCATCGCAGACCTGCTATTATGGCTCTCTGTGTCCCCAAGTCAAGTTATTACTCAAAACAGGTAATATTGAATCAGCAAAGTGAGATAGATTGGAGTTCAAAAAAAGTAACGAGAGTGATGGGGAAAGAATAGACAGGGGAAGAATAGCTGTGCTCAAGAGTTAACTCATACCTCCCATCCTTGTGCGGTTTTTTCGCTGGACGAAATCTGACACTGTCACCGACCAAGTCCTAGGCCACCTTATTTACGACGTGGACAGCGCAGGTGAACATGGAATTAGACATCTACGTCGTCAGCATTAAGCTTCCAACTGTCACACACCCCACAATCTAAGGGGTCGCGTTTGATAACATGTTCAACTACAGTGCTCATGTAGCCGCGATTGCCACCAAAGTACAAAGCCGCAACAAAATCCTCAAGTCACTAGCTGGCAGCACTTAGGGAAAAGATAAAGAATCTTTACTGGCAACGTACAAGGCAATTGGTCAGCCTGTTCTGAGCTACGCGACGCCTATATGGTCGCCGGGGCTAGCAGACACACACTGGAGGGGGTTGCAGGCCTGCCAAAACACCGCACTCAGAACTGCCACGGGGTGCCTCCTTATGTCTCCTGAACATCACCTTCACAGTGAGACAAAAATGATCGGTGTAAAAGAGCATAGCGCGATGTTGAGCAGGCAATTTCTGTGCAGCTGCTGTAAACCGCAGCATCCGACCAGGAACCTATCTCTCTCTATGGCGCGATATACAACAGGTATATCATCATAAACCTCCTAAGAGATTTTTGCGCCAAGCTTCTCTTCCAATTTGTGGTGTGCCGATTTGAATTTTCCCTACAAATTGGTGGGACCTACAGTTTTTTGCCGACTCCGAACGGCATCTACAAAGGAGACGAATTTTTGCTGAGAAGCCTGTCATGGCAGAAATACACTCGGAGAGTTTGTCAAACCACTGCCGAGGGGCGACCCCGTTTTGAAAAACTTTTTTCAAATCACTTTTGATGTTACCTGTACCAGGGCTCGAACCATGGACCTTCGGTGTGGTAGGCCGGCAACACTACCTTCACACCACGGCGGCCGCCAAGAACCTGCTCAACGAAAATCTGTCCCCCGCAAGCACTATGACGAGATCCGGCATCATATTTTCTCGCCGTTTGATCCAAAGGTGCATCGGCGGGCCCTCAATCTCATCTACACGGAGTCGGTAAACTACTTTGTCAGCTCTCGTCCGGCAAATGCAGTCCTACAGCACAAGCTCCACCTGTTGCCAATGAGGAACGCGAACTGCCTAGGGAGACAAAGGTCATGCAGTGCCAACTTCGTTTTGGATACTGTAACAGACTAAACTCTTACCTATCCAGACTGAGCCCTGACATGCCAAATGTCTGCCCGGCATGCGGTGTGTCTCTTCACGATACTAACCATCGTTCATCTGCTCAACCCACCCTACTCTTCTCACATCAATTTTACTTTGGTCCACCCCTGTTGAAGCCGCGAGGTTTCTGGGACTCCCGTTAGAAGAGCCTGATGACAATGTTGGATAAAGGGGGTGATACTTTAGGCAGGTTAAATAGTCGCTACCACAACCACAACAGCAACAACATGCAAGAATATTTGAGATTGAAAAAAAATTAGTGAAGTCATTCACCGTTTAAAAGGTGTACTTGGCTGCCACGGATCAGGTGCCCCGATACTTCATTTTGTCCTCCGCAATACACTCTTTCTTCGTCCCTCTATACCGGTCAGTAAAGGTAGAGCTTTTTGCACGCTTTTGTAACCAACGGTACGTGTGATATTTAGCCTGTAGTCTCTTGAACGAGCTGTTGATATTGCTTAACATCATTTCGGCTGTCAAAAACTGGCATAGAATAGGATTTGTCAAAAAGAAGTGCCGCTACGTCTGAAAACGCACTGTTAAGGTCAAATCAGCTTATCGAAGGTAGACTTCGATAGCATCAATCTCGTTATAGTTTTACGGTTTTAGCGTTCCAAATAACAGTGCCTGCTTTCAAGTTAAAAATTTGGCAATTTAAAAAAACCCAGATCGTCTTGAGGAAATTAAACATCATCCCGCTTTCACCTTTTATGGAATAATGATTTGTGAAGTAATTATGAGTCAAAAGGAGCTGCCCATATGCCGCTATGTCTGAATTTGGTTTCTCTGCTAAACTAATGGGGAGGTACAAAATGACGATGAGCAAAACCACCAGCTCCTTCAGAATCGGGAAGGACCTTTTCGAGCCGTTCGAAATTAAACGAGGTTTTAGGAAGAAATAAAACAAGTAAGGAAAGGGCTGTCTTCGACTGTGCGGAGGACTTTATACCTTTCATGAAAGCGCATCACGATTTTAAGTGTCCGCAAAACTGTTAATTTGAAGATACATAGGCCAAACACCATTTATCGGAATAATCGATTGTATGGGAGCTATGTGTTGTATTGGTATGATCATGCTGGTTTCGAAAAATGATTAATGCTTTACAAAATGGCTGCTTCATACCAAATTTCATCGAGATATCTCTAAAACTGATGGACTAGTTTGCGCTCAAACAGACAGATGGACAGACGGACAACTCAGCTCATCGCACTGATCATTTCTATATACTCATTGGTGGGTCTATATCTTCTTCTTCTCATACTTACAAACATCGGATCAAAGTTATAATACCATTTCATGTTCATGAAAGATATAAAAAAAATGTCCAGGTGACAAAAACTACTGTAATAGTGCTGATATTGATCACGAATGGGACGTGATTACACCAATGCACCAAAAATAGTGTACATCGATGCGCAAAAGAAGCTGTCTTCATCCACTTAAACTTTTGTTGCCTAAAGTTAACAAATAATAATGCGCTGATAGATAAACAGAACCTTCATTTTATTCGTTCTGATTTTTTTGGGCACACCCAACATGAGGTTAAGGCCGTATACAAAGAAACCATCACCAGACATACTCATACACAAACACAACATTCCAGAAATCTATGACGTTTAATTTAATTGGCATTATTGCCTTCATTTCTCTTTCAAGGTCACCAGACATTTCATCTTAATAACGTATAATTTACTTACAAAAAAAATCGCTTTTATTTTCAACGAAATTTCTGTATTGAATACTAGAGAGATAAGCAGTTGTTGTGTGCGTTAAACACAAAAAACCAGCAGACGTGCAAGAAAAATAATAATAAAAATAAAACCTTGAATAACGAAATTACCGTGTTGCCGATACTCATTTTATCCAATTTGCAATTATGTTATTATAATTTTTTACAGTGAAGGCGCATAAAAAACGAAAACAAATGTTGTACTTTTATATTAGCTGTGGATAAAATAGCAACAAACATATATAGTTGTATAAATATGAGATATGGAAGTATATATATATATACAAATGTATGTATATATGCAAAAGTATGTATATATATATATATATACATATATATATATGTATGCATTCATTTTAGTAGAGGGCGAATGAAGCCGAAAAGTCAGTCAGTGGGAAATAGTATGTATGTACTTATGTATGTATTCATGTATATGTGTACATGAATATGGCAAGTATTTTTGTGAAAAAAATTGAGTTTTGTGCATGTACAACCGATTGACTTTTGATTGATTTGCACACAACGCGCTGCAGCGCCACACAAAATCATATCAAAGGCGTGCGACTTGAAAAGGGATGAGTGTAGCAGGCATACATACATATAAATCAACAAAAATTGTTGGTATAAAAAAGCAATATTTAGTTAGTTTAATTAAAAAATGTAATTTGATATACTTGTGTACATGTTTCATTAGCAGGATACTCGCGAAGGATTATTTGGCGTCAAGACGTTTATGATGAAAGAATTTTTAAAATTACCAAAAATCAGCAAAATGTGTCACGATGTTAAGATTAACGCATTATTGTATTAAAATTTAATAAACTACTGCATACCTAAAAAAAAAAGTTCTGTGAAAAAATCAAAGATTTTGAAAAAAAGTAAAGATTTTGAAAAAAAATTCTTTGAATTTTCGTGAATTTTGCGTACATTTTTATAACAAAATTTACAGTTCTTGTATTAGACCTTGACACATGTTTTTATATAGGTTATTTTAAAATAATTTTATTACAGTCAAAATTTGTGAGAATCGCAGAAAACGACCGTATGTACATTTATGTCCGCCACTGTAAGCAGAGCATGCTCAGGGTTGCCAGTATTTATATATTTCCAAACTTTAAAATCTTATTATATATGTATATGTACTTATTGAATTTGATGTTTCGGACATATTCGCAAGTAAAAGGTCAAAACCACTACAGCTTTATTTTTCTGAAAACATTTCTTAAAATTTTAAAAAATGTACTTAAATGGAAAAAAAATTTACCTTTCTAACAAACAAAATTTTTTCTACCAATATTAGTAGATTTCGACAAAAGTGGTAACACTGAGCGGGATTTCTGTTAGGCAAGAGAGGACCCTACTACTCAATTTCCTTTGAATTACTCGGCTGACATTATTTTCGGAATTAACGCTGGTTCCATCACTGTTTTGCAATTATCAAGATTTGCTTATACGAGTATAGTCCTCGGCATGGCAAAAATATATTAACCGATTAATTTACAAAATTATTAATTTCAGTGGCAAATTGCGAGATATTAAAAATATTTACCCACAAGTTTTGTTTGCAATAAATTTGCCAAAAAAGTAATATCAGTAGCTTTTTTCAGCACATGAGTATGAAAGAGTTGAGGGCCACAAAAATTATTGTTATAATTACTTATTAAAAGTTTTTATTTGTATATGAAAGGAAAATTTGTTACAATACAAAACGAGCGAAACCGAAAAGTACATTCGGAGTGTCAAAAAATGGCACATAAAAAGCAAAAATCCATTATTAACGAGGGTAAAGGCAACAGATATCTGTGCTTGAGCAATGGGGTGGTAAACTGATTAGAATTAGGAGTTTATATGACGAAACCCCATCCTTCTGATAGCCTAATCATTAATAGAACGTTTCAAAATTTCTTTGCGGAAGAAGTCTAGCAGCTTCCGTAGAGGATCTGTGTACTAGAAAAGCTATGGCGCTGTATCTGAATTTTTCCTTTTCTTTCAAATTATAACTTTAAATAATTAATAACAAAAAACAACAATTCAAATGAATTGTGGGTATACAAAAAAGGTGAATTTGATTCGGATTTCGGAAGCTATTGCTACGGCTTGCAACTCCACGGTTACTTACCATTAAAATAAACTTGTATTACTATAACCTAAGATTTATCGAATAAATTTAAATATTGATGTAAAATCTTTATACCAACAATGGAAATAGCACATATCTTTACATATAATAAAATTGTAACAGGTCGATGTCTGTACATTGAAGATATTCAAGAAAGATGATAGGAGAGGTCGTTATTGGACCAGCAGAACCCAAATCTACAATTTTTAGAATTTTTGTCTGTCCGTCTGTATGATTGTGCGCGCATCACGCAAAAACTACTGAATAGAATTGCATGGAACTTTCACCATTCTATCACTTAACGTCAAACTTAAAATTTAGGACAACTTTCATTTGGATATCTCATCCAGTTCCCGAGTTATTGACCAAAATGTGGGGAAAATGTGACCAAAATGTGGTTTTTTACCATAACGCCCGCTTCACACAAAAACGACTGCATAGAAATGAATGAAACTTTCAATAATCATTTTCTAGACGTCTCTCCTAAAATTCAAGATATCTTTCACCTCGATATTTTACCCAGTTCCCAATTTATTGACCTAAATGTGGACCCAGGGTGACTGTATGATTTGTCCTTTTAAGGCGGAACAAAGTTCGGCGGGTCAGCTAGTTACAGTATATAAATGTTGTAGAGAGTGTAGTGTGCTGAGACAGCTAGTGTGTTGCTATCTGGACCAGTGTGTTGCTATCTCCCGGGTCCAAGACCCGGTGAGGCAAGCATAAATATATTAAGAAAAGTTTTTTCGAAAACAGGGTCGGCCTTTGGTGGTCGGCAAACCCTTCAGTGTAATTTTTGCAGTGAAAAAGATTCATCCAACTCAGCAGATGCCGTTCGCAGACTGATGGTAAGCAACGCCGCCCTAAAATCCTCCTAACCCGGACTAAATTATTTTTATTATTATTATTATTACGTATAAAGACTTGACTATTAAACCGCTTGAATATTTATTAAGAATTCCTTTTGTTGAAGATAATAGGCAAAAATAATTTCGAATTCATTAAATTAAAAAACTTGGTGTAAGTAATTACATAACCTCTTCGGCGATTAAAAACATTACGTAGCACTATTACGTTCGAAATAATAAAATATAACCCCCACCCAATATACATAAATTGAACTTTTTTTCGATGTTTGAGAAATGCCTAAATTTTCAAAGTGATTTCCAATATGTTGCTCCACTCAACATTTTTTTCCAAAGTTTGAAAACCATTGGAGTGCATTTTGAAGTGCACCTGCAAATTTTCAAACATGGCAGCACTCGTATTTTTTGTCATATCTGATGTCAAAAATTAATCAAAACATGTGAGCGAAAGAAAAATTGCTCAAATTTTTGCAAAAACATTAAAAACAGGACAGAAATAAAAATATATATATACAGGGTGGCTGATGAATTTTGCTACATTAAGAAACTCAAATAATTTTTTTTTCAGTGTATGGAATTCATTTTTCTTTTATTCATGTTAAAGCTCATTAAATTTTATTAAATATAGCTTAATTAGTTTTAAAAATAATGGAATTTAAATGCCCCCCCTGCTCGTCGATGCATGTGCGGCATCTTACCAAAAAGTTGTTCATTACTGCTTGGAGAGTTGAGACAGGAATAGCCGCAATTGTTTCTCGAATGGATTGCCTTAGTTCATTCAAATTTGTTGGTTTTGCTTTGAAGACTTCCTGTTTGCAATAACCCCACAAGAAAAAGTCAGGTGCAGTAAGGTCAGGCGACCTGGGTGGCCAACGGAATGTGGAGTTTCTGGATATCAGCTTATTGGGAAATTTTCGTCGCAATTCTGTCATAACAGGTTGGGCTATATGAGGAGCTGCACCATCTTGCTGAAACCACACAGAGTTGAAAGAAATTCTCATTCGGCGTAATTCTGGATAGAAAAACTCTCTCAACATGCTCAAGTAACGGTCTCCAGTAACCGTAACGGTGTGACCGTTTTCTTCGAAGAAGTAGGGCCCGACAATGCAGCGTGATGAAACTGCACACCACACTGTGACACGAAGTGGATGCAATTCCGTCTCATGGAGTATCTGTGGGTTGGAAGCACTCCATATTCGACAATTTTGTTTGTTTATGTTGCCGTTTAAATCGAAATGGGCCTCGTCAGACATGAAAAGACAGTTCAACATGTTTCCATCCTCTTCCACCATTTGAAGCATCTTCTGGCAAAATTCCAAGCGAATCGGCAAGTCTGCAGCGTTCAGTTTGTTGGCCATTTGAATTTTATATGGGAATAAGTCCAAATCTTTGTGCATAATTGACTGTAATGACTGTCTGCTTACACCCATTTGAGCAGATAAGCTTCTTGTCGAAACACGTGGATTGTTTTGTATGGCAGCAGCTACAGCAGCGATTGTTTCCTCCGTTCGAACTGAAGGGTTTCGATGGTAAGGTCTTCTGTTGACTGTCCCATGCTCGGCAAAATTGTTTACAAGTCTTATTATGGTCCATCTGCTCGGAGGATTGCCGCCAAACGTGCGCCTATACTCTCTTTGAACCGAAACTACGGACTCCAGTGCGTGATAGCGGCGGACAATCCAAATTCTTGTTTCAGTGTTCCAGTTATCCATTTTTGTTAAATGTAAAAGTCAATCTGCCAAATTAAAAAAAAATTAACCAGATTCATTAAATAGAAAAAAAGTTATTTAATTTTTTTTTGGTAGCGGCTTTCATCAGCCACCCTGTATTTGGGTGATAAAAGGTAGTATTTATAATATTATATATTATAGTGCATATTGTGTTCGAAAAGAATAGAAAGCATCGAACGCTCCTTGATCCCAACTGGAAAAACTTTTGATAGAAGTCTTCGAAGGGACTATATAATCGGTGAAACCGCATATTTTATGAAACAAGTTGCTATCAAGCTCGACTTAATAAATACCTTTCCAAGCGAACATTTAGGTTTATTCAGAATAATTTTCTTGATAACTGGCGACTCAGGAAATTCTTGGCACAGATTTTGGTTAAGTGGGTTTTCAAAAGTGCTATACGTTATTTTGTGCTCTCTCTGACCATATGCATGCACCTTCACTTTGCTCAAAACAAAAACAACAACAAATAAATGTTCTAACAATTTAATTGTGATTAGTCTAGTTAATTTGAAAATAATGATTTAAGCAAGCTAACGAAAATCAACGTCAGCTTGTTATCAATTATTTATTTAGACGCGAGTGGAAATTAATAGATTATCACATTTTAAATGCAAATTTTATAAAGCCCTTTCTTTGATTTCCTTTTTATTAAATAGTATAATTAAGGCCTATTTGATGACAAAATTATATAATAAATAATGAAAGAAAATTTATATAAATACTGTAGTGTAATTAATATAAGATTTTTATCGTCCATTAATGAAATATGAAGGTGCACTCGTACGGGGCAAGAAAAGTCGCATATTGCACCGAGATTATCTGCCCTTCCAGTTCATTTCAATCAGAAAAGCTGCAAAATTTCAATTACAATAAACTGAGTAGTACTTCCATAACGTTGTTTCCAGAGTAAAGTAATTTTATTTTTAGCAAGTATTTGCAGTTTTCTAGCAATTCTCTTGAGTGTATGAGTTCACCTTTAGAGTTATATATTTTACAAAAAATTTCACAGACAAACTTTGCTAATTTGAACCCATTGGAAGTGAAAAATTTTAATTTTCAAAACTAGAAAACCCGGCGAAGCTTCGCTGCTTCTCAGCACTTATAATAAACCAAGTTCGAATTTAATCATTAGACCTCCAAAACCAGTTAAGATATGGAACTTAATCATACCGCATATTGCAGCACTCATTATTAGCACCTTTCGTTTGATATCCATATTAAACCAACACATTTTGTGTAACCCTGGTCCACATTTTGGTCGATAACTCCGAAAGCGCTGGAGCTTTCGAAATAAGGGATGTGTTTCATTTTAAGTTGGACGTCTAGTAATGTAACGGTGAAAGTTGCATTTAATTTTATTCTTCAGTTTTTGAGTGATACGCGGCCATATATACAGACAGACATACAAAAATTCTAAAAAACTTTGCTTTGGATTGTATCCGCTCAATAACGATCCCTCAATCAATTTTTCTTGAATATATTCAAGGTATAGACATCGATTATTATATATTGAGATAATGCTCCAAAATATAAGAGAGCAATATATTGCTTCAGGTGCTTCACTGTACATGCGCGAAATTTCTGTCCCTATAAAATCATTTTTTCGCCTCACTTTTATGCAAAATATTTAGATCTCTCCTGATATTCCTCCACACCACATTACTTTCATAGCATGGAATTGAAGCATGGCGAGACAACCAAAATTTACACCATCGATGCGCTCTGCGCAATCACGCATCCAGTTCGTCAATACATGCGCATTGACTTCTTAGACTTCACACGCATCAATGGACGTTTTGTTATTCCTAGTTCAAAGCTATTGAATTTAGGCGTAGTTTTGGCAATTTGGGACTGTATTGGTAATACTATTAAGTGCGCCGCAGCCATACAATCGGGCAATGTTACTAAAGCACAAGAGATCTTTGCCGTCTTTGGCATGGCTTTAGTTATGACAATGCGTGGCTTTTCGCTTGCAAGGAATCGCATCCAACTTTCTAAGCTCTTAAACGATCTCGACTGTATTTTCCCACACAGCGCATTTTTGCAGGCAGAAATGGAAGTGGAAAAGTGTCATCGTTTTATTAGGAAACGTTTCTTTACGCTACATACAATAATGACTACAGCTTTAGTGCCATTTTGCTTTATGCCTTTGGGTAAATTCTTCTTCTTATACGAGTTTGAAGAGAAGCCCGCTGTATCAGATGATTTCCACGTGAATGCATCTTGGATGCCTTTCGGATTAAAGGACAGATTTCATACTTTCGCTTTCATATACGCTTATGAAGTCGGCTTGGCTATAACAGCCGTGAATATGGTAATAACTTGGGATCATGTATTTGTTATAACAATTTCGCAATTGTGTATGTACTACGAATACTTGGCTAAACTACTAGAGAAGATAGATGTGCGTGAAGCCAACGATCCACAGAAAGAAGATGAGTTCTTCAAACAATTACATCTGTATATATACATTCATCAATATCTAAACGGGTTTGTATGTTTAGCAGAACCCTATAAGCATTTTTGTTGGAAATACATTTAAATTTCTTTAGAGATCAACTCACGCAATTTCCAACATTAATTTTTAACTTGAGATCAGTTGGAAAAACAGTGCATTCTCCAGCAAAAGGAAACATTTTTGATATGAAAATATTCTTATTTCTCCACTTGAACTTCATTCATTCATTCATATTTTGCAACTGAAATCAAAATTCACATTTTACGTTTTTGTTAGGCATTTCACTAATTATTAATAATTATTAAAATACAATGCGCAATATAATATTATTAATACTAGCTTTTTTCCTACAAACATTCGCTCGTGCTCGTTTGCTTTTGATAATTTGTTGATGTCAGATTTGACAGAAAAGACCAGCGCTGCCATATGTACAAAATTGTAGCTGCCTTTCAAATTCAACTCCAATGGTTTTCAACCTGAAATCAAACTTTGAAAAAAAGATTACACCCTCGAGTGGAGAAAAATGTTGGAAATAGCTTTGAAAATTTAGACATTTCTTAAACATCGAAAAAAATTTGAATTAATGCATAACGGAGTGTAATTATTGGAGATAGAAATACCACAGTAATAAACTTTGATTTTCTTCCGTTTTTCCTTAGTCTCGCTCATGATATAAATAACATCTTTAATTTGTCGATATTGATATCACATATGGCAAGCGCTATGTCAATTTGTTTCAACTTATTTTTGATATCCGATGCCGAGGACTATTTGTCAATGGCAACATACCTTGCACCATGCCTGGTGGAAATTTGGCTGCTCTATGATGTGTCGAAATGGGGTACACTTTTGGAAACTGTAGTAAGTGTTGTCTATACAATTTATGTATCAAATTTGAAGGAATTTGATTCTGAGAGCGCAATAGAGTATATTTGGTAAATTTTTACTAAAAAATGTTCCTAAAACAAATCGAACCGCACAGCAAAGGCTGCATACTTTTAGGCACTGCCAGGTTTGCCGTGCTGTTGAATTTTTTTACCCATAGAACTTTTTAAAACCCCAATATATTTCTAAAAATCATTTTGTTATAATATTTTTATTTACTATGAAACAAATCATTTCATGTACCAAATATTCATACACTATAAAGAAACCAAACTTAAACGAAATTAAATAAATAAAGTAAATGAAATAAAATTTAAAAAAATAAAAATTAAATAAAATTAGTTTAAATATATTGAATGAAAAGAAATGAAATAGTATGAAATGAAGTGAAGTGTAATAAAGTGAAATGAAATGAAATGAAACAACCAAAATGAAATGAATTGAAATGAGAAAGTATATAGACAAAGAGAAAGAGAAAAGAAACTTTAGTTAGGATGCAATTAAATTATGAAATCTCTTAATAAAAATACATAAATAAAAAGACAAAATCACTAACAATACACTGTTTGATTCCAACGGGCTTGGAAGACGTGGACGATTGCTAACCGCCCATAAATCTTGGCTGTGGAATTTAGGACGTTATACGCTTATCTTCGGGGCCACCATAGTTGCGCCCTATTAAATTCATTAAATAAACAAATTTTAAAAATAGACCTTAATTTTTTTTTTTTTTTTTTTTTTTTTTGACGGAAAATTTAATTTATGAAAACAGCTGCTCAATTTCACTTTGTTATTGAATAGCAATATTGACAAATCAGAATAATTTTTGTTTAGAAAAAATCTCCCAAAAATATGCCTTGGTGTTGGTATGGAGGCGAAAAAAAGGAGGACGGTTTTGGAATTTGTTAAGAAATTGACAAAAAGTGGATAGCCATGGTTGTCAGTGAACATTTATTTCTATATAAACAAAAAGTGAAGAGAACTAAAAAAAAACAAAAAACTATACAAACTCAAATCGATTTTAAAAACTTTAAAATTTTACTTCCTTAAGTATGTCAAAATTTTTCGGTCTTAAGACACTGTGAGCTAAGCAAATAACCCCAGAGAGCAATCGAAATCGGCCATTGTGGGAATAAATCTCAAGAGCATAGAAATGTTTACCTTATCAAACTCTATTGAATACTCTTCCTTTTCATCCAACAGACATCCAGAATCAATGAAGTGTTGTATGAACAAAAATGGTACGAAAGCTCAATTCGTTTTGGCAAGTACACAAAGATGTGGATGCAAGGTACCAACGAACCGTCGAGGTTGACCGCTTTTAACATGTTCAATGTGAATATGAAACATTTCCAAGACGTGAGTGCTTTGATTTTCTAAAATACGAGTCTCCATGTTAAGTATCATTAATTAATTTTCGTTTTTACATGAATGCAGATGATGATGCTAGCTTACCAAATGCTCACCTTTATGAAATCAAAAAGTTAAAGCAAATGCGACTCATCAGGAACTTCACATTAAAAGAAAACAGGCTCATACAATTTTCATATTTGTGCAAATGGGCAAACTATGTATGTAAAAAAAAAACTAAAGAAAAACAAAGAAACAAGGTAGGCTGTTAAAACCAAACCAAAACTTTGTATTTCGTTAGCTTTTTTTGACAATTTTTTTTATTTTGAAAAAAATAAATACTTGTTTATGAAAAGAAATGGAACTGCAAATTTTTAATATTGCAACTATTTGCTTGTTAAAAGCTTTTGTATTAATAATTGAAGGCAAAAAGAAGCGCAAAAAGAAGAAATACTCTTCCCAGTGGTTTCTCAAAAGAGAAACGTAGGGTAAGTTTTAAACTTTCAAGTCTGGTGCAATTCGTTATTTATACCAAAATTTTGTCATAGGCTTTAGCTGCAAACTATATAAAGAAATTCAGTGCTAAGACACTAAACTATGTATGTACGAGGTGTGTTCAAAAAGTATCGCGAATTTTGAATTTTCGCTGGTTACATATATTCGATTTTCGAATTTTTTGTGGCGTTATGTTGGTACTCATGTCTCTCACTTATGCCGACAAGCTCGGCCACTTTGAATGTTCAGTTAATTGTTGACAGCTGCTTTGCTTGCACGTGTTTTGGATCGTCTTCGATTTTTACCTATTTTTTACCAAAATTGCTCAATTGTGACCAAAAACAGCATCGCATGAACATTGCTAATGAGATGTTAAACTCTGTCCGCGACGACCCAAATTTGCTCCAGAGGGTCATAACTGGTGACGAATCGTGGGTTTATGGTTATGACGTGGAAACCAAAGCTCAATCATCTCAATGGAAGCTGCCGCACGAACCAAGACCGAAAAAAGCGCGCCAAGGTCGGTCGATTGTGAAAGTTTTGCTGACAGTTTTCTTCGATTGCAGGGGCGTGGTGCATCATGAGTTCTTGCCACAGGGAAGAACGGTCAATAAGGAATATTACCTGCAAGTTATGCGCAATTTGCGCTAAGCAATCCGCCAGAAACGCCCGGATTTGTGGAAGAACAAAAATTGGCTTTTGCACCACGATAACGCCCCTGCTCACGCATCGTTGCTTGTGCGCGACTTTTTGGCCAAAAACACCATACTAATGATGCCGCAGCCACCGTATTCCCCAGATCTGGCCCCCTGTGACTTTTTCTTGTTCCCTAAACTGAAGAGGCCCATGAAAGGACGACGTTACGCTTCTCTTGACGAGATAAAGACGGCATCGAAGGAGGAGCTGAACAAGATACAAAAAAATGATTTTTTGAAGTGCTTCGAAGATTGGAAAAACCGTTGGCACAAGTATATAATATCTCATGGGGATTACTTTGAAGGGGACAAAATAGATATTCATGAATAAATAAATAATTTTTGAAAAAACACAAAATTCGCGATACTTTGTGAACACACCTCGTATATAGAAATATCATAAGGATAACTCCGGGTGAATTTGACGTCCTTTTTAGAAAAAGTGCGCTCATATACATATAACAAAGCGAGATACAAAAATAAGAAGCTGTAACGGGCCTGCGAAACGATTGCAAGTGACATTACGATATTTGGCCACTGGGCACTGGTAACTATGCCAATTGCTATATTTCTGATTTAAACTAAAATCTGTCGAAGTAGGATAGGTCGTTTACTAAATATTCGCAAGATAGCAGTTCTAAGGTAAGGTTGCCAAAAACCTTCTTGCCGTCCTTTGGAACAGATATTATGTGAGGTTCAGAGTGTATACTTTTGGATTCATGGCGCGACATATTTCCGCACGATTGATTTGGGAATCAATGTAGGACCAGTTCGAAGTCGCTTTGTGTGTAAAACAAGTAAGGTAAGGACTGTCTTCAACTGTGCCGAAGACTTCATACCTTTCATGAATACGCATCACGGTTTTAAGGGTCCGATTCTTACTCACAATTAGTACAAATTTTGCAAAACTGTTAATTTAAAGATACATAGCCCAAACCCTATTTATGGGAAAAATCTATTGCGTGGGAGCTATATGTTATCTTGGTCCAGTCTGGGTGATTTTCACTACACACATTACATATATTATAAGTACCAAACCTGCAATAATTGCAAGAGTTATAGGCCAAAACCCGTTTATCGGAACAATGATTGTATGGGAGCTATGCGTTGTATTGGTATGATCATGCTGGTTCCGAAAAATGATTAATGCTTTACAAAATGGCTGCCTATTAGCAAATTTCATCGAGATATCTCTAAAACTTAGGGACTAGTTTGCGTTCAAACAGACAGACGGACATGGCTAAATCTCTTCTTCTTCTCATACTTACAAACATCGGACCAAAGTTATAATACCATTTCATGTTCATTAAAGGTATAAAAAGCGGGAACAGCAGATTTATATACGCCAATGTCGGTGTTAATGGCAGAGTGGGAGATGCAGGGATTTGGTTAAACTCTGATCTAAAATACGCAATAGAAAACAAAAAAGTAAAAGTAAAGTAAACTCAAAGTATGGAATCAAAAACCAATTTTTAATTGATTCCGATGCTGAAATCGATGAAATAATAAACAAAAGCTATACCTCAGCATCATCTGAAATAAAATTAGAGCTGATAAAATCAGAAAAAATTTGGTTCATTTCATCTGTTAGAAAAAATGTTTGCTTTTTTAACTTTAGCTTAAACGACGGTATAGCTTTTCTTCTTTCGAATTCTTAAGATTACACTCACTGCACTCAGCACTAATATTTTTCGGGAACAATATAGCGTCTCTTCACTTATTTTTCTTCCTCCATCCACAGGTGGGACGTTCTTAAAGAATGCATGAGTATAATGCTGAAAAGGCATTTTAAAACTAGTTGGAGCTCGGAAGCCGAAGCTGTGAAACCTTTATCAACACAATTGGACAAATGTAAATGTTTACAGACAAACGGAATGATTGGAGAAGCGGCTGTGTCATTTGTGAAACCAATGTGTGAGCACCGTTAAGAGAATTCGAGAAAAGTGAAGCGTGCTACGAGAAATTTGTGAAGCCTTGTGCTTGGACTGTTGTCATCTTCGTCTGAATACACTGCCTTTTTCGAACAGTTCAAGTATTCGAACATCCAGAGCTCTATTTTTTATAGCTTCTTTTCTCGATATGATCAAATCTAATTATAATGATAAATTAGGAAATTCAGATCAGATTCAGATGAGATGTGCACGCTTTTGATCACCTAACTCTAAATTTTTCAGCAGCTGCTTCAATTGACTCTACTCGGTTTCAGTAATATGTTGAATAATACGGGTCTTCATTGCTTCGTTACGTCCTTTTGCTGAAGAATTCTAGATGATGTCGTTAACCAGGTAAAGAATCGATTGGTCAAGATGGCTCAGCAGATACTCGAATTCGGTTGAATATTGACTTACGCCAGCAATGTTGAAAGATGATTCAATTTGAAGAAACTAATTTTTCGGTTCTACACGCCAGAAAGTTAGGGATACGTGCCGAAAAAATCTCTCCAGTCGATACGTTGCTCGGCACTGAAGTTGTAGATGAATAAAAGACGGTACCACGCTGGATATTCTAGGTGTTTGATTGTTGCCAGAATTATCTTCTCTCGTAACCAACGGCATATTCAAAAATAGTTGGGGCTACCACATGTTTTATTTAATTGTTGTAAAGAATATCTGAATTATTTTTGCACTATGCACAAATATTTTTAGTTAACAAGAAATATTGTCAAGTGTGGACTTTTTTTTTTTTGTCATTCTATGACAGAGGATTCCACTGCTAATAGCAGATAAATTTTTAAGTTGATGAAGTTGAGCCCTTGCGTGCCAGACGATCCAACCGAAAAGAGAAAAACTGTAAATGATACGTAATGGCCCGAACATATGATGACATAACAGGGTTCTTCATAAATTTTAATATTAAATTGTTAATGAATCACAGGCTGATTCATATAACTTTAATATTTTATAAAGTGTTCTCAGATAAAAATACATATTAAAAGAAGTGGAGATAACACAATCACATTTATTGATATCATTTGCCGAATCACGCAGAGCAATGTCTTTGGTAATACCTTTCATGCACCGTCGACTGCTAAAACACGTCCAAAATTTTTGAGAAAGGTATCAAAAGGCGCGATTTGACCTCGGTATCAAAAATCCGAATGCGGAAAATTGATTTTCTATCTCTATCAAGAGCTTTAAAGTTGAAAATTTTTTGTTAAAACTCGTCTTTTGATAACTTTCCCGACATTTTTGGACGTGTTTAAGCAGTTGACGTTGGATGGAAAGTGTTACCATATCTTCTTCTGCATGAGGGAATACCAAGTTCAGCGCTGGCTTCAATGCCGTTAAATGAATGTTTTTCTGATTTATCTTCGCTCCTCTTACTGACTTCATCTGCATTGTTATCTTACTCTATATCAGTTAACTCAGCTAATGCCGAGCCCTCAATTGAAGAAACAGGATTTAATACAGCCATGTCTTTTCTGACGAAAGCTTCCATAAAGGTGTTAGACCTCGTACAACTAAAAGCTATATGTTGAATTAATTTGTTAATTAAAAAGACCTCACGAAGGGGGCTTCGCGTCATCTCTTGCCCCAGGAGCCGAATTTTTTATTCAAAGCACTGCTCGTTAATCCCAGCAAGGCTTCGTTCTCGACTGACATTGGAACAATTAAACCTTGAGACTTCTCCTATGCTGGCTGCTCATAATACAGATTTAACGAGGTAACATCAAAAATTCTTTAGAAAGAAACGTTATCGCCCCACTGCAGTTATCGGTTTTTCTGCCCTGAAAAGATTCTCAGCAAAAATTCGTATGCCTCAGTTAAACTCTAATTTGAAGAAGAAGAATACGGCACAAGTCTCCTCAGAAATTATTATCTATTTACATTAGTAATATTTGTAAGAATTTTAAGATGAATGTCAGTTGTTGTATTGTGACACTTCGGCACATTTCAGCTACCACACAAAATGCACAGCAATCCAACGCCTACTGGAAGTTGACCGCTTGATGATGCGTCTGACTGCTGGTTGAAGCCAACGAAATTGAAAACAAGTCACGTATTTGATTAAACATGGCCGCGGTCATGTTAGACAGCGAATTGAATTTCCGCCCAACATCATCATCAACGGCAGGGACGAGTCATACAGTCAGGAGTCATAAAGCTAACAGCTTAAAACGTCAATAACATCGACATGAAGACGTTAAAAATGTAAGAAAAGTCTATTTGTATGTTTGTAGACATGAACGTATGGCTACGGCTTCATAAAGAAGTGCATAGGGGAGAGCATGCTGATAGAGTTCAGCATCCGCCTTGACGTGTACTTGTCCATCACCAACCATTTAATTGGGGTTATTATTACTTTTATAAACTCACTCAAGTCCACTGAGCATACATACAGGGTGGGCCAAAAGAAACCAAGGGGTGTAAAAGTTTAATAACTTTTTCGTTTATCAATTTTTTTTTATTTTTTCTTTCAGATTATATAATATACAAAAGGGAAATTTTTTTACACTAAGTGTGAAAAATGATGTCTCTTAAATGACCGCCGTTTTCAGCTTCGCACTGATGGGCTCTTTTTAGAGCATTTTCCATAACATCTTTCAAAACTTGTGGCTGTAGCGTTCGAATTTCTGCACCAATGTTTGCCTTGAGTTCAAGGATTGTCTCTGGCTTGTTCACATACACTCGCTCCATCAAATAACCCCAAAGAAAATAGTCGGGTGCTGTCAAATCTGGCGATCGCGCTGGCCAAATAATTTCCGAATTTCTGGAAATTATTCGCCCTCCAAAAATTTGACTTAAAAGTGCCATTGTGTCTCGGGCAGTATGGGCAGTAGCTCCGTCCTGCTGAAACCACATACCAGGTCTGTTTTCAAGAGCAGGACGTAAAAAATGTTCTATCATAAACCGATACCGCTCTCCATTTACGGTTACAGCACTTCCATCTTCATTCTCGAAGAAGTAAGGCCCAATGACATTTTCAGATGTGATCCCACACCATACTGTACACCTGATGGGGTGTAATTCGCGTTGATGAATGTCTCTTGGATTTTGAGAACCCCAGAACCTACAGCTCTGCTAATTAACAAAGCCATTCAAATGACGTTAAAATGTCGACGATATGCTCTTTGCGGCCGCCGTGGTGTGAAGGTAGTGTTGCCGGCCTACCACACCGAAGGTCCATGGTTCGAGCCCTGGTACAGGTAACATCAAAAGTGATTTGAAAAAAGTTTTTCAAAACGGGGTCGCCTCTCGGCAGTGGTTTGGCAAACTCTCCGAGTGTATTTCTGCCATGACAGGCTTCTCAGCAAAAATTCGTCTCCTTTGTAGATGCCGTTCGGAGTCGGCAAAAAACTGTAGGTCCCACCAATTTGTAGGGAAAATTCAAATCGGCACACCACAAATTGGAAGAGAAGCTTGGCGCAAAAATCTCTTAGGAGGTTTATGATGATATACCTGTTGTATATCGCGCCATAGAGATAGAGATAGAGATATGCTCTTTGCGTTAAAATAATTGATCTCTGGTTTAAATAATAAAATTCTATTGTTCTGGTTCTCTGTTCAGTTGTGAACCTCTCCATTATAAATTCTCCAAGTGTTGTCTATATAATCTGAAAGTAAAAATAAAAAAAAATTAATAAACGAAAAAGTTATTAAACTTTTACACCCCTTGGTTTCTTTTGGCCCATCCTGTATATCCCATCGAGCAAACGAAAAATTAAGTAGATTTTTAAAAAGGTTACTAGAATAAATATTAAGCTTACAAAACCTTGATTTTTATGGAAAGAATTTAAAACTTTTTAAATTGATAAAAAGTGTTTTTCTGTATTTTTGTAAACAGTTGCATTTTACGTTAAGAGCAAAGTGATTTATAAAGTTTTGTACTTAAAGTTTATAAAAATATTAGTCAGACCTTCAAAAAACATTAATATTGAAAACACTTATAAGTAATAACTTTACTCTGAGTTATTTTTAAAAATATTTACAGAAATGCAACAATTATACTACAGGAGAATAATCTGCTCACATATAAATAAATTTTTTTTTCGATGTTTGAGAAATCTCTACATTATTCGTGTGATTTCCAAAATTTTTCTCCACTTGAGGTGGAACAATTTTTTGCAGTTTGATTTCCGTTTGGAAACCATTGGAACTGATTTTGAAATGGCACCTTCAATTTTTACACATGGCAGCACTGGTGTTTGCGGTCATATCTGCCATCGTGATGGCACGTGAGCGAGCGAAAAATTGTCAAAGTTTTGCCAAAACAATAAAAAGGAGACAAATAAAAAGATATATATTTGTGTGACAGAAAGTATTATTTATAATATTATATAGCGCATTGTGTTTAAATAATTTGTGCAATACCTGACAAAAAATTCAAATGTGAAGTTTGATTTCAGTTAGAAAATATTCATGTAGTTCAAGTCGGAATCAATTATTTATTTAGGTGAAGAAATAAGAATATTTTCATATCAAAAATATTCCCTTTTGGGGGAATGGACTTTTTCTCCAATTTTTCCCAAGATCAAATTCATAGTTGGAAATTGGAAAACATATTTGATCTAATATGAGATTCTTATTGTGAATGAACAAAAGTACACAAAAGTTTGACATATGTGTTTACGTATACACCATATTAAAAGTTTAGACTCCAGTAATTGAATTCACTAACTCTTTTTACATTCGTTACCGATACTTAATCTTAACAATAATTTTAACTGAAAATTGCTATCTTGTAGACGTCTCTATCTGTATAGTTTAAATATTAGTTTTAAAATTTGTATAATTACATGTATACATAAACCTAAAACAACATAATTGCATACTTAATTTATTTTGCCTTCCTGCAACAGCTTTTTTAGCTACCAAAATTAGTTTTCTTTAGGAAAAAATTACGATTTAAGAGATGGTTGAAATTCCGCCAAATTATCCGGGAATGGAGACTTTAGCAGATCGTCAATCACTGGAATCACATATGTCGCCAAAAGTTAATAAAATGCATTTAGAGATTTTAGGCGACCGAGATTAATTCTTAGCGACTTCCAGAATTCCGCTGCAGAAAACCTTAAAAGTGTTTATAGCGTGATAACTCTGGAACGGCCCAACTGACGAAAGTTTTAATAGTGAATTCAATTTTCAATTATATTAAAGTTTATTGGGTTGTGAATATTTCATTATTCAATTGATTTATTCGAGTTCAAGACCGATTGTGTTAATTTTGTAAAATAACTATTTTTAAAATCGGGTGAGAATTCGTGAAATCGCACAGCAAAAAAAAATTATCTGAGGTCTTCGCGAAACCATAACAGATTGACAGCCATTTGACAAGCAACATTTTCTGTATACTTCATTTTTTTTTTAAACTTAGTTTTAAACTTTCTTTTTTAAACCAAAGTTTAGCGTTACTTCTGGGTAAAATTTGAATAACTTAGGAACCATTGCTCCGATTTTATCGATTTAAAGAGCATTATGACGTAAATTTGACGAGCTTTTATAATTTCATAAATATTCAATACCGTTTTATATTTTTTATTTAGTAAATTGAAAATACAAATTTTGAGGGTAGATAAAATTGGGTTCGCCGCCTCAGAAAAAAAAAATTATTTCATAGGGTGATATAGATATCACGAATATAATTCCGTTTTGAATTTTTTGGGATCGACACAATCATACAAGTTGCAGCGAAAAAGGTGACCCTATGTGCAGCCCTACTCGGTGTAATCATCAAAAGCATACGCATTAAAATAATATACGACCAGCAAGCTGAGGTATTGAGTAAGGAAATGTATTTTTTTTTTAGGTTTAGAGTAATTGGCGATGGTTTATTTGTCTATCTATTTTATTTTTCTATTTGTCTCATTTTTTTCTATCAAAGTATTAAAAAGGGTATCTAGTGTAAAAGGTTCAAAATGCCGGGTAAAAAATGCTGCAATCCATTTAAAAAGGACAAGAACAACCGCAAATTAAACACCTTAAGTCAAGTCAGTGTCATGGCCCAATTATAATGGTCGTTTCGTTTCCCCAACAACAACGATTCCCGTGTATTTTGTTAGTGCTTTTTGGTAATTGATTGTCATATTTTAGTGTCAAAATCTATATTCGCTGTATTCGCCTTGGCAAAATCTGAATTCGCCAGCAAAATTAATGTCAAATTTTGAATTCGTCGAAAACAATCTGACATTTAAGTTCAAAACAAAATTCGGTAAACAACGCGATAAACTACATATTTTATTTACCTATTTTCTGTGCAATTTGACGTCGAAAATGTTTTTAAAAATGCCAGAGCATCACCAACAGCGGCAGCAACAGGAACAACAAAACTTAAATAACAATTTTACGGATTATCCATAAAGTTTTCTGTACGGAAATAGTGGTGGCGGCTCAAAGCAAATAGATGGCAGATTCTCTGCAATATATCGGGAGGATACAGCACAACATGCAACTACAGCAGAAACGCTTGCATGTAGGAGTAATTGAGTGCATACTGTGGAATCCACCTGTACCACCCAGCAGCGGCGATGCTATGTCTACTCTTCCGGCACGATATGCGACATGAAAATGCGGTAATTCTATACGACCGTACGTAACTGCTGATGTACGTCCAAAAATATCGGGAAAGGTATCAAACGACGGGTTTTAACCTCCATATCAATAATCCGAAAGCGGAAATTCGATATTTTATGTCGGTTCAAAGATATTCGCAATTAAAGTTGAAAATTTTCTGTCATTTTCATGTGGAAATATTGTGGACCGCGTAGCCGGTGTTGGACCGGCTAAGGGTTGGGATCGGACCTGGGTAATTTTTGGGTTTTTTGCTAATAACTTTTCACTGAAACAAATTATTTAATTTCCGCTTTCGGATTATTTAATCAGAGATCAAAACGCGTTGTTTGATACCTCTCCCGATATTTTTGGACGTGTTTTAGCAGTTGTCTCCTAAAGGAAACAATTACCCATTTTAATTATGGAATGTAAACATTCAATTTTCAAAAACAAGTCAGTTTGACAAGCATGTACGGTCGCGGCGAAAAAAAATACAAATCAGCTTGTGGCTCGATATCACCATTATAATTACGCCATGATCAGTGTTGAATGGGGAGATAAATTCAAAAAACTTGTTGGAAGCTATATTTGTGATATATGCAGAAAAGAATTGAAAACCAAAACTATTTCAGAAGTGGCACAATGTCACAAGAATGAACTTGAGTTAATTGACGAAGCTGAAAACGACGATGAGACTCGCGATTCTTCTTTTCAAGGTAAAGGTTTGCAAGCACTTTATAGCTATGTATTAATTATTTTATGTACATAAATGGATTGTGTTCTTTGTAGCATCATTTGCAAGCCCTAAAAAAGCTTTACAAAACTTTGAATGTTCCGAAGTCAAGGACATATCAGATGATATAAAATTGGCGCTAACTAAACAGTGCAATAAGCATAAAAGAATAGAGATTTTGAGTACAGTTCCAGCACATTGGAGCCATCGTCAAATTCAAAGAAAGTGCAATGTATCCTTCCACATGGACCGTGTTGTAAAAAAAGTCCAAAAAATGTCAGGACATTGCACTTCTGTTCCAAGGAAATTATTAAATACCGTCGTCAAGCAGATTGAGGACTTTTACCAGTCTGACGAATGTTGCCGAATAATGCCGGGTAAAAAAGATTGCGTTTCCGTAGTTGTCAATAGAAAGCGGCAGCTGGTTCAAAAACGACTACTACTGGGGGATTTGAAAGAGTTGCATAAACGTTTCTGTACAAAATATCCAAATATTTCAGTTAGTATTTCACTTTTCACAAAATTAAGAACCCGGTTTTGCATACTTGTAGGACCGAGTGGATCGCATACCGTTTGCGTATGCAAAATTCATAAAAATATGGAATTTAAAATATTTGCTTTAAATCATGAGATACAACATGCCAAAAGAAATCTCACTCCCTTTTCTCTCGCGACTATTTTGAATTCATCCGTTTACAAGGAACAAAGGCCTGAATGTTACTTACTTAATTGTGAAAAATGCTCCGGACCTGCCGAAATTTGTGAAAAGATGATCTTGTATTGTCAAAACCATGGAATTTCAAATATTTTATACAAACAATGGACAACCACAGACAGGTAAGTAAAATTTTCACGTGTTAAAGAAGTTAAATTGAACAAAATCATACAACTAGATGCCAACTTGTAACATTAAAAGAAACAGCAGAGCAATTTTTAAAAAAGCTTCAACACGATATACCAGCGTACTTAAAACATTCTTATGTTGCTAAAACACAGACAGCTTTTTACAACTCTGTAAAACAAAACTTAAAACAAAGTGAATATCTCATTGCTTTGGATTTTGCGGAAAACTCTACGTTTAAAGTTCAGGATGCTGTACAATCCTATCATTAGACGAATGACCAAGCAACGGTCCACCCTTACGTTATATACTATCTGGATCATGAGGGACTCATAAATCATGAAAACTTCGTTATTATTTCGGAGTGCAATAAGCACGATGCTGTGGCTGTATATTTGTTTAACAAACATATGATAACTTATTTGAAAAGAAAATTCGGTCCAAATAATGTAAAGAAGTTTTTCTTTTTTTTTCCGGCGGCGCTGATTCCCAGTATAAAAATAAGTCAAATCTTATAAATCTTGTTTATTTCAAACCAGATTTTAACTTGGATGTGGAGTGGCATTTTTTTGCTACATCGCATGGAAAAGGTCCGTGTGATGGGTTGGGTGGCACGGTTAAGAGGCACGCTTCCAGAGTTAGTTCTCAGAGACCAAGTGACAACCAAATAACGAACGCGAAGGAGCTATACGAATGGGCGGTCGGTTTTTTAACAACATTTCCTTTGGATACAGCACTAATGATGATTATAACAACGAAGAAAATTGTCTAAAAGTCAGGTTCAAGGCAGCAAAAGTTATTCAGAATACTCGAAAGTACCATTCATTTGTACCGCAAGATAACTGTCGCATTTTATGTCGAGAAACTTCATTTTCAAAAGAGTACGTCACAAATAAAATATGCTGATAGTAAGTTTGTTCATTTCTCTCTCTATGGCGCGATATACAACAGGTATATCATCATAAACCTCCTAAGAGATTTTTGCGCCAAGCTTCTCTTCCAATTTGTGGTGTGCCGATTTGAATTTTCCCTACAAATTGGTGGGACCTACAGTTTTTTGCCGACTCCGAACGGCATCTACAAAGGAGACGAATTTTTGCTGAGAAGCCTGTCATGGCAGAAATACACTCGGAGAGTTTGCCAAACCACTGCCGAGGGGCGACCCCGTTTTGAAAAACTTTTTTCAAATCACTTTTGATGTTACCTGTACCAGGGCTCGAACCATGGACCTTCGGTGTGGTAAGCCGGCAACACTACCTTCACACCACGGCGGCCGCCAGGTTTGTTCATTTACTTTTCCAGTAAATACTTTAAATAAGAGTTTTACTGTGAAATAAAGAGTCATTTCATTCGAAGAGAAAAATTGTACGTGCAAGTAAATGAACAACAATTGGTAAGCAAAACACCGATTGACATATTTCAAAAATTAATTTAAAAAAATAACCACTTTTTATTTTTTGATTAGGGAAACAAATTGTCCTTCTGGCACCGCGCTAGGTTTTCTACCTGTTGTAGCGTCTTTCTGCCAGCAAGCATGTAAAGATTTTACAAATACACTGAATTGTATCACATAATTTAGGACTTACGCATTGAAGGTGTTCTATTTTCCCTTTTCTATCCATCAATGTTAAAATTTATTTTATTTTTTGAAATAAAAAAAAAAATATTTATTAATTTCATTTTAGTTTGAGTTTGACAGCGAATTCTTTCAGTTTACAAATTTTTACTGGCAAGAAATTTACCAGTAAAGATTAGTATGTCTCGCAAACTCTTACGCTCTCGATTTGTTCTTCTCTTACAAATTTTTCGAGTTAATGAACACTTGACAGAAGAAGTTAGTAAGAATTCGTAACTTCCAGTAATAATTTTTTGTTATTGAACAGACCTAGTATTTATATAAAAACATATTCATCTATTATTTTTGCATTATTGTATATTTATACATGTTTGTGTATTCTCTATTGCCTGTAAACTTTTAAATAATGTAAATAAACATCACAGAAACGAATTTTGAAACAAATAAATAAGGATAAATATAGCAAATTCAGTACAAAAGAAAAACGTATGCATAGCTTTACTCATAGTTTCTCAGTTAGCTGAAAGAGTATTATTTGCGTATGCTTTTGATGATTACACCGAGTAGTGCTGCACATAGGGTCACCGTTTTCGCTGCAACTTGTATGATTGTGCCGATCCCAAAAAATTAAAAACGGAATTATATTCGTGATATTTATATCTCCCTATGAAATAATTTTTTTTTTCTGAGGCGGCGAGCCCAATTTTATCTAACCTTAAAATTTGTATTTTCAATTTACTAAATAAAATATATAAAACGGTATTGAATATTTTATGAAATTATAAAAGCTCGTCAAATTTACGTCATAATGCTCGATCGATCAAATCGGAGCAATGGTTCCTAAGTTATTCAAATTTTACCCAGAAGTAACGCTAAACTTTGGTTTAAAAAAGAAAGTTTAAAACTAAGTTTAAAAAAAAATTAAGTATACAGAAAATGTTGCTTGTCAAATGGCTGTCAATCTGTTATGGTTTCGCGAAGAACTCAGATAATTTTTTTTTTGCTGTGCGATTTCACGAATTCTCACCCAATCTGTTATATGAATGTTATTCTTTAATAGAAAATGTGGAAAAAATTAGAACTAATTAGGGATTCTATGCTTAAATAGAAAATTTGTGCAATTGCAAATGCTTAACCCCATCTTTTTGAATGATGTACCCAATATTATGAACCCCACTGAACATACATATATATACATAAAAGTGCAAAATAAAAGATGCATGACACACCACAAGTGTGCATGTTTCCATAAAAATACACACTCCATGCAATCCTGAATGCGAATGCTTCATGGTGCTCCACAAAGTTCAGCGCAAAACAAAAAAAAATGCGCAAGAAAAAAAATTTTATGAAAAAAATTTAATTTAACAGAGAAAAAAAGGTAAAGCATGTAAGTGAAAATAACGTAAGAAGGTAACTGCATATACCTGGAGCACCCATAGAAATGCACATGGGCACGTACATACACACATACATACAAACATTGAAGTGTGTTTAGTTGTGAATGTGAATATAAACGTATTGTGGCTCGACGCCATATTTAATAATACGCCATCGTTCATGCACATTTTTTCTGTTTTAATATTCATGCATTTTTTTTTTTTAAGTTTACTTCTTTTTTTTTTTTTCTTTCTTCTATAACGTTAGCCACTTGCGCTTAGCTAGGAGGCAAAAGCACCGACTCCTTCTCTGCCTTCTTTTCTGCTGCTAAAAAAAAATAGTCTGCGTAATATAAAACTGCGTTAATATTTATATTGGTAAGCATACAGTGGAGCAATTGTATTAAATATCAAAAATAATATTCTATGGAACTAAACAAAAGCTGAAATCATGTATGTAGAAATATCAATTCAAAAAATCAAAAGCACCACTTGCAAAAATGTTAATTTCAACTTTTAAAGCTATACCTAATTTGCAATCAAAATGTTTTGTTTTTTATATCGAAATACGGGGTGACATCCTTTCTCATGCCTGAATGATCTGTTTTTAGCTTTTCCGATTTGTATTTAATAGGTTCACTAGTTCAATGAGTAAATAAGCCAAAAGTTAGTAAATTCTTAAAATAAATCAAAATGTAAGCTTTATTTCCGAATATTTAAATTTTAACACATTACTGTGGGTAGTTTCTTTAGCTGTGAGTTTTGAGATGCACACTTTTATTTAATTTCAGAAGAATCGATTTATTGTTTCTGGTTAGAGGGCGCTTTTTTGATTTTTGTTATTTTCTGCGTTTAAGGTTTGTTGGATTTGCCCACACGAGTATATAACATGGGCGCTCATAAATTTTGCAGCAACTCATGATGGCGTTTCTCAATTCTGATGGCCAATGTTCGCTACATATTCTACTTTTGCCTGTTTTTTTTCTTTCTTTTGTACATATATGTACATTCAGCCTTTTTGTCTCCGACTTTTCCTTGCACTCACTTGTTGTGGTTATTAGTTTATATATAAGCTTTTGTGCATACGCTCATACATACATACATACATACGCTTATGGACAAAATAATAGCCCAATATGCATAAATCCAACTTGTTTCGATGTTTGAGAAATATCAAAAGTGATTTCCAAATGTTTCTCTACTTAACATTGATTTTTCAAAGTTTGATTTCAGTTTGAAAGCCACTGGAGTTCATTTACTTGCAATTTTTACACAAGGTAGTACCTGTATTTTCTGTCATATCTGACATCAAAAATTAATCAAAACAAGTGAGTGAAGAAAAATTACCAAAAAATTAAATAAAAGCAAGTTAATAAATAAAAAGATATATATTTTTGTGACGAAAGGAAGTATTTATAATAGCAGGTGGCGCAAAAGTAAGCTTCCGATGTTCAGCATATCGGTTGTGGCACGTGCAGTGTGTGCTGTTGCACCGTCTTGTTGGAACCATATGTTTTCCAATCCCAATTCATCAAGTTGCGGCAAAAAGAACTCGTTGATCATTGCTCTGTAGGCTCACCATTCACAGTAACCGTTTGGCCCCGACCGATTATTGGTCAAATAAATAGTCAGCAATATTCCGCGTTCTGGAGCAGTGTAGCGTAACATTGTTTATTAACGTGTATTTCGCATGTGTTTACTACACAAATGTCAAAACAGAACTGACTTTAGGGGCCAATCGCAAAATTTATAGCATTTTCTGATAGGAGGATTACTTTTGCGCCACCCTGTATTATATTGCGTATTTTAATAATTATTGAAATGCCTAACAAAATAGTAAAATGCGAATATTATTTTCATTTGGAAAATATTGATGGAATTCAAGTCGGAATCAAATATTTTTTCAAGTGGAGAAATAAGAATGTTTTCACATCAAAAATGTTCCCTTTTGCTGGAGAGGGGATATGGAAATGTTCCTCCAATTGATCTCAAGTTAAAAATCAATGTTGGAAATTGGAAAACTAATTTGATGTCCAATGAGAGTTTTATTAAATAATATTACTGCACTTTCAATTGAAACAAAGTTTTCGTTAGTAATAAGTATAATTCATTCGATTAGAACTAAAATATTCTTTTAATTTATTCAGTCAATCGAATATTTTATCAAATTTAAAGAAATTTAGATTTGTATATGACATGATTACATTGTTGCAAAGTATCCCTGTAGTGAAAAGCGGTCATTGTGTCCTTTAACAAAAACAACACAAAAGGACGCTAGCTAAAATTGTGTTACTTTAACCGGCCGCTAGGTTCGCTAAGGTAACATTGCCAGCTGTTAATTTCGTGCTCTCAACCAATTTTTAGTTTTTGACAATTTTACTATTCTTAGTCAGAGAAGTGCTATAGGATTGGACTACAAATTTGTATAGTAATATCCACAATTTAAGAGATATTTTTAAGTGTAGCTCCAGTGATAAGTGCGCTAGCAAGATATACAAATAGTTTTGAAATTAATGAGCAAAGAATTATAAGAAAGAGTATTAAAAATCGATTGTGCTTTCATATCCTCAAACCGCGATATCCGAAATAGAGTGGTGTGAGGTTGCACCCGAGGCCGTGGAATTTACATAATCTTGCAACTTTTTCTAGTGCTTTAGAACATTATGGACAGATATTTATTGGTTGATTATATAAAATGTGAGCTTTTCCTAATCATTACAAAAGTTGTTTAATTTCAATTTAAATTTTTTTCTCTGCCAGATTTTCATCTTCAGGAGAAAATTTTAAAATAATTAGCTGCTGAAAAGAGCTAACTCCTTTATCCATTGCATTTGTGATCATTCAAAATGATGAAAATTTCCTTGACTGGAATCGCCCGAGAACGCTAAATATCGCTAAATAAAGAGCAAAAGGTCAATGCTCAAAACTCATGGATTATAAAAAAGACTAACAAAAACTGCAATAAAGTTCTGTGACCCAAAGATTTCCACCTGTTACTTAATGAAGCCCAAAAAATTTAGAAATTATTCAACAAATACCGGTAAAACAGAATGGCAAGCTCGACAAAAATCCGAAGAATTTTTCTTATTAAGACAAATATTTCAGCAAAGTGGCAAATGTAACAAAAAGCCACATAAACAAGATAATGAACTTGGCAGCTATCAAATTGCTAGCTATTGCAGGTTGTTAAATATGTATATACATGTGTATTTATGTATGTATATAGCATGCAAGTGTACGACATTTTATTGATACTAGAGTTCGCCCAGTGGTTGAAATTCAACCAATAAACTTTATTTTATTTTATTTTTTTGCTGTAGGTATGTTTTATCCGCCTTTTTTTCTTCCTTTCTATGTCGTTCCTTTCCTCTAACATATTTTTATTTTCCTTGATTTCTTTTTTTACTCTCTTATTTTATTTTTTACTTTCCTCAAACTTCTTTTCCTTTCCCCTTCCTTCCTTTTATTTTCTTTCTTTCCCCTTCGTTTTCTTACCTTTCCTTTAATTCCCTTTCTCTTCCCTTCCTTTCATTTCCTTACCATTCCTTTCTTTTCTTTAATTTTCCTTCCTTTCCATTCCCTTCCCTTTCCTTCCTTTCCTTTCCTTTTCCTTTTCTTTCCTTTATTTTCCTTCCTTTCAATTCTTTTCCTTTCCTCTATTTTCCTTTAATTTTCTTCGGTGTTTAATACTCTTTATGAGTAATCATTTATTTTATTTTTGTAAACCCTGTTTGTAGGTATCACCAATGCATTTTACATATTTGCTCATATTTTACCTTGCTTGTTTCATGTATCCAACAAAGCAACTTTTCGTGCTCTCAGGAGAGCAGCTGACACTGGGCATCGTAGCCAGTAATCAATACAATAACAACAACTAAAGCAAAAATGCATGACACAACAGAGTATCTATAGTGCGAATACTTATTTTTCATTGGTCCACTACCAACTCTTCGCACTCACAGTGAGAGCCGATCACACGAATAACACAAAAACATGCATGGCAAGTCTACTCACACTACTACGGCTCTTAATTTTTTCCCACAAAGCAACTCCTCGGCCATGCTCACGATTCAGCATTGTACACAAAAAGCAAGTACACACACACACAGCGTGTCTATAGTGTGAATAAGTAAATGTGTAGTGGTGTAACTTTTATGTTAAATTTTTTATATTAAAATGATTTTTTAAATTTTTTTATTTACGGATAAAAGTACACCTCTAAATTTCCTATCTATACTTATATAATTTGTATACCTTAGAATTATAGTTTAGCAGAAAACGGTTCTACATTGCATTCATCTTGTCTATTTATATATAAGAAGATAAACGTCTTTATTCCGACAACATTCTTATTACCGGTAACGAAAATTATAATTTATTTTAGCACCTTTTTCTAATTCTTATTAACGTGATCTTTTTATACATAAATATTTTATTGTGGTTGTGATAGGCGGTACTATCATTCCTGGGTATTAGTCTTACATGTTTTGTACGACACTGTATGTAAAATAATTAAGAAGAATCCACAAACAACACCACAACAAACCGTCAAGTTGAATATGAATTAAGGTAGCTTAGATCACTGCCTCCGTGATTCTAGAAACGCTAGAGAGCGTTAAACAGAAGGCACAATTTACAAATTGAGAAAATCAAAGCTTCGTACTTAAATAGCACTTAGCCGCCTAAACGATTTTGAAATCAAAGTTATCCAATGGAGTTTCAATGCCATTTTCTAATATTAATTGCTCTATTGTGTATTTGATTAGTCCTGTAAAAATTCCCAAGTAGGTAACTGAATTTTGCTGGTCACAATACCTATTATCGGAAACAGTTGGAATAAGGACTTCAATCAAACTCACAACTAATTAGGCAGTTCAATTAGATCATAAGTGTACATGTGTATGCATTTTGTCACACGTCAAAAACAAATTATTACATTTGAATAAAATCTAACTGTAATTTGACTCAGATGTAGCACTATGCATTGAAATAATTATTTTTTTATAATAAAAGATATATGTAACTATATGGGTCGAATTTTTGTTTGCCATGTTTTCTTTTACTGTATGTGGAGTATTCCAAAAGCTATCGTGTAGAAAATCTAGAGAATATCGATTAACTACTCAATGTTAAAGTAGTAGTAATTTTCGGGCAGTGTTTCTGCGGTTACAACAATAAGAAAATGTTGGCTCCCAGGTTAACAAACTCCTTCAGTACCTTGGATTTTTTCATTTTCAAGTAACACGGTCTTAATGAATATTGACAGAAAGCTGTTAATAATCTGAAACAAATCTCCCAAACTGGTTGTGGAATCCCTTACCAATAAGATATATGTTGGAAATACATTTGAATCTCATTTAAGAACAAATCCGGTTTCCAATTACCAACATTGACTTTTAACTTGAGATCAAATGGAGAAATAGTGGATTCTCCAGCAAAATGGAACGTTTTTGATATGAAAATATGCCTATTTCACCACTTGAAAAATTGTTGTATTCCAACTTGAATTTCATCAAAATTTTGCAACTGAAATCAACCTTCACATTTTACATTCTTGTTAGGCATTTCACTAAATATTATTTATTATTAAACACAATGCGCATATATATCTTTTTATTTCTTTCCTTTTTTAATGTTTTGGCACTTGTTTTGACTAATTTTTGATGTCAGAAAATACAAGTGTTGCCATGTGTAAAAAATTGCGGCTTCACTTTCGAAATGAACTCCAATGGTTTTGAAACTGAAATCAATCCACGAAGAAAATACTTTGAGTTGCCATGTATATTGAAACGATTTTCGGTCTTCCAAGATTGACAAGACTTGCTTTGGAGACAACCGGGCTTCGACGTTGTGCCAACTTATTTCTCTCCAAACCAAATTTAACAAGCGGAGATAAAAAATTGTGAGGCAGCTAAATTCCTTTACTTTAATGTTCAAAGAGCTTTATAGTAAAGATGAGATCAGTCCTAAAATATCTAAGCTAGCAATGAAAGAATGAATATTACGGTCTGGAATGCAGTACTCTTTTCGCCATTCTGAAAAATAATATGGTTAAAAAAGTTTTGTTTGGTCTGGTATCATATGTTTATAGAACTTCGATGCCCTAAGTCACGTTAGATGTGACACGCCTACATTTGTACCCAAATATGTGCATCAATTACGAGCAGCTACTGGAAGATCGTAGGTATCAAAACACACTTGGTATTTATGTAATAATTTTTCGCACCCATTCCAGAGGGCTATGTTTAAGTGCTGTAAAAATAATAGACATTTGTAATTGCAACTGTGAACATTGTTGTTGCTGCCGCTTTTATTAATAATAATACTATTATTTAATACCTTGGCTTTGCGGTAGAGCAAATGGAAAAAGCACAAAATGAACCACAAAGTTGTGACGCTTTGTACTGCGATGTAATAAACTATGTGTGTATGTATGTTTGCATGTGAATAAGTACAAACACGTAAACAAAACGAATAGGTCGTAACACCCCAACTATAACAAAAACAACAAAGTAACATCAAAATGCATTACAATCATCGCATCAGCCAACGACGTCAATGCACACAGGTAACTATTTCTATGGGAAATATATGTAAAATAACAACAACAACAACAACATCCAGTAAATAGTGCAAATATGTTGTTGTAGTTCATGTGAGTGAAGTATTTGTATTTTAGCAACAATGGCTGCCAGAGTAATTTAAAATGCTTAGAGCACGTTACAATGTTGGCTTAGAGGGCGCACAAAAAATGCATAAAAGCGCGCAGTTATGCCCAGCAGTGAAACAACAACCAACATTTTAGAAATCAAAGTGCACCGAAACAGCACAAACTTGTACCAACGAAAATTTAAAGTTTTTTTATAGTGTCGGACAAAACATATTGGACTGCAACCTACCTCGGTTACTACAATATCTTACTCCCACAAATATCATTCAAACAGCACAAATTACATTGCAACAATGATTTTAAGTTAATATTTAATAGCATATGGTTTTAATGACGTCACTGCATCTCCTCGGCGTGTAAGCCATCAGGTTGGTAATGAATTCCTGTCGAATACTTAATCAGGCTCGCTACGCAGCTTGAAATAATTTATTCCTTCTCTGCCTATCCTCCTGTTGAGAATCTCCCACAGTTTCTTAGTGGGATTGAGATCCGAAGATTGCGCTGGCCATTTCATAACGTTAATTTTTACACATACGATCCTATTTGATACTTGTTTCGAGGTGTGCGATGGGTCGTTATCGTGTTGAAACGACCACGAAAGCGGCATGTTCCAGTCAGAATTCTGAATCACCCCGCTTTCAAGGATCTTCATTATTTGTCATAAAAACATCTCCATATCATTATGCTGCCTCTACCATGCTTAACCGTACCGCGACAGTATTGAGGAGCAAGGCGCTTATTTTTTCGTCGGCGAACCTTTCTCACTAATAGTTGTGAAAAAACAGTTGTCTGCCTAGATCGCTTAGGAGAGTAGAATTGATATTAGTTTTAAGGCACCTTAAACTAGTTCGTGTCACTATTAGGCACATTAGACTGGCCCAGCAATTTTTTTTTATTTCACAAAAACTTTGTAGATCAAAAACTCAAGTAAAGTTCTCTATCACTAATTTCATGTAAAAAAAAATATTCCCACAAAATTATAAAGCAAAGCAAAAACAAAGTGTAAAAATTTTTTATTGTTTTGCTTAAAAAATGTTTATTTACATTTTTGCTATATTTATTTTTAACTTTATTTAATACAAACGCCATATCTTTTCTGCATCAGAGTAATTTTGGGCCCGTTCTGTAAACCATAACGATATCAGAACGGTGGTTTTTCAGTCAGCTTATATTCATTCCATTTGGCGGGTAATGGCATTGTACATGCTGGATTTTTTTTTTTTTCGATTTTACACTTTCGGTGTCGTCTTGTTATGTTTATTTTGTACACCGAAAATACAAAAATAAACACAAATTCTTAAAGGGTCAGGTGTCAAAACAAAATTTTTGGTGTTTATTGTGCCTGATTTAATATTGTTCACTCAATGGAATTAACCTATACTATACAGCATCTAGAATAATTATTTTATCAAAATCGTTACTAAAAATTTACGCATTTAATAATACATTGAAGCTTACCCTTGCTTAATATCTGTTAACTCTTCAGCAAACAGAATAACACGTTTGAAGCGAAATGAGGTCATTAAGAAAAAAGTAGGCGAGTCTAGAAATTTGTTTTGATGATTTTTTGGAGGTTAAGACCGAACCTTTCTTTCTCTGTAAAAATTCATGACTGTGACAGTCCCTATATCTGTTGTGATAGTTAGTGGTGGGAGTGCAGTTGAGCAAGACCGATCACTGACATTAAGGTATGGCTCACTAACATCATAGAAAACAATTTGGGCAGCCCAGAAGTGTGGAAACAAATCAGAAACTTTGTAGAAAATTCACTCATAGCACAAAAAGCGGGAACTGGACACAGGATGGCCGATATTTGATAATATTCGCTACTATATTAACGGCATAAAAAACTATGCCGATAACTTGTCTGCGATTGGTAATTCTCTTTCATTATCAGCTTCTTATGACAAATAAAATACGACAGATGGATCATTTTTGGAATAGGCGTACATCTTCCAAACTTCCAGTACTTCTAGTCCCCCATTGGAAATATTGTTTATTTTTAAACGGTCTAATATATGTATACTTATAGGTTTATATAACAAATTTTTTGTTGCAAAGCACACTTTGCATTCCACCGACATGCAGGCTATACTATTGTTGCACCATGAACTCCATCTTAAGCAAAAAATTTTTGGGGGAAATTCGTGCCTAACGAAACATATAATCTTCGCACATTTCTATGGAAATGAACGATAAATGAATTGATATGCATGGCTAATTCAGCTTAGAAAGAGACCATGTAAGTAAATATGTATTATATTATGTATATGTATATTTGGTTATTTTGATATTTGCAGATTTGTTACAATTTATCTTGTTTATGTATTCCTATACAATCGATTGTTTATATAAAAAAGTGTTTTTTGGGAACACTTTCAGTGACCAATATATGAGGGCGGTAAAAGCTGCTAACTCTATTCGGTAAAACTGTTCGGTAAAGTGAAGGAAATCAATCTTGAATGAAAACATACTTACGAATTTCAAGATGTATAAAAAAAGTATAGAGAAGCGCAATTATTTATAACTTTGTTTTTTTTTAGTCAGCAGAATTTCTGAAATCCGATAGGAATTGATTTCGCATCGAATTGGATTTCTGACTCGAATTCGAAACGGTGTTCCTCAATCCTATTTTTTCTGTTTTTATTGCTTGCATTTGTTTTTGCTTGCAATTAACATTACTATTTTAAAAAACTTCAATGTGCTGAAAATAAGTTTCTGGTTTGTGTCTGCAATTGCTATCGAAGATAGAGAGGGAGATAAGCTGGAGAAGATTACCCATAGACTTTTCTGGGACCCCAGCGATCCACTAAGTCCCTCAGATGCATGGTAAGTTGAATTTGATTTAAAATTTCATACTCAAATTCTTTGTAAAATATGATATTTGGAAAGTTTACCAAAATTTTACAAAATTTTAATTGACATATCTAAATTTTTATTTTATCTGATTGGTTGTCGTTCTATGAAAAGATAAAATTTTATTTAAAATCAAAAAGAGAGTGGTTCATTTTTAATATAGAAAAAATTACTTTTTCTAGTTTCTCATTATGCATTGCAGATTCCTTCATGATCAGTGATCACGTTGTTATTTTTCCGAGTTTCTATTAGTTCAGCCATTATCCCGTCTACTTTATTGTTGAAATTGTTTTGCATTTCAACAGCTTTCCCCAGACAGTCTTTTGCAGAAAATAATTTGTTATTTCGAAGCGCTAAATGATCTCTCTCTTCCTCTCATCCTTACCGGGACTTTGGCTGTTAAAAGCATTACACAATTCCTGCCCTGTCTGCTTCACCCTCAGCCCTTGCTATGATCTTGCTTAATGGATGTCTTTCCAAGAATTGTTGGATAGTTGCTTTGAGAACTCTTTTGATCTCCCCTTTATACACATATAAAATAAATTAATTAATCAAACCATGCTTTATACTTACATTTTTTTTTTACTCTCTTCGTAGATAAAAGACTTTAAACTGAAATTGCCGATAATATGGAATACAGAACACCAAATATGGGGAAAAAATCGGATTCGAACATTGATTCCGATAATTTTAATTCGACAGGATTAGAAAACACGATTCTGCGATTGTCTGACAATTTTTTGAATTGCCTGGATGTCTGTGTCTTTTATAGAATGTTCGTGAATAAAAACCACATACTTTACATAAGATATAAGAAGAAGATATTACAAAAACAAAACAAACAACTCTACTTGGCATACTCAGTGGAAAATATTTACTAATGGAACTCACAAGCTGCCGGTTTGTATTAGAAATGCCGAACCCGAGATCCCGACCATTTGAGTTCAAGGCCAAGAATTATAATTCAATTTTTGTTCAATAATAATAATTTGTTTCAATAACAATATTATTTTTTTATGAAAATAATAATTTTTTTTTTTTAAATAAATCATATCCTAATTCTTTTTTCAAAAAAATTGTAATGATCCATTTTAGAAAATCCCTTAATAATTCGAAAAATTAGTTTGGAAAATTTGGAAAAAAATTTTGGTACCTAATTAAAGCTGATTTCGCTTAAATTATTAAAAAATACTATTATTTGTTACATTTTTTAAGGACTCAATCTATTTCTTCACTCTTTTTCCAACCTAAACTGTTGGAGCATAGCGAATACACAACTCCCGAAAATCGCGGGATTCTTAAAATTTAAAAAACTGGCACCCCTAGTATGCAGTATGTGCTCTTATATGCACGTCCTTAATTTTTTTATTGTGCCTTGCATGTTTGAAAATCATAAAATCGCCATTTTTCGCTTCTGCCAAGAGTTCGAGATGTGGCTCAAGAAATCAACTGCTAGTTGGCTTAGCTTCCCCTCAACCGCTTCTTCAGTGCTGTTGCTTTACTGCTGTGAGCGTCGCCATCACGTCGCACGTATCCCCATTGGGGACGAATGAAGGCGTACATAAATACTTACATACATAACTACATATATATGACTCTTTATGTATAAAATTTATTTAATGCGTCATTTTGTATGGCTCATACTGAGTTTCCCTTTAACTCTTGTTGCTCCTGTGGCTGTAGTTTTTGTGTTTTATTATTACAATTTTTTTCTTTCTTTTTTTCGATTTTGTTTTGGCGTGCAGTCAGTGGGGGTTGTGCTGATTTCGCTGATAGCATGCCGAGTATCCCGCAGCGTTGCTGGCCACGTCATTGTGGTAGCTGGCCTTAGCTTTTGCGGTCCGAAGGTGGATTTTTCTGCTTCTTTTTGGCTATCATAATATTTATGCTATTCGCTATTGCAGTCTCATGTAAACATACACACAAATAAACACACACACAAACAAGGATACAACGCCCGTTCAAAAGCCATAAAAACATGCACATTATGTACTCGAGCAAAATTATAATCTTTAACCGTATTCGCAGACGCTTTTGGCTGCCCTTCTACCCCACTCACTTACTTTTTGTCCTTCCTTACGTTTTTAGTTCATTCGTTATGGCCGCTTTCATCACCTCATGGCGGCCACGTTTTTGTTGGTTCTGTTTTTTGTATTTGTATTTGCTGTTGGTAGCAAGCAAAACGGTCAGTGCACAAGGGAGTTTTCATTTCATTGCCCGCATTCGTGAGGGTTTCGCTGGTTTTTTTGCTTTTGCTGTTGTCGAGATTAATGCATTTTGATAAGCTTGCGCGCAAAAAATATATCCTGGTCTCACATTTTGAACATGGCCGACTTTATGGATTCGCCTCGTCGTTGTAGTTATATATTTATACAACAAGTAGCCAGAATAACTTGCATATAGACAATGACTTACCTTGATTGTTATACTTTTACAAGTTAGTGTTCTGACTGAGCCCAGAGATAGTTGGGCCTCCATACTTTTGCTGTAAAGGTTTGAAAATATACAGAACCACTTTTATGATTTTATTTAATTTTATGTTATTTTATTTTATTTCATTTATTTAATTTTTTTGTTTGTTATTTTATTAAATTTTTTTTTTATTTGATTTTATTTTTTTTTTATTTAATTTTATTTTGTTTGTTTAATTTTATTTTATTTGGTTGTATTTTATTTTTTTATTTTACTTTATTTTATATGATTTTATTTTATGTTACCTTATTGTATTTATTTGTATTTTATTTTATTTTGTTTAATTTTAATTTATTTTATTTTATTCTTTTTCTTTTTTATTTGTTATTTTATTTTATTTTATTTAAAAAAAATTTTTTTTTATTTATTTTGTTTTATTTTATTTTATTTTGTTGTATTTTATTTTATTTTATTCTATTTTGTTGAATTTTATTCAATTTTACTTTATTTTACATTACTTTATTTTATGTTATCTTATTTTATTTCCTTGTATGCCATTTTATTTTATTTTATTTTATTGTATAGTATTTTATTTTATTTTTTTTTTTTATTTTATTTTATGTTATTTTATTTTATTTTGTTTGCTTAGTTTTATTTTATTTCATGTTATTTTGTTTTATTTTATTTTGTTTAATTTTAATTTATTTTATTTTGTTTTATTTTATTCTTTTTCTTTTTTATTTATTATTTTATTTTATTTGTTTAAATTTTTTTTTGATTTATTTCATTTTGTTTTATTTTATTTTATTTTATTTTATTTTATTTTATTTTATTTTATTTTATTTTATTCTATTCTATTTTGTTGTATTTTATTTATTTTTACTTTATTTTATATTACTTTATTTTATGTTATCTTATTATATTTGTTTGTATTTCATTTTATTTTATTTTGTTGTATTTTATTTTATTTTATTTCCTTGTATTTTATTTTATTTTATTTATATTTATTTTTTTTGTTTGATTTTATTTAATTAAATTTTTTTTTTTTTGTATTTTATGTCATTTTATTTTATTTTACTTTATTTTGTTGTTGGTTTTACGGTCTGTTCATTTTACATATTTTTGTAAGTATAACGAGCTCAAGACCAGTTGATAATAATTCTTAGTTAATTATTATTATTTTTGATTAGAGGAAAAATTTAAAGCAACAAACATATACAGGCTATAGTTATAGTACTATTTCGAAAGCAGCCACGATTTCTCGTCAGACTAATTCGTATAGTTTTTTTTGCTATTTCAGAGGATCTTGTGGAGAATCGAACCCACTCACTCTGATTGCCAGCGCAGCTGCCTAACCCATAGGCTATGCTGCGTGTAGTTTTGCAAGCTGCTTAATTCACGTTTTCCTCTAATTGTTGTTTGTTATCTTGCCAACGGTATACACAATATTTTAGACATTCTGTCTATATGTAAATCATGCATGTTGGACTTTGTTTTGGTACATTCTTCTTTTCCATTTTTAGAAGATAGTTATTGTACATAACCGCGTGCTCCGGTATAAATGTATTTTGTTGTTGGTTTTACGGTCTGTTCATTTTACATATTTTTGTAAGTATAACGAGCTCAAGACCAGTTGATAATAATTCTTAGTTAATTATTATTATTTTTGATTAGAGGAAAAATTGAAAGCAACAAACATATACAGGCTATAGTTATAGTACTATTTCGAAAACAGCCACGATTTCTCGTCAGACTAATTCGTATAGTTTTTTTGCTATTTCAGAGGATCTTGTGGAGAATCGAACCCACTCACTCTGATTGCCAGCGCAGCTGCCTAACCCATAGGCTATGCTGCGTGTAGTTTTGCAAGCTGCTTAATTCACGTTTTCCTCTAATCAAAAATAATAATAATTAACTAAGAATTATTATCAACTGGTCTTGGGCTCGTTATACTTACAAAAATGATTTTACTTTATTTCACACAAATCTGACTACCAAAAATACAAAGACAAAACTTATTTCTGGGTTGAATACTCTCAGCTCCAATATATGTTTCGTGCTCTCAACATTGTTTACCCGTACTAGTTTGGCATCTTCTTTTGCGAATCGGAGTGGAAGGCAGTGGATGAATGTACTCCGAGTGAGTGTAATGAAGGAAATCGCGTTCAGAGTTGTTTTAAAGTAAAAACTGCAACTAAAAATTTCAATTTAAACTGAAATATACATTCTATAGTAACTGATAACGTGTTATAACTGCTTTATATTCAATAATTTGGGAGTTTCAAGGCTTCATGTTCAATACTGCAGTATTTAAATTTGATTGTTTTATTACTGCATACAACGCACCCTGTGTGGTTTGTGTGTGTGTGCAGATTCGGAGTAAGTTGCGCTACTAGTAGACATATACTATGGCTCTCAATGAGACCCGCTCACACTGGGCATCGTATACCAGCGATTATTACAATAACATCAACTCAACTCACACAACAGCGGCTCTAGTGGTGTCACTTTTTACTGATTTTTTTTTTTTTTTCATATTATAATAAATTTTTTGAAAATTTTTTTTGATGAATGCCAAAAAGAAAATTAACTCAATGATCATTTTCATAAAATTTATTATTCTTGGCCTTGAACTCATTTATAGTCATGGACACATTTTTGCACATTTGCCCTTTTTATCCTGAGTATTTTGCTTGGTAACAGTCCAAGAGGTCTTCAAAATAATCAAGCTTGCATATTTAGTACATCATTAAATTCCATTTATTTAAAAACTGTTACTAACAACGAGCTTGGCAAGCTAGGCCGATGCCTTGAAACAAAGAGCGAACAATTTTTATTAAGGGCGAACAATGGCCAACAGGAACACCGGGTCTGACACCTGTTCGATTGAGGAAATAACAAGAAGAAAAATGTTTTAGGAAACGAAAACACTAGAGATGATTATGATCCGCTGCACAGCGTTTGTTCTATTAATAGGGAGCATCAATCAATAATGCAGATTTTAATTGCTTGATAACTTGATGACAACATAAAACGTGTGTCGCGATATCCCCCACATCCACTGGTAACATTGTTATTGTTAGTGTTTTTGTTTTTTGTCTAACACAACTGTATTCTTCCGCAATGTGCTCCTGTTTAGGTTTTTGCTGTTGTCAACATGTACAATTGTTGTGATAAGCTTTAGCTAACGGGCTATTTTATGAGTTTAGCTAATTTGTCGTAATTAAAGACCGCTACCGCTTACCTAAGTATACGTTCTACATTAGCGTGTGTTGCAATCTTTTCGATTTAATATCTTAATAATAAAATAAAATAAATAAAATAAAGTAAAATAAAATAAAATATATTAAATTTAATTGAATAAAATAAAATTAAATTAAATTGAATAAAACTAAAAAAATAAAAACAAAAAAACATATAAAATATAATAAAATAAAATATTTTTATTAAATGAAATATGTACAATAAAATTAAATTAAATTAAATTAAATAAAACTAAAAAAACTAAATAAAAAAAAAATTTATGAAAATAAAATAAAATAAATAAGTAAAATTAAACTAAATGAAATAAAATGAAATAAAATAAAAGAGAAGAAAATAAAATAAAATAAATTAAATTAAATTAAATTAAATAAATTAAAATAAAAAAAATAAAATAAAATTGTATTTAATTAAATTAAGTAAAATAAAGTAAGAAAAAAATAAATTTTTTTAAGTACAAATTCTACTCAAATTTGACACACCCTAATGTATATATGTTTATAGCGGTAATCTAATATTGAATTTAAATTATATATTCTGAGCGATAGGCGATGAGTCAAGAACATCTCAGTGAGGACATCCGGAGCGTGCTTACATTGCTGAAGCTCTCGCTGTGGTTGTTGTTACTTTTTTGTGTAATCTTTTATTTAAGCATCTTTAGCATCTTGTTGGATACCACACCTTCATAGCTTCCTTTTCTTAATGCAAATAACTTAAATGTAAGGTAAACTCGAGCCAAGAGCCAAGCACCACTTTGGCTTGCGTTGTTAGTGGCGCGATTTCAATCGTTTTATTGTGATTTTGCATTAATGGCAAATTGTTTTGTTGGATAATGGTGCGCACGGGTCATTTACACTGTTATTTACTTGTAAACTTATGTACGCTAGCTGTTATATACTTACTCACATTTGTATAAGATTTCACATCCTGCCATTAGCTCACATAGTACATACATACAATACACTTATTCCATTGCAGATTTTTCAACTTAATTTGAGGATATTCAAATGTTAATTATTGAGAAATTAAAATCACTTTAACACGCTTTCAACGCTAGTCATTGTTGTTTTAGTGTTGGTGTCAGTGTCAACCTGTAGCTTCCTAGCACATTCCGGTGCACCTAATGATTTAAGCATTTATTTTAACTACTTTAATTTCTTGATTAATCTAGCAAAAATTAAAAAATAAGTGTTAATAAACTGGTCTACAAAGCTACAATTTTACAATTATCCTTTTACTGTATTTCATTACAGTTATAATAATTTTTAACGGATGCAAAAGATTTGTTATCGCTTAACGTAGCTCATAAACTCTTGAACGGCTAACAAACTGTAGTGAAGCTAAGCAGTTATCTATGCGGAAGTACTGTATTTCAAATTGATTTTAAATGAGAATATAATGTACGAAATCGTAGGATGCAATATAAAGTTGCAAGAATATCATCTATGGTGTGTGTACCTCTGAGAAGCCCCCCAGAAATTAGTTTGGTAATAGCAACTCTTTCAGTCATCCATTTGCAGATAAAACCGACGCACAATGGAGCCGAACGTGCTCAAAATTCGATTTTTGAACAAATGGAATTTATTTTAAGTAAACAGCGCAACCTAACCTTTTTTTCCGGGAGGTGAAATTATCCTAAGATTATCCCAAAATCTCAAAAGGACGGTAAAATTATCACAAAATGGACCCAAATAATCCCAAAATGAACCTAAAGTGGTCGCAAAATGATCCTAACCTAAAACAATCTCAAAAAGACGGAAAAATTATCCCAAAATGGTCGGAAAAGTATCCCAAAATGACCCCGAAGTAATCGGAATGCCAAAATTGTCCCAAAATGATCCTTAAATTGTCCCATAAGCACCCAAATTACTGCGAAATGTTTCTAAAACGATCGTAAAATTACCCTGATGCGGTCACTTTGTGCGACGGGAACTGGAAACACCAAGGAGGTCAGGTCAGTCTCGACCTGTTTTTGTTTGGGTTGAAACCCCCCCTTCCAGAGAATCATTGCCTTTGGAATGAGAAGTTGCTCTCAGTCGAGGGTCGAGTCGTTACTTTCATTAGACTTTTGTATAGAATACCAATGTAATTTTTAGCAAAAAGTAGGTTATCTTCGTCGAGGGACGTACTATGATCAGACAGCGTAGCATCACAGGAAGCGGCAATTCTGTCGTTTTGCCTCTCAGTTGAGAGTTGTGGTTGAAAGATCAAAACTTGGGAGAAATTTCAAAATTGTCCAATGATGTTCTGAATGACTTCACCAATGGGGTTTTTGCTTTCAAGTCATTTATGAAAACGTTGCTAAAATTTGTTAAGAGCGTGAGATTGAAATGAAAATGCCTCGCAAGTGCAGTCGACAAAAAAATCGCATCAATGTTAAAACACAGAAAGTTTAAGATTATTACAGAATGACATTTTATATTCCATTCATCGATCATGTTCAAAGCCGTTTCAAGAAACGTAAATAAATTTTCCAAAGCTTCGAACAATTATTCCCTAAAAATCAATTTGATGAAGAAAAATGCAAAGACCTTTACAAATTTTATTAGGGAATATTGAATTTTTCAGAGGAAAAGTTCATATAAGAAAAAAAATGTGGAGGCAACGAATCTGAATGCTCTTGAAGCATTATCAAAGAGTAGTTTTGAATGCCATGATTTATTTATCAATAAGCAAACACAAGCTCAGAACCTTAGCGCACATAATTTTTTCTGTAAATATTTTTAAAAATTACTTAAAACAAACTTGCTATAGTAAGCGATATGTAAGCGTTTTCATTATTAATTTATTTGAATGCTTAAAGTAAATTACTTTATATTAACATAAAAAACGAATTTTTACACATAAATCATTTAATTTTTAATTTGAAATGCAAATGTTTACAAAAATTTTGAAAAAAATATGTAGAAATTTTTTTCAACTTAGAATGTTTGAAATTCTCATTAATGTATGATTAAAAATAAGAATTTGTTTTATTTCAAATGCTAAAACAATAACCATAAAGTTTATATAAATGATGATGGTTTAGAAAAACATTTAAAAAAGCTTATTTTGAAATTTGTTACAATCCAATAAGAATTTTGCATTTTAATCTTATTTCAGATGAAATCCGTTTACTAATTTGCAACACTGATTTTTAACTTGAAATCAATTGGACAAACAGTAGAAATATGAAAATATATTGAATTCTATCAATATTTCCCAACCAAAATCAAACTTCACAATTTACTTTTTTGGTAGGCATTTCACTAAAACATATTTTTAAATTTTAAACCAATATATCTGTGGTAATAAAGGAAAACTACCAAAGTTATTTTTTTAAATTTTTCTGTAGAGCGTTTTGAAAGTTGAAATTGTAGTGTAAATGTATGGAATTGATATATAGTTTTTTGTTCATAAAATCCACAACTTTTGCCTCAAAGCCGTCAAATTTTGTGTGATTATAGATCTTAGCACGGAGAATACAATGCTGTTACTATCTCATTTTCGACCGAACTTGAGTTTGGATTTTTCCGCTTATTGCCACAGATATTTCGGTTATGCACGATCACAGTCCTCAGGGTTAACTATAAACAAAAACATAGAGCACAAAATATAATACAATTTACATGAACAATTATTACTTAAACATTAGTGACATACATAATTTGACACATCTTCCCTCTTCTACGTAGAGTTGTTAACTATTTTCGTTTGTTCAATGTTTTGGTGAAATTTTTGGCCATTTTTCTCTTGCGCACATGTTTGGATTAAGGTTTGATTACAGATATGACAGAAAATACGAGTGCTGCCAAGTGTAAAAATTGCAGCCACGTGAACTCCATTGGTTTTCAAACTGAAATCAAACTTTGGAAAAAAAAAATTCAACCTCAAGTGGAGAAACATGTTGGAAATCACTGTGAAAGTTTACAAATTTCTCGAGCATCGAAAAAAAGTTGGATTTGTGCATATTGGGAGGCTTACATTCATAAGTTTGTAATTAACGTCCCGTCTTAATTTCAAAAGTTTCGTAAGCGAAAATTCAGCATTTTTAAGCTTAAGATTTAGATGTGTTATCTTCTAAAAAAAATTGCTGTGCGTTTACTTTGATACAACTTGCTACTGGTTGAAACATAGTCATATATATAACTTATTTTATATATATTACACACCCACGAAATCCCCAAACTTAAGATAGATACAAAGTTCTGAGTCTAGAGCCTCACTGCCACATTTCGTAAACAGCCAAAAGTTCAAATAATGAACGCCAAAATTATTACTATGACCACACACCCGCATACACTATAACAAATTATAATAATAAAAATATTTATGCCGGCTCGTCGTGGTTAATTAAAATCAGTTAGCTAGCAATTTACCTCTTACCAACACATTTCATCAACAACAAATCTCTACCAACACTAATTAAGACACCTAATAATCGAAAACGAAACGAAGCAAAATCACTAGACGTTTATTGAGTTGGATGGTCTGTAGTATATTTGTATGTACATAGGTGGTGATGAATATAGAAACTTCAACAAATAAAGCGGCTTTCAGTAGTACGGAGAGTCGATCGTAAGGCCAACACATTTCGTTTCACCCCTCCCCCCCTTTAATCAAATTTTCGAATTGAACATATGCAAATGCCCGAAGAACTTATGTTGATAACGCGCGACAGGAAAGCGTATTTGTCCACGCCCCAATTGTACAAGTTGCGTGCCGAACAAATATTTTCATAAAATGTAATGAATTGGCAACGAACCTTAAAAGGCGGCAGGGGGAGTTAAAAAGTACAATTCTGCGTACGGGTGAATGTGGCGTGTAAAACATATGACAACTGCCATAGTGACAAGAAAAAGGACGTTACCTCTTTTAACAACCAACCAACGAACCAAATAGACAGCTAGACAGTCAGACTGTGCAGCAAGTGAATGACAAACGAACAGCAACCACCCTCAAAGTACACGTAAAAACACCCACATCTATTGAATTTTCTACGTGCAATCACCAAGGTGTATGTATGTGTGTGGATTGCTGCGGCCATATAGAAACGAGAGTTTTTGGGAGGGCGTGAAGTTTTCAAAAAGCAATGCCGTATGTAAATAGGAAGTTGTGACAGTACAATGCTTTGAGTGCCATGTTGTGGCGTGATTCGTTTAAATTTGTCGATTTTTTTTCGGTAAGCACTTAGCGACTTATGAATAAAATAACAAAATAATTTTTTTTTTATTTAAAATTTTCTTTAAAAATCAAATGTGTGCTTTTCGCTTGGAAGATAGGTTATAATTTTTTCTCCTTTTATTAGTTAGTCTACGGAATTAAACAATCATAAAATCGACCTATTTCGGAGCTATCGACCAATATGTATGCACGGCTAAAAACTTGAGCCTATCTTTTAAACTTTTCTGGGCTACATATATGTACAAACTAAATTTGGTTTAGAATTTAAATTGAGAAAATAAGAGTGAAGAAAAGACTTTAAATGTTATACCAAAAATATCTCAACAACTAAAAAAACATAAAAAAACATTTTTATCAGTTGGCAGAATTCGAACCGACGCTTTTCGCATCAGACACGTCTGCTCTACCCACTGAGCTACGGCGCACACAAAATTGCTTAGAAAAAAAAATGCAATGACTTGAAAACGCTCTCAGAAATAAATGAAAATGAATTTACAAAATTTTAGACGTGTTTTTCATTTCAGTTTTAAATCTAAAACGCAAGATGCTAAAAATTACACCAATTTGAAAGGTTTGGAATTTATTGCATTATTATTGAAGTTTAAAAATTTGCCTAAACCGAGGAATGGTTTAAATTTAAGCTTAATGGTTTAAATTTAAGCGTTTAAACAATTGTATATGTATCGATAGGTATGTTCAATCTGCATTAGCATGATCTAAATAACAAGATCTCGCATTAAATATGTAAATATCTGGCTGTTACGTCACACTTTTGAAAACATGTCTGCTTGGTTTTAAATGTCCGAAATGTAATAAGTAAGGGAATAAAATAAAAACAAAAAACCCAATTTTGGCGTTTTGGTAAACGTTCTGGCTACAAAATAGCACCCACTTTTCCCGGGAGACCAAACAAATGGATGAATTTGTCCTTTTCCTAACTATTTTTACAGCCACTCACAAAACACTTAATTTTTGTAAAATTTTTTCAAATAAAACTTGAAAACTGCAACGAAACGAATTAATGTTTACAAAATTCAAATTAAAACCTTGAAAAAACGTCAATGAAAGTGTGAAGAGAAAAGTCACTTAAACTAACTGAAAACTTCAAAATCGTGGCGTCATTTCTTAAAAACTTTTTTCTTAAATAAAATTACAAATACACGGTTGCCGGAATGCGTGATCTTTAGTAATTGGATTAGCATCCATTCAAAAAAAATTTAAAAAAAAATAGCTATAATATGAAAAAATTAGTTAAAAAGTGACACCACTACAAATGCCAAACATGTATTCATACCATAGAACCGTTGTTGTGTGAGTAGACATGTCATGCACGCTTGCTCGAGTTGATGTTATTGTATCAATCGCTGGCATAACTGGAAGCGGCGCCAGAAGAGTTACTCTTTGGAAAACACTAAACAAGCAAAGTTAAACATATGCAAATATGAAAACTTCATTGATGTTACAAACAGTGTTAACAAAAATAAAATAATTGATTATTCATGTTGAATATATTGGAGCTGGGAATATTCACACACAAGTTAGTTTTGTTCTGGTTTTTTATGCGGCTAGATTTGTTTGAAATAAAATGAAATAATATAAAGTGAAATGAAATGAAATAAAATAAAATAAAATAAAACAGAGTAAAAAAATAAATAACAAAAATTAAAAAAATAAATACAAAATAATAACATAAAATTAAATTTTATTAAATTAAATTAAATGAACTGAGAAGTAATTAAATGCAATAAAATAAAATAAAATAAAATAACATAAAAAAAAGTAACATAAAATAATATAAAATAAAATAAAATAAAATGAAATGAAATGAAATAAAATTAAAAAAGATAAAATAAAATAAAATAAGTATTCATGAAACGAGCTCAAGGCCAAGAACAATAATTTTACCCCCTGCGGGTTAGGCGTTTAGAACATGCCCGAGGTAGGCATACCGGTCGTAAGAGGCGACTAATATGCACAAAGGTAATGACGTGCAACTCGATGGTTGATCTAAGGATATGATGCTTCTCACCTCTCATTACCCATCTTATCCTTCCTTACGGAAGAAGGGGTGACTCCCGCAAGGGAGTACCGGAGCGTACCGGGTTCAAATCCGGCCAAGGACTGTTAATTCGACAACATTCCCAAAACCTTCAGGGAGTGTTTTTGTCGTTACCACAACAACAACAACAACAATAATAATTTTTCACTTTTTTTGAATTTTTATGAAAATTATTGTTTTTATTTTTTTAATAATCATTTTTAATTAATTATTAAAAGTATAAAATGTGCAGGCCGTAAATCAACAAAAATTGGTGGCATAAAAAGCAATAAAATAAAATAAAATAAATTAAAATAATAGGTGATAAAATAAAATAACATAAAATAAAATAATATGTGATAAAGTAAAATAACATAAAATAAAATTAAATGCAATGAAATGAAATAGAATAAATTAAATAAAATTAAAAATAAAATAAAATGAAATGAAATAATATAAAACAATAAAAATTATTTGAAAGAAAAGGAAAGTAAAGGGAAACAATGTAGAAACAAACGGAAAGCAAGAGCAGAAAGAAGAGGACCATCAAGGAAGGGAAATTATATTGAAGAGAAGCCACAGCAAAGAAAAGAGGATAAAGGAAACAGAAGAGAAAAGTAAAATATACTGAATTTAAAGAAACGCAAAGAAAGGCAGAAAAAGTAATGGGAACGAAAGGAAGGCAAAGAATAAAAAGTTGTTGGGTTGAATTTCAACAATTGAGCGATCCTAGTGTATAATAAAAGCGCAACCCATGGATATATTTATCAATTTAAATTAAGCAAAATAGGCTTTATTTTTTTGTTTACCGAATTCCACTACTTGTAAGAAAGAAATGCTGCAAAGATAATCCAAAATCATTTCATAATTCTGACTACTAAGTACCTTTATTTTGATTTTGTCCAGGTCAAAATAGCTCTAAATCTTACCAACATTAATTCCAAAATGAGAGATGTATTTGAGGGAAAATGCCACATGTCCTCGTAATCGGTTTGCATTGTTGCAGGACAATAAAAAATGCCACTAACAAAAGTATGAAGGCTAATGTTGAGACCTTCCATACTGTGGTCGTCCACACACTTTTGTAACATTGCGTAATTTGTAAGTATGTAACCAGGTACATTTCACGAAACCCATTTCGTCAACCAAATTCAGTTTTATTTTAAGGTTGCGTGTTGGTCAATTTATTTACAAGCACGGAGGCGACATAATTCCTTTGTTCTTATGACAGTTCTTCCTCCTTTTGCTTTGAAATACATCAAGTTTCAATCAAACTTCATTCAAAATGCTCCTTGTAAGGGGTGGGCAGAACTTAAATCAAACTTTTGCTTACTCTGTACTCTTTTACTGGGAATCAATGTTCACTACAGGGTGTTCAATATTGGAAAAGTAAAAGTTGCATTCGTTCTCGATCTCACAGGCCAAATTTTTCATAAATCATTCGCACGGTTGTACAGTTACTTACTAACTTTTTCAGAGAAGGCCGCTCGCTTCCCTCTTCAACTCATCTCGTTGTATTCGATTTTAACTTGGTCCTGAAGACAATGTCTGTCTGTTCTTCCTGAGGTCGCCGGAATCCAATGACTTCATCATAGACGGTACAGAGAGCTGAGGAGTATGCACTGGTATCTCATCATTTTCTTGAAGTTGTATTGCGTCCCGCAAGTGCATTGTCTCAGCCCCAACTTTTTTACTTGGGGTTGGGAAAAAGGTTCCTTCATAGCCCCAATTGGTATTATGGTACCTTTGGCCAAAAAAAAATCGTTCAAAATTTAACATGTGTTAACATCTGTTCAGAAAAGCTATAGATAGGGACGCCAGTCTTGGATCGACTTAATAAAAGTTATTATTATGTATGTTGGCTTGGAATTATGTCTCTTTTTTTCTTGAGCTAATCCCAAGCAAAATAATGGGATTATGGCACTCCCCCTCCAGTGTGGGATTATGCCATTTGGAATTATATTATGTCACCAAAATTACTTTACTATTTCTAACCAAGTTGCTTCACCCACTATCTTATATACTAGCAAAGCAAATAGTTTGTCCAGAGAAAACTTTTGCGTCTTATGAAACTCAAACAAAATGGTCGAACTTCCTACATAATCAGTGTGGCAATTCAAAGAACAAACGAAACTTAATGCCAACATTTCAATAGAGGATATTAACTACGCGGTTTCGGTTGACTAGCCCAGTCAAGGCTCATGTAGCCATCTTGAATTATTTACGACAAAAAGTTTGATGTCTACGCTAACCCTGCTGACGTTTTTGTTTTTTATATTTTGTATTTGTTCTAAGAAAGAAAAGGAACTAGAAGGACAACATGTGGCTTTAATCAAGAAATCAGCAAAGAAATGCTTACATATGGACAAAGATATATACGTATAAAATACTATTGTATGTACAAATCCATATCTATGTACTTACTAAGTTGCCAAGACGGACAACAAAAATAACATGATAAAGAAGAAATTACTGTAGAAACTGCTGACAACAATTGTTGGAAATGAAAAGTTAGAGCTCCTTTGTTGAGTAAAATAAGCATTGGAATGCGTTGAAAACTTAAAAAGGAAATAATATTCCAAATAAAGTATTTAAAATGAATGTAATTGATAAATGCACAGACATACTCTCGTACATATACATATGACTGTTAATATGTATATTCCCCATAATGATATTTGTTGAAAATACATTTGAATCTTATTTCCAACATTAATTTTTAACTTGAGATCAATTGGAGAAACAGTGCATTCTCCAGCAAAAAGGAACATTTTTGATATGAAATATTCTTTTTCCTCCACTTGAAAAAATATTGGATTCCGACTTGATTTCCATCAATGTTTTCCAACTGAAATCAAAATTCACATTTTACGTTTTTGTTAGGCATAAAGTAAGCTTCCGATGTTCAGCATATCGGTTGTGGCACGTGCAGTGTGTGCTGTTGCACCGTCTTGTTGGAACCACATGTTTTCCAATCCCAATTCATCAAGTTGCGGCAAAAAGAACTCGTTGATCATTGCTCTGTAGCGCTCACCATTCACAGTAACCGTTTGGCCCCGACCGATTATTGGTCAAATAAATAGTCAGCAATATTCCGCGTTCTGGAGCAGTTTAGCGTAACATTGTTTATCAACGTGTATTTCGCATGTGTTTACTACACAAATGTCAAAACAGAACTGACTTTAGGGGCCAATCGCAAAATTTATAGCATTTTCTGATAGGAGGATTACTTTTGCGCAGTAACCGTTTTTCACCGACCGATTATTGGTCAAATAAATAATCAGCAATATTCCGCGTTCTGGAGCAGTTTAGCGTAACATTGTTTATTAACGTGTATTTCGCATGTGTTTACTACACAAATGTCAAAACAGAACTGACTTTAGGGGCCAATCGCAAAATTTATAGCATTTTCTGATAGGAGGATTACTTTCGCGCCACCTTGTAAAGGGTGTTTTTTTTACAGGTTTGTTTTTCGAATAGAGATAAAACTGGCATTTTGTGGTCAAATCTGGCAACTCTAATGTCATTTATGTTCAGTTTGGTTTGCCATTTCATCATGAACAGGTTGACAAAAGAACAACGCTTGCAAATCGTGCAAATTTATTTCGAAAATAATGGTTCAGTTCGCGAAGTTTACCGTGAGCTCCGTCCATTTTATGGTCGACATAATCGTCCATCAGAGCAATTAATTCGGTTAACCATGGATCGTTTTCGCACTACGTTTACTCTATGTGATAATACGCATCCGCAGAGACGTCGAACAGTGCGCACCGAAGAAACAATTGCCGCTGTAGAGCAAAGTGTTGAAGAGGACCCGAATGAATCGATTCGCCACCGTGCACAGCAATTGGAGCTTTGTCCATCAACTTTATGGAAGATTTTGCGCAAAGATCTTGGCTTGCGACCTTACAAGATCCAGCTTGTGCAAGAATTAAAGCCGCGAGACCATGCAATGCGTCGTGATTTTGGTGTATGGGCCGAAAATGAGATTGATTTCGATGCTGATTTTCATCGCAAAATTTTGTTCAGTGATGAGGCTCATTTTTGGTTGAATGGCTACGTCAACAAGCAAAATTGCCGCATTTGGAGTGAAGAGAATCCACATGAGACACTTGAAACGCCATTACATCCACAAAAACTGACTGTTTGGTGTGCTCTATGGGCTGGTGGAGTCATTGGGCCATACTTCTTCCGCAATAATGCTGGAGAGGCAGCTACCGTTAATGGAGACCGGTATAGAGCCATGATAACCGACTATTTTGTTCCCGAATTGGATGGCATGAATGTGGATGAGTTGTGGTTCCAACAAGACGGCGCTACATGCCACACAGCGCACGTCACAATCGATTTATTGAAGGAAACATTCGATGAGCGCATAATTTCGCGGAATGGACCTGTCAATTGGCCACCAAGGTCGTGTGATTTGACACCATTGGATTATTTTCTTTGGGGATATGTGAAGTCGCTCGTCTACACCAACAAACCAGAAACGTTAGGGGAATTGGAAGCCAACATTCGTGGCGTTATTGCCGACATACGGCCACATATGCTCGAAAAAGTGGTTGAAAATTAGACCTGTAGAATTGGCTTTATTCGAGCTAGCCGCGGCGGCCACATGCCCGAAATCATATTTAAACATTAATGGCATAAAATTATCCTTCCAATAAAGCCAAATTGATGGACTTTAAACCGATTTTCTTGTGTTTTATTTCAATTCGAAGTTCTATACCCCTGAAAAAAACACCCTTTATAAATAACGTGCCAGCTGAGCGTAAACGTCAAAACGATACGTCAGCACTAAAATGGGAAGTTGAGCTAGTTTTTACGCTGTGCGTTTAATTTACAAGTTGCATTGAAAATTTTTGACTGAAAATTGCCGGAATGCGTTTATATTAAGTTGGACTGTTAGAACTAAAGCTCAAAGTACTTGAAAATGTTACCAGCTCAGCACTTACATAAAGCTAAGCCATATCATGGCAATATAGCTTTTCTTATGAATCCATTTCGTAAGCTGCTAGACTTCTTCATCAGATGAATTTTGACACGCTCTGCTAACCATTTAGCTAACATTCTAATAAAAACTATTAATAATTAATTAAAAACGATTTATTAAAAAAATAGAAACAAAAATAATTTTCATAAAGAAGAAAAATTATTATTCTTGGCCTTGTGCTCATTTATATTCATGGTACTTTACAAAATGTACAGGCCGTAAAAACAACAATGCAATTGTTTTTTTTTTTTTTTTTTAAAAAAAAAATATTTTTAATTTTATATAATTTTAAAACGAAATAATAAAATAATTTCTGCTTTGCCTATATATGTATCTGTGGCAATAAATGGAAAATCCAAAATCAAGTTTGGTCGAAAACGAGAAATTGTGGATTTTATGGGCAAACAACTATATCTCAATTCCATAAAAAAATACTTTGGTAGTTTTCCTTATTGCCACAGACATATTCTTAATCACATTGATTTTGTCCTGAAAATGTGTGATTGAGAGCTCTTAATAGGTATAAAAAAGGTTTCTGTAAGTTTGAAATCTAAAAAAAAATTTTAATTCCCATTTTGTGACCTTTAAACATAAATTTAAAGCTTTTCCAGAAAATCCTCTTTACAAAATATGTGTACATGCATATGTACAGTTGTGTTCAATAAAATAGTAGTGAAATTTAATTTGATATCATTCGACAAGATAAGAACCTGTGTTTTTCATAATTATCATTTAAGATACGAGGTGTGTTCAAAAAGTATCGCGAATTTTGAATTTTCGCTGGTTACATATATTCGATTTTCGAATTTTTTGTGGCGTTATATTGGTACTCATGTCTCTCACTTATGCCGACAAGCTCGGCCATTTTGAATGTTCAGTTAATTGTTGAGATAAAGACGGCATCGAAGGAGGAGCTGAACAAGATACAAAAAAATGATTTTTTGAAGTGCTTCGAAGATTGGAAAAACCGTTGGCACAAGTGTATAATATCTCATGGGGATTACTTTGAAGGGGACAAAATAGATATTCATGAATAAATAAATAATTTTTGAAAAAACACAAAATTCGCGATACTTTTTGAACACACCTCGTATAGTGAATTCTGTAACAGAATCCACATTAAAAGAAATTTCAAAGTATACACGAAGTTCAGGAAAATTAATTAAACTTTAAAAAGCGGCTATCAAAATCTGAAATTTTTTGGCAGAATTTCTAGAAAATTTTTAAGTACACAGTTTTGTAGACCAATCAATTTTAATACAATTATGTGCAATTCACAACTCGCGCGTAAATTTCTTTCAATTTCTAGAACTTGTTATGTAAAGGCTGTTAAGAATTTTCTTCCATGCAAAATTCAATTTTGTTCATGCGTTGTATGGAAGAAATTACTCAACACGCTCGACGAAATGGATTATGTTACAGAATTCGATATATTTTAAATGAAAGTTATTAAAAACACAGCTTCTTCTTATTTCATCGAACGATATCCAATTTAATTTCACTACTATTATATTGAACACAGTTGTACATCAAATGTTATCGAAAAGCTGACATGGGGACAGACTCACTCACACAAACGCCCTACCCCCCTTTCACACAATAAAAGAGATGGAAAATCGCATCAAATACCCATTAGTCCACATTCAAATGCATTCAAGTGTTAAACAAGCCACATTCAGTTGCAATCGGATCAACAATGGAAGCAAAGGGAGAGGGGAATGTTGGACTCGTTGATGGGCAGATTGTCAAGCGCTTGTGTTACATCCGCGTGGCGTTTTGAATTCACAGCAATAAGCTTGCAAAGTACACATTGATGAATGATAGCAAGTTGACTATGGACGCACTGATTGGTTGACAAATACCGGAGCAATGAAAAAATAAATTGAATGGCGCCAGGGAAAAAGGTTATTGAAATTTTACAGCAGCTCAGTGTTCATAGGGTTATACATATATGTTTGTAGTTTTTTGTGCATGAATATCTAATATGTATGTATGTATATTAGCGTGAGTAGAAACATATTTAATTTGTGTTTTAACAAAAATCAAAAGTAAAAAAAACTGAAGTGGCCTACTTGATTTTTAAGTCTCGGTGAAAAAAAATATTATCTATCTAAAAACTGTAGGGTGTGCCCTCGAAAGAATATGGAAAGGCAGATCTTGAAAAAAGAAACTTTTCTATTTCTAACATATGTAATTTAAGTAACCAATAAAAAATTAATTGCAATTTATAATGAAATAAAATAAAATAAAATAAAATAAAATAAAATAAAATAAAATAAAATAAAATAAAATGAAATAACATGAAATAAAATAAAATAAAATAAAATAAAATAAAATAAAATAAAATAAAATAAAATAAAATAAGATAAAATAAAGCAAAATAAAATAAAATAATAAAATATAATTAAACAAAATGAAATAAAATAAAAGAAAATGAAATATAATGAAATATAATAAAATGAAATTAAATAAAAAAAAATAAAATCAAATCAAATAAAATAAAATAAAATTAAATAACATGAACTAAAATAAAATAAAATAAAATAAAATAAAATAAAATAAAATAAAATAAAATAAGATAAAATAAAGCAAAATAAAATAAAATAATAAAATATAATAAAACAAAATGAAATAAAATAAAATAAAATGAAATATAATGAAATATAATAAAATGAAATTAAATAAAAAAAAATAAAATCAAATCAAATAAAATAAAATTAAATAACATGAACTAAAATAAAATAAAATAAAATAAAATAAAATAAAATAAAATAAAATAAAATAAAATAATATAAAATAAAATAAAATAAAATAAACTAAAATCAAATAAAATAAAATCAGATAAAATAAAGCAAAATAAAATACAATAATAAAATAAAACATAATAAAACAAAATGAAATAAAATAAAATAAAATAAAATGCAATGAAATAAAATAAACCCAATTAACATAAAATTAAATAAAATGAAATGAATTAATTTAAAATAAAATAAAATAAATTAAAATAAAATTAAATGATATAAAGAAAAATAAAATAAAGTAGGAGGAAATAAAATGAATTAAAATAAAATAAAATAAAATAAAATAAAATAAAATAAATTAAAGTAAAATAAAGTAGGATGAAATAAAATGAAATAAAACAAAATAAAATTAAATTAAATAAGATAAAATAAAATAAAATAAAATGAAATGAAATAAAAGAAAATAAAATAAAATGATATAAAGAAAAATAAAATAAAGTAGAATGAAATAAAATAAAATAAAATAAAATATAAAGAAAATTTAATTAAATAAAACTAAATGATATGAAATAAAATATAAAAAAATATTTTCTTGTGAACTATTATTAGCTTATTTTAAAATCTATTGCACTACCTTTAAATATCAGTAAAAATTTTTATTTTTTTGTTACATTTTTTTTTTCGGCCGCTATCTTACTAATGTTAGAAGTTTATTTCGGCTTGAGGTCAATTTATATATTTTCTTGCTTTATAAATCAGAAATGCTACGCTCAATTAAAACAAAAAAAATTAACTAATATCAATTAACAAACAAACATAAAAATTCGAGCTTTGCTCCAACAACAATCACCATAACTACAATTGATACAGGTACAGTGCGGGTGCATAACAAATAACACGGAAGTGTTGATATGCAAAAAAGCCCTTCTGTATCTAAAACTGTTCTATGAACGCGCCTAAAAATATTCCACTTTCCTTGAGTTGACATATAAAATATATGTACCAAAGAATGTATAAAAGGAATAAGCAAATGGCACATTAGAGGAAAAATACATCGTGACGCTACAGGGCATCATAGCTTAGTTGTTAGAGTACTCTAACAGCGGCTTTGGTGCAGACACTTGGGTTCGTATCCCAGTGTCCGAGAAGGGGTCTGATGAGAAGTTGGGCACTTCGAAACAAGTCATCCCATACCATCGCTGTGCATATCGTTGTAATTTTTCCTCTAATATCAATTAACAAACAAACATAAAAATTCGAGCTTTGCTCCAACAACAATCACCATAAAAAAATTTTATTTAACCCACCCTAATATTTATGCAAAAGAATGATGCTAATTTTACTCTTCTCATATTTGCATCAAAAATCATTGATTCGCGTTCGATATCTAGATTTGGCAGAAAAAAAAGCTTCTATTGAAGGACAAAAAGGACTTAAGGTTATTATGATAAGCTGTGTAAATTTATATGTATGCATGTTTATACATTAACTCAAAGCTTAACCACATTGGAGTTTATAAGCAAGATTTTTCTTGTGTAGTAAAATTTGTCACACGGCATTCCAGCAGTTTGTGCGCCCTGATGTATGCTACAAGAATCTACTTCAACATGCTGCTGCGTTTGCTTTAAGCGTAACAACCCTTCAAAAAGTAGTATAAGGAGTTTTCTGAAATAAGGAATACGCCAGCGCCGCTGCTTACGTTGTTTTTTGACATGGGTTACCAGCCTTAGAATAATCGGTTATTTATTCCTTATTTTATATGGCATATCAGCCTTAGGAATAAGAGTATCTCTCAAAGAGTTGACAGATGATTTCCATGGCAACCGCGTGTAAAGCACGGCTGCCACACCTAAAAAAATGTTGGACCTATGTGTTTGAGCAAAAGGCCCGAAAATAGGACCAATTTTTTTTTTTTGCAGTAACGAAGCAAATAGGTACATACGACGAAAAGCAAATATTTAACGTTATAATACATTAACACTGCACCAAATTTGGCGATTTTCCCCATACAAATTTGATTTCCCAAATTTGAAATTTCATCACATTCGATCAAATTTGCCAAACAAATTCATCCTGCATTCCTCTAAATAGCAACAATGGGGTGTTTCACATTTAGAAATACCCTTCAAGATTGCCTTAATGAAAATAACAATTTCAACTAGTATTGTAAAGAAAATTGGCCAATTCTACCAGAAAAAGACAGAAGCCTTCTTGACTCTTCTATTTTTTTTACACTACAGGTGTTTAAAACATCACAGTAGTGCATTTTCTTTCGATGGTTCTGCGTCCTGGCAGAAGATTCTTGCAGGGAAGCAACTTTTTCAATGTAAAAGGGGTCGAAATGCCTCATTTGAATTCGCCAAATTTGGTGCAGTGTAAATGTATTATTAAATACTTTTTTTGAATAACAGATTTTTTGCTTGAAAAAAATAATAAAATCAGAAATAAAAAACAAATTGTCCATACATAAAATTAGCGCGTACTTTTTTATATCAAATATTTTTTAAATTACAAATAAAGTCTGCAGAACATTTGCTATTCAGCAGTTTCCCAGAAATTATCCGAAGATGGTTAGCAGGGTATTAATCATAAATATTTCTCTTAACTCGGCGCACAGATACCAGAAAAAGTGACCCAATAAAAACTTTTAAAAACATTGTAAAAAGGGTCAAGGTGGCAGCACTATACCGACGCGCCATCGTAGTATGATTTCGCAATAAATTGTGTACATTTGTAAAAAAGTGAAGAAAATAAGTAAAATATTTAATAATTGTGCAAAAAAAAGTAGAACTACATTAATTTAATAAGTTAAAGACTGTGAAAAATATCTATTGAAGTCAGTTCACTCTCAATTATTAGTCGTGTTTAGAAATTCCGTGCATTGCGTTGCTGGTGACAGATTTTGCTAAGTTTTGTGCAATTTGTTTACTTTCATTTGTTAATAGTTTTTAGTTTCCATTAAAAAAATGGCAAATTACGTAGGGTACTCGAAGAGACATTTCAAGCGGCTAACGAGGAGCGCACAACCTGTTAGCATGGGCGACCAAGAAATTGACTCTGTGCGCTTGAATTCTTACGCCTTCATTGACGACGGTGCGGAGAACTTGGAGGAGATAGCTGATAATCATATAAGTGCATCCTCTGAACAAAATATTCCCATAAAAGAGAAGATAGCTGTATGGGCTTTTGAAGAAAACATATTATATTTTTGTTTATAGAAAATATTCCTAAAAACGTCTATACCAGGAAGGGTTTCAAAACACTTATCAAACCTAATGTCGGACGAATTTTTAAAACTAGTAAATTGGAACGGTCGTAAAAATCTAATTGCATTGGCAAATTACAATTTATTTTCCAAAACATTATACGGTAAGTTTATTCGAAATTGCACAGCTCAAAAAATAATAAAAGATAACCTTTTCCAACAGGTGCCCTTGAACATATGTACACTACCTTTGAAGACTACGAAGCGGACTTTAAAAATGCAATTGGCAGAGGGAAAAATAGAATGGACCAAAAGCGACACAATGAAAAGCGGAAACTTAATGACAGCTTGGAAATATCCAATTAAATTTAAAATTAAATAATATTTGAAGAAACCGTCCTTTGACGTTAGGAAACGACATAATTACATATGTACCTATTTTAAATCATAAAACCGAATTAGGAGTTTTGTAGCCCATCAAGTTCTAGCATAGTTATGTATAAGTTTTAACCTGTTTCGAAATCGCCGATTTTTTTTTTAAATTTTCGTTATTTTCCATATTCACATGGAAAGCACTTTTTTGTATGAAAAAACTGAAGTTATATGGACAAAAATATAGTCTAAAAATCAGGGCGAGATTCAAGATATGTCCTTTTCAGGGATCTCAAATAACAGTTACTTTTATAATATAATATTGTTTTTATTTTTTTTTTATTTTTAATTTTCACGGGAAAAATGCAAAACAAAAAAAAATTTCACTAATCGATACTGAGTGTGAAAAAGAATGTGTTTGATTTTTATGTTATAAATGTTATTTGCTGTCCCTGGTCGTTTCATAACTATAGTAGTCTAAGAATTTACATAAAATAATATATGTAATACACATGAATTTAAATATCTAACTCATATAAGAGGAATATACACCTTAATGTACAAATAGTTTTAAAAACGTTTTGTTTATTGAAGACTGAATTTCTTATAGCCTTGTGCACTTAAGCATTTGTAAAAACCTTAACCGTTCATATACACATGTTAATCAAATTAATAAAATGAAATTGCTTTATTTTGATTTAAACGAAATACATATGTATCTATTGTCGAGCAATTTTGTAACAGAGGGTTTAATAATTTAACAGGTAGTATGAATGTAATTCTTATTAAGTATTAACTATGTTTAACTAAACTGCCCTAGTAGTCGTCAACAATACTTTGAGAGATATGAATTGCCGAGTTTTGAAATTTAATTATTTCGATGTAATATTTTTTTTATCTATAACACGAGAACGAATTATAAAATTACAAAATTCAAGGTTTCCACAAATTGTATCCAACGAAGAAGTTAATTTTCAAAACGTCGTCAACATGCTTCGATCCTATTTTCCGTGGATAATATCCTATAAATTGCCTTTTTATAACCCCTTATATAAGCCTGATTTTTTATGATTTATAAGCCTTATGAAAATAAAATTTTACTTCAAGCAACACCTGATTATAAGGAATAGAGTAAGTCTTATTTTACTACGTTTATAAGGCTTATTATAAGGCAGTTAATCTCCATATAAGTCCTTTTTATAAGGAATGATGTAAGCCTTATTTTCCTCGGCTTATACGGCTTATGAATAAGGGTGCCTCTCAGAGAGAGAGAGCATTCCTTATAAACTGATGACATTAACACAGCAAAATCAGGCATAATATAAGGAATGCTTCATACAACTGACATTCCTTACAGATTTCAGGCATTAAATTATAAGCCTTATGATCATATGAAATATGCATCATATAAGACTCAAATTTTTTGGAGGGAAGCCGCTGCAGAAAGGCTTGCTTGAACACATTTATTCATATTCACGTATGTGTGTATGCCGCCTGCTGCGGCAAACAAGCTAAGAAAATTTAGATGCACGCTGTTGCACGTCTCACCCACGAGTAATCCAATCGTTTTCTCACTGATTAGAAATATACATGAGTTGTTGTTGTTGTTAATTTGTCTGTTGTTATTGCGCCATTTTTTGTCTTTGTTGCCGTTATTACTAAAAAGACTTTGAAGTCAATGCGTATGTGTGTATGTAAGTGAAAAAATATGTATTCTTGTATTTTGTTTTTGCTGTTGTTGTGGTTGCGTTGCGACATGTCTCGCACTATGACTTAATTAAACGACAATGGTTGCAAATTGAATCAGAGATCGTTGAAGTTGAATTGTCACACATTTGCACAAACATATGTTTACATGGAAGTGTGTGTTACACAGTGAGGTGATTGAACACACACACACACATAAGCCGACACATTTAGGCACGAGTGTGAGCATCATTGTGCGGTGCTGCATAAAAGGCCATAATTTGTTAAAGTCGTCAAGTCATTGAAACGTGTAATCTGAAGCACGTGCTTAGCTGCGTCAACAAAAAAAAAAAACAATAAAACATATGTTTGTATGTATGTATATATGTGTGTATGGAAAAGTACAACGAAAAATATCTCTTAAATTAGAGTATTTGTACTCTGTAAAGATTGAATTGAACTTGGTTGAAGTTTTAATATTAGACGGGAAGTTAAAGCGCTGTCTCTGGGAGAAGGAGAGGGGCAGTGAGAGGGAATTGGAGAGGGGAAGTGAGAGGGTGAGTGAGAGGGTGACTGAGAGGGTGAACGAGAGGGAGAGAATTTTCATTTAAAAAAATCGTGCACATCTTAATTGAGCTACCTCAAAAGTCTCGATAGTATGGGCCACTTGGGATTCAAGAGGTTTTTAACTGCAATAAAAAATAGTTGTGGATCACGTGAACTCCGAATTATCAGATAGATGAGACTTATTGAACCTACCTATAATTTACTATGGGCTAGGAAAAATTATGCTACGCAGCAAGAGGTAAGATCACCATAGCGCTTGCTCAGCTGTCTCGCGGCCTATCTGCGCTGAATTCTTTACAACCCGCCACGTCTCGTTAATAAGTATAGGATTGGTCTACGAGATAGGCCCGACAGCATGTGTGCTATGGTTTGGTACCGAAATTATGTGAAAAAGCTTTATGCAATGAAGAGAGAGGGCAGGCATTCTCATACAACCCTACCATATCACGGTTGAGCTGAGAGTCGATTTACTGTCCCAGTGAGCTTTGAATTCCCGAATCGTAGTACCTATATTAGAGAGCATCCTAGATAGATCTGACTTTCGCTTGGAAGACACTTCAATGAGCAGGCAGTTTGAACTTAAGTGCTAACGTCTGGCAACCCCTAATTCCTTACAAAAGGGAGTGGTGGAATGACGTAGCAGTTTCCGTCGGAACGATAGTACGGCTAGCACCAGGAGTTACTGTCCACTTCAACAACACATTCCTAAACCATCGCCGAGTGTTTCGCTATTAAAACAGCAACAACAACAACCTTCAACCATGCATGTCTCCATTCAAGAGGTCCAAAATTAAAAGTGTCACTATTAGATGCTTAAAAGTACTCATTAAAGACGAATAACAGTATTAATACGGACATTTGTGAAAGTGCGTGCAAAGTAAATGTGCTTAAGAGCAGCCATTAACCTTTTACCTGAATTCTTGAAGTAAACAAATATACATATGTACATGCATTTCATACTTGTACCTAGAACTCCACTGACAATTGAAAAGATGGCAAACAAAACACTCACCAAAATTATTACCCACAATTGCGTTGCTTATCAGAGATGTACCCACTTATGTACTTAACTACTTACATATGTATTTATATATATATATATGTTGCTATGTGGGTGATTTCAAACATGACCAAATTTTTGGTATCCGTAGTTCAAGTCATAGGTGAGGGTGTGTCTATTTATGTCATATTTCGGTTATTATTAACTGCACGTAATTACATAGCACACGCACACATTGGACCTCCCCTTAGCCAAAAGATATGCCCGCTTTTATACAAAAAAAAACGGGAAGTGTTGCAGAGATGAGTTTAAAAAATGTTGAAGAAAGACAGCTCCTACGATGGAGAGAGCGATATTTTAACTTGGCTCATTACAGAAAAGGCGTGAGTACCCAATGCAAATAAAGTTTGACGTGTAAACATGCGTATCCTGCATATAAATTAAATTAAATTATTAAGTTACTATTATTATTGCATATAATAATTATTATTTAGTTCTACGGAGATTTTCTAGCTACACTAACCATGCAAATCTTAGCTAAATTTTCTTTTTACTAGTCGCCCTGCCCATTTTCTTTCATACAAATTTATTAGTGCAAATGTTTTTATATAAAATTTTATTTTATTATACTTTTTGTATATATATTTTTATTGTATCTAATTTAAAACTTTTTTTTTTTATTCTAATTTTATATATTTCTTTTCTTTTAATCTAATTTTTCTTTTATTTTATCTTATGTTATTTTTTTTTATTGTATTTTATTTTATTTTATTTCACTTAATTTTTTTTATTTATTTTTTTATTTTTTTTATCTAATTTTTTTTATGTTACTTTATTTTATTTTATTTTATTGTATTTTATTTTATTTATTTTATTTTACCTTATTTTTTTTTTATTTTTTTTAAATTTTTTTTTATCTAATTTTTTTTATGTTACTTTATTTTATTTTATGTTATTTTATTTTACTTTAGTTTATCTTATTTTATTTCATTTTATTGTTGGTTTTATGCTTTGTTCATTTTTACATATTTTTGTACGTATAACGAGCTCAAGTACAGTTGATAATAATTCTTAGTTAATTATTATTATTTTTGATTAGAGGAAAAATTGAAGGCAACAGACATATACAGGCTATAGTTATAGTACTATTTTAAAAGCAGCCACGATTTCTCGTCAGACTAATTCGTATAGTTTTGCTATTTAAAAGGATCGTGTAGAGAATCGAACCCACTCACTTTGATTGCAAGCGCAGCTGCCTAACCCATAGGCTATGCTGCGTGTAGTTTTGCAAGCTGCTTACTTCAAGTTTTCCTCTAATTGTTGTTTGTTATCTTGCCAACGGTATACACAAAACTGGTCTTGAGCTCGTTAAACTTACAAAAAATTTTTTATATATTTTTTTTTATTGTTCTTTTTAATTAAATTTTTTTTTTTTAATTTAATTTATCATAAACACATTTGGGGTTTTTGCTCGTCTCTTTGCCGGTTGAGAGCATTCATCGTGTTTACGCACGATTACCAAATAATAAAACTCAAACAACAGCAAGCCGAACAATGTAAGGGCAACCAGCAAAGCACTTGTATACACACAAACAAAACAGAGCGCCACATATCAGCAAGCAGTCAAGGAAGAAATTCTAAGCACGCATACTTAGACTAATCTCTCATACAACTCAGATATGCATGTGCGGCATTAAAAACATACCTATCCACACAAGAAAGGCTAACAAAAGGGAGATTGAACATGTGAGGTTACAAAATCTTGGGAAGTGTTTAATAATAAATGGTCCCACCCTCGTAAAGTAAACACACTTTTTCAATTCATTTTGACTGACACCGCTGCGCACTGTCCATGAAAATTTGAATGACTAAATGACCAAATATGCACTTGCGTGATTGGATGTGTGTGTGTGTGGCTTGGTGTGTTTTAAGAACAAACTAAAACAATTGCGGAATTCATTTAGGATTTTAAGTACAAATTCGTATGAATAAATAACTATAAGGGCCGCATCAGCTTAGGCCCAGCGGGGAGAATTTTACAAGTTTTAAACTGCTCCTCCTTTTAGTCAATTATATTCATTTCGCTTCTTGCCAATCTTCCTTTTCTTAAGCCACCGGATTAGTTTGGGTTAAGGCAGCGCATGGGATATCCCACACATACAATCGGAGACAGGTATGTCAATTGTGTATGCTCTCATTGATTGACGACTGGAGCCATATTGATCCATCTAAATACGTAAGACTTACTTCCTTCTAAGCTACTTGTACATTTTCTGTTGATGATTGTAACGGCCCCCAGAATCTGTTGCCCGGGTGTCAAATACTAAATACAACCCTGATATTTTTTAAAAGTTGCATGTGCAACAACATTTCTAATAACCAAATTTTCTCTTTCCTTAACTTGCATTTCCCCCGCTCGTAGTAACTTTTATTTTTATTGCTTACCGTTTTGCGGTATTTTCTCTAGTGTCCACGTTTTTTGTTGTTGTTATACCAAAATGTTGAAACCCACATTCACACAGGTAATTATAATAATTATGTGGCGGATGCACGAATGGACAGCAGTCCTATTTGAGCAGGAATGTGAATGCGTGCGTGTGACGACTTCCCTTTTCCCGCTTTAAAATAGTTGAGCGCACATTTGTGGCTATAGACCGTAGAGAAGCTGAGTACCTTTTGTGCTTTGGAGTAAGTACATATACTTAATTTATTATTAGGTGATGTTAGGGTGATACATATGTATGTATATTTTTTTAATTTTTTTTTTATTTATTTTTTTTCATTTCATTTAATTTTTTTATTTTATTTTATTTAATTTCATTTGGTTTTATTTCATTTTATCTTATTTTATTTTATTTTATTTCATTTTGTTTTTTATTTTACTTCATTTTATTTTATTTTATTCGCTTTGATTTTATTTTATTTCATTTTATTTTATTTTTTTTGTATTACGAGCTCAAGGCCAAGAATAATAATTTTTCTCTTTTTGAGTTTTTATGAAAATTATTATTGTTTTTATTTTTTTTAATAATCATTTTTAAATTATTATTAAAAGTTTTTTTTATTTTATTTTATTTTGTTTTATTTTATTTTAGATAATTTAATTTTTTTTATATTTTTTTTAGTTTATTTTATTTTTGTTTGTTCTGTTTTATTTCATTTTATTTTGTTTTGTTTTATTTTATTTTTTTAATTTTATTTTACTTTAGATTATTTTATTTTATTTATTTATTTTTTTTTTGTTATTTTTTTGTGCTATTTTACTTTGTTTTACTTTATTTCGTTTTATTTCGTTTTATTTTGTTTTATTTTGTTTTATTTTTTTTTATTTTATTTTATTTTATTTTATTTTACCTTATATTATTATCTTTATTTATTTATTGTTTTATGCTATTTTACTTTGTTTATTTTTACACATGTAGTTCCTTTAGTACGACCCTAATCTGTCTACAATTACATAGGGAAAAGATAGATTTACAAACATGCCCACAAAGTCCGGAACATTCAAACATATATGAGCTATCGACACACACAACAGTCTATAGCTTCGCAATTGTCCTTTGCCAGGCTCTCATCCACCATTCGGCGTTACATAGCCAGTCAATTTGCTTCCTTCGTGGGCGTTACCTCTGTTGCAACCGAATGTGACTCCGACGCTGCTGACACTAATTACATGATTACCTAAAAATGTTGTTGCTATTGCTGGCATACCTTCGGCAGAATTTTAGACATGTGCGCTGCCTTTGGTCCAACTTGTTTCACTGCTTCCTTATTTCTTTACAGAAAACAACAACAAAATTATTGGCAGATATACAATTGAATGGGCTTCGAACGTCCTTAGTTTAGTAACTTCTGTCGTTGCTTTTGATAAACTACGAAGCTGCAATAGAATATTAGTGCCAAACAAAAATTAATCATGCAAATGTTTCCAATTATGTGGATAAGTTAGTTGTGTTGTGGAGCTGATAAAGGACCACACAGGCTTTGCTTAGGTTGGATTGTAAAGAGATATGGAAACAGAATTCAATAAGAGATTATCATTTGTACAAAGTGGTCTAGGAACATACTTTGCCAAACCCACCGAAGCCACGTTTAGAATATACTAAGAATTGTTGTTGTTGTTTATAATAGCTAGACACTTCCCGAAGGCTAGTTACTGATCAGAATTCTCACTTGCCATGTATGGGCCAGGTACGTTCAGGTAGTAGCCGGACGAAAGCGGGAGCATCGGGAGCAATTTGTTTACACCGTAGAACCTTCGGGTCGTCGATTTTATATTCGTGTTGCTGAAAACAGCGACTTGTTGACCGAGGTTCAGAGAGTATTAAGATTACGGAGAGAGCACTTGTCTGAACTCTTAAACGAAGAACTATGACGAGGTGCGAATAACAATATCCTGATTGAAAAACAATAAAGCAGGGGGCACTGTTGACTTTTCTGCTGAGCTATTCATCAGCATCAAGTGCTCTCTGTCCACTCCACAAGGATCGAGATCCTGCAAACTGTGTCAACTATCATGGAATCAGGGCTCTATAAAGCGTATTGTGAGAAAGACTACAGCGTGACGTGAATTCACTGATTGGACGTTACCTGTGTTTCTTTAGCAATGGTATATCGACCATCGCCCAAATTTTCACAGAATACCCATGAAAAGAAAAGCGACATGGCTTAGAGGTAGATATGTCGTAAGAGACGGCTAAAATCCACATCGTCTCTGGTTCCGAGTTCTACGAAATCGTTACCACGCCAGTCGGGCTAGTACCATAAGCTTGTAGTACCGAAGCGAATGCGATCCGATTAAGCAGGGCAATGTACTGTTGCTACAACAACAACAACTTCTCTCCGATAGCATTAAAAGGAGCTACTTACATACGGCTGTGCAAGATGATGTTGAGTAACACCGCCGAAAGGAGAATGTACGACGCACTTGCTAATGCCAATTATTGTTCACTCTTGTGATAGAATGTTCCAGAGCTGTTAGCGAGAATTATTTCCAACAACAACTTCAAGACAACTCATGATAGGGAGAAACCTTGTCTGAAACCTCCTTTGGTTTGGAATGGCTATAAGATGTGTTTGCCGTTCCTTGCGGAGATGATATTGCGCATCGTCATTTGGCTCAACTGAGTCAAAGCTAGGTATTTGGTTGAATTTACGGAATAAGACTGTTGAAAACTTTTGAAATTGCTGGCTTGTCACCTTCGATTGTCTACAAATACCAAAAACCAATCAAGCTAGATAGCTGCTAATATGTAGCTAACTCAGCAAAGTTACTTGTTCTCTTCCAAGTATTAGTACCAAACCAGTTGACTTCCTTTAATGCCAATTATTTGCATAGTCTTTGATTCGTTCTTATATTCTGCACATTTGTGCGGAAACAGTCACCAGCAGCTTCTGAATTTGCTTGTTAGCAAATGCCAACAATCAAACTTTCTTGCACCATTCCCACTCTCAAATGAATGAATGTTGCGACACCAACTTTCATGCCATAAAAAGTGTCCTCCCAAATGAGGATTGATGTCTTGCATTTCATGGGAAACTGGACATGAGCAGCCACTCAACTGCTATGCCAACAAGTATACCAGCAAATTCCAGCACTATTCAAATGAAATGTTCAATTAATTTGAATAAAACCGCCACAAATCCTTCAATGCACATCACAACACTCCTAATTCACAAACAAAAACACACACGCACACATGCAAATATGTTTAGTTCCATCAATAGCATCGTTCGTTGTGCTTTCGACCAGGTTGTACTACCATTTTTTTGTCGGGTGCAAGTGTATGGGGTGAACAGCATGCGATCTTCTTCTTGTTGTTGTGACAGCCACCCTGTAGGGAAAATCGCCAGTTATGTGTGCGCATCTCTATAGTTTCAACCTACTTTAATATCCTATATTTTAGATCAAGTACAATAGTTTTTTCACAACGTTAGGTCAACATAAACATTAAACTAATTTATTTGATTTTATTTTATTTCATTTTATTTAATTTTTCAATTTTTTTTTTTTTAATTATTTTAAATTTTTTTTTTTTTTTGTTTTATTAAATTAATTTTTTTTTTTATTTAATTTTTTTTATTTGCTTTTATTATTTTTTTGCTTAATCAATTTTTTTTGTGTTATATTTCATTTTATTTTATTTTTTTTTTTTTCTTTTATTTTATTATTTTTCTTTTTTTTTTTTTTTTATTTTTTTTTTTTTTTTTTTTTATTTTATTTTTTTATTTTATATTATTTTATTTTATTTTATTTTGTTTTATTTCATTTTATTTTATTTTTTTATTTTATTTTATATTTTACCAATTACCGAAAAATAAATACAAACAGCAACCCAAACAGTACAGCTGGGTATAAATATAATATTTTCTTTTCTAATGGTTCTTCAAATTCCGGTTTTTTACTAGTTAAAATCCGGGTAATATCGAACTAGTTCCTGTTAGATATTCTATATCTAGTTCTCCAACAGTTACTGAGTTCCCTGCGGGGCAGCATTTACGATCCCAAACTCACACAGCGAATGCTTGGCTGTGCATAACTGCGTGCAGTATTCAATAAATTCGCACAAAACCGCTAACAAACAAGCCGCAACCGACAACGAATGTGGTGGCATAGCAGCGTACCGAGCTACAAACTCTTACAGTTAGCGTGCGATCGCGCATTGAACGCGCGAAATGCACCGGCCCAAAAATTCTTATCATACCGCTTGCGGTTGTTGAGCAGTAACTGGTGACTCCATGGAAAGCCACTTCGATAAGTGACCCATACGTTTGTTGACTGTTTGGCTTGGTTGTTTGACAGGCTAGTTGCCCGGTGAGTTGCTTGCCTCGTTTGTTTGTTTGTTGCCTAGCGGATGCGCTCACCTGACTGGCGGTTTTGGGTTCTTTTGAAGTGTCGCCGCTAGTCGCATTCATCAAAGAGAAATTGTCACAAACAAACTGAGCTGCGTTGCTTACTGCGACTGCAGCTTCAGAAGGTGGAAGTAACTGCGGTATGACGACATTCTCCCGCGCCATCGCGTTTGCGCTTTTAAAGAACCTGACATGAGTTTGTCAAGCACAGCGCTGACTTCCTTTGGAGTGATGACATTGGACGCTTGCATAGTTGAACGCTGGGACGCTGTCACCAAAATGACTGTGTTGATGGCTTCTTTTTCTTTGCAACGTAAGAAACTTTTGATGGTCGTGACGGAAAATCAAGCAATGGCGGTCGTACCCAATAAACATTTTTTTGGAAGTACATTTTAATCTGATTTTTAGCTTAAGATCAATTGAAGAATCATTCCATTCACCAGCAAAGGGAACATTTTTGATATGAAAATATTCTTATTTCTCCTCTTGAGAAAGTATTGCATTCGGACTTGAATTCCATCAATATTTTCAACTTCACATTTTAACTTTCAATTATTATTAAAACACAATGCGCAATATAATATATGTATATAATATAACTTATAAATACTACCTTCTTGTCTCTTTCTTTTTTTTTTAATGTTTTGGTAATTTTCGTTCGCTCACGTCTTTTCATGTCAGATATGACAGAAGATATGAGTGCTGCCATGTGCAGGAATTACAGGCGTACTTTCAAGATGAACTCCAATGGCTTTCAAACTGTGGAAAAGTGTTCAACCAAAAGTAATGAAACATGTTGGAAATCATTTTGAAAATGTAGAAAATTCTCAAACATAGAAAAAAATTGGATTTATGCATATTGGGTACATACGTACTACGTCTGTACATACTTTCATAGCTACAAATTTACCACGTGAAGTGAAAATGAGTACTACCAATAACTCAGTTGCTCCAGCGGGGCAATGTTGCGCAATGAATTTTACGAAAAACTTTGCATTCCACAAGTAGCGAATGCATCTTCTGGTCGTTTGCACACACACCCAATACCCCACAACCACAAAGCGGATTAACGTAAAGGAAATTCCCATAATTCCCCACGGTCGGTGTCAAGCTATGCTAGCCGCGTAAGCGATGCTGCATACACGCACGCCTCACCGTTTGTTCAACTGCCTTTCGGCCCAAACAGTAAGCGGGCGGATCGTGTTGCTTCCATACAGGCATAGTAGCCATGTCGGTAAACTTTGAAGACGTGTTCTCAACATTTTCGCCCCTCGCACAGACACATAAAAGATGGATGGATGACGTTTGGATGGGCTGGCTATAAACAAAGCATTGCTTGTATGTAAGTTCAAGCAGCTCAGCGCATTGTTGGGTCCGTACGTGTGTGAACCATTCGTTTTGGTAAGCTTTTGAATGAAAAGCTGATCGTCAAATAACTTAAGACATTCGTGAGTACACGTTGAAGCCGACGGCGATATCTACTCAATACGTTACTCGAATTGTTGCGCTTGTACGTAGTTATGGATGTCGTGGTTTGTCTACCGGGCATGCGTTCCTCACCATTTTCCAAGTGCAACTCAACTAACCAAATTACTTTTCCAATCGTTTACTCACGCATCCTACCATTTCATGTATATTTCGTTGATTTGGTTTCTTTTGTTTTAGCCACGAATCGTCTATCTGTCTGTCATGCTCATCGTTTATCTTGGAATTTGTAAAGCAGCGCATGTCCCATTCAATATTTAGCCTTGACGTACATAGTTATAATGTTTAACTTTGTTCTCAGTAAGTTTAAAAAGTTTGTACATTCTCGGCGTACTGTTCTCTCCTGTTTCCTGCTGGTAAAACTACATTACGAGTTTCTAGAATTTATGCGAATACTGATACGTACCATCTAGGCTATTCAACTGTGTTACGTGCTCGTAAATTCATTGATCTACGCACATTAGGATGAGCTTTGGTTTGAAACTTTGTCCTGCAAAAGCAAGGAGTGTGATAGATTTCTCATGCTGGTTACCAGAGACCATACATGACTGGGCCATTTACGGAAATTACTCAATTTGCGATCTATTTTACAACCTTTATATTAGGGGCTACATTATTAATTACGAGAAAGCTCCTGTCGCGAAGGGAATGTATATACCGAATGCGGGAAAATTGATATTGACCATTCCGACGGTTTTGTAGTTAGTGTAGTCAACTAAAATTTCAACTTCAAATAAGTGCTTCAAGCTTTTTTACTTCAAAGCAGCTGTTCTTTTGCTGTCAAAATAAAGAAGTTCCCAAGGCGAATTTATACCAGGTGATATCACGGCGAATTTTTTTGCTATATACACACACCTACTTCATGTATTTTGTTTTTGCTTTCGCGCCTTCCCCTGCAAATCGCATATGTTCTTATGATATCACCCAAGGAGAATTCATATACCTGGTCATGGCATAGAACCAGCTGATTGCTTGTTCTTCCTGCACATTTGTACCTCAGAATGTCAGTAAAAGAAAATGGGAAACGATTTGTTAACATTCACCAAGGTTGTCCCTTTATGTTCTCTTTTACTTTGACATTTTGAGTTACAAAAATCTGAGCTCGAATCAGGGCGAATATACCTAGTAGTGCTACGCACACAAGGTATATTAACTTTAGTCGCGTAACGGTGGTATGTAATGGCATAAACGGATAGAGATAGATATTGACTTATACATATCAAAATGTTCAGGAGGAAAAAATAAATTGATTAAGCCATGTCCGTCCGTCCGTCTGTCCGTCTTTTAACAAGATAGCTTGAGTAAATTTTGAAATATCTTAATGAAATTTGGTATGCGGGTTCCTTGGCACTCATCTCCGAGCGCTATTTAAAATGGGCGAAATCGGATAATAGCCACGCCTACATTGTATTTATAGAATATTTTCGAAAATACAAAAAAAAAAAATTGGTGTGTGCATTAATGTTAAGGCAGAAAATAAATTTTTCAAGAAATTTTTGAAAATGGTCGTGGGACCGCCCACTTTTGAATTAGTCAAATTTTTCAAATAATATTAATCATAAATCAACACCCGTTCAAGATATCGAAACGAAACTTAGCACACATATTTTTATTAATACAAGGTATGTTCCGGAAAATGGGCGAAACCGGTTAAGAACCACGCCCACTTTTATCCGAAAGATTTTGAAAAGGATCATAGACATATCTAATAGGCAATAACTTGGCGTACAAAAGCTTCATATAATTTCTATTTCACTTTCAAAGTGTCCGTGAACGAAGAAAGTCGAAAAATATTAATTATTGAAAAATGGGCGTAGTCCCGCCCCTTTTATAGTGGATTATTCCACAATTTATCGAAACGATATTTGGTGAAAATGTTGAACATATAAAGGGAAATTATTTTTATAAAAGTGGGCGAGATCGGTTAACGACCACGCCCAGTTTTTGAACATAGTTCTGAAAAATTTGTTTGTAAAATGTAAAATGCGATATTTTTATAACCATGCAAGCTATATCAATAAGATGTTGCACACATAATCAACTTTTTAAGCAAAACTCAACTGCAAACAAATTTTGTGAATTTTGGGAAAGTAGGCGTGGCGATGTCCACTTTTCAGCATAAAAATTCTGCTATTTTCAAAGGCGATTGCTAGAGTTTGAACTAGATATTTCAATCAAAATTCGTCAGCTGCTTCTCAATAGTACTTAGTATACTCCTGCCAAAAATTAGGCAAATCGGATATCACACAAGTAAAATATCCGCGCAAGTTGTTAATACCCCACTGATTTTCATACCTTTAATGAATATGAAATGTTTGTAACTATGAGAAGAAGAAGAGGTGGGCACATCAATAAGTAAACAGAAATAATAAGGAGCTAAGTCGACTTAGCGAAGCCCCTTTCTCAGTCCGTCTGTCTGTCTATTTGAACGCAAGATTTTCAAACATAAAATGTGTATGTATTGGTATTTTGAAAAAATATGGTTAGCAGTTGTTGGTAGGGAAGCTATTGATATACAAATAAATTAATGCCGGCCGCCGTTCAGCACATTATTAGGACGTGTACGTGAAGTGAAACAATGTTCTGTCATTCCTTTTCGAATTTGTCGTGTCGTTTACCGTTATTGCTAGTAATTTTCGGCCCTCGAGATATGTATTACTGTACATACTTCTTATTTGCTTACTCAGTCCGTAGTAGGATTTTTTGAAAAGAGCAATTATTCTTTGGAGTTCAAGGCTGATGCTGTTTATGTTTATGCTGCACGGCTAACAATTTGAGCCCAAATTTTAAACCATTCATTGGTTCACGCAATTTGTTAAACTTTTTTGTAGTAAATTCCAAACCTTTCAATTGCCTACAACAACTTTTAATTTCTTTCGGTTTAGATTTAAAACTTTACTGGCAATATATGTAACCCAAAAAAGTTTAAAATCTATTCTCAAATTTTTAGCCATGTGGCCTCCAAAAATTCAATTGGACCTTGTTCGCCAGCAAAAATTTGTAGCCCGCCATATTCACCGGATGGGTTTGTTCCCCTAAAAAATTGCAATAAAAAATAACCGCTTCAGCCGTTTTTGAATTACGAACATTTTTTTAATATAAAAATTTGTAATTTAATGAATATTTAATTAAAGTAAGAATGCTTTAAAAAAAAGAAATAAAATCGAAACCAAGATAGCCCTGACAATTTAAAAAACATCATTTCAAAATTTATTTTTGCTAAAAAACAAATTTTTTTTTTTTGAGAAACTCGTTTATATAAAATCATTTATTTTTAGTTTCTTCTCAGTTGCTATCCAGCCAGCATCAAATGCAGATACTTTATTTGCTCCGCTTTTTTTTCTAAGGTTTTATAAATTTAAAAAAAATTAAGTCTGGAGCAAAAACTTTTTTTTTTTTCTTCTTTCTTCTATAATTAACTTAATTCTTCTCAGTTGCCTTTCAGTCAGCATCAAATGCAGATGCTATCTTTTCTCCGCTTTTTTCTCTAAAGTTTCATAAATTTTTTTTTATTTATATATATATTTTTCAATTGCCTTTACCTTTCATTTTAATTCAGAAGTCTCACCCTTAAACCCCATAGTATCCTCGGTAACTTTGCTAAAGCTACCAAAGAGCGTGTGTGCTCACAACATGATGCACATCCTGAGATACCTCCTTATACTTAAAATAATTCCTTGAGATAGACCTCTCAACCCCTTTTTCAAATCTTTATTGTTACTCTAATGAGAGCATTATTAATAATTATATTAAGCGGCCCCGGTTGAAGTAGACCGATTTAACATTATTTGTTCCTATAATTATTTCGTATATATGTATGCGCTTGTTTGTATGTTTTCTTAATTAAATACTTTTTTTATCAGCTACAATTTCTCCTTAAATACCATAAGTCATGGAGGTCCCTTATATCGTTTGCAAATGTTTAGCGCTATTCTTACCCTTCTAGAAAATTCAATACTGGCACTAGGAGAATTTGCTAAGACAGTCCCTAGTCAGCTTGTTTAGGGAGTACTCGATTAGTTAAAACATGGGCACGTATATGTTTTGTAAATTTTTTAATAGTACGCAGTATAATGCATCCTCAAAAATAGCTTGGCACTATTTTCCACCCAAAGTTGATTCATTATTTTTTTCTATCTCCTTCTTATGTATTAGAATAACCGTGACTAGCGTCATTTTTATGGTTCATTCAAACCGATCTTTTCCGAAATTTTTAGGCAGTTCTTTCAAAATCTAAATTTTTGGAGACATACAGTTTAACCTTCAAATTTTGTCTACTATTCCTTAAGGTTCTAAATATCTAACTAACTTTTTCAGTGCCCCTTTTCTGTTCTTTCATATTTTGAAACCCCATGTGGACCGCTATCATTTTAAAAATGGTATTTTCTATGTCTTGTGGCACTATCGTTCTATTGTTGCCATAAGATACTGACCTATATTTTTGCGTTTGGAGCATCAATGTTCGCATTCCTTCTTATATAAATATTGTCTGTAGATATATTGCCTTTATCACTGATCGTGGAGGTATGGAATTGTCATACACTTTTTCAGCATGCGACAATAAATCGGAAGACGTCTTTAAATATTTCAACCACTTTCCGAATTTATTATCTGGTTAATCAATACTTTTGATTACTCAGTATTTTGAGTAATTAAAAAAATAATATTTACATGATTAATCGCAACTCCTAATAATGGCGGACCATAACACAAAAAAATTTCGATTTCTCAGTCGATAGCTTTGAATTTTTACTACCGAGAAAATAAAACTCAAAAATTTGTATCAATTTTCTTTGATTTAAAAAATCAAAGTAACCCTTGCACATTTCCAAAAAATATTTTTTTTTATTTTTATCCCAATAAATTTCTATTTCTTCAAATTTATAGCCAATTTCATATTTACTTTCAGTTGCTAAGCAGCTACAACCAAATATAGATGCTATTTTCTTCATTTAATTTTTTTCCTTAAAGTTTATTATTTTATACATTTTTTCTGTCATCCTCTTATGCACGAATAATAGCATCAGTCACGCCTCCAAACGGACCCGATTAAAGTACGCCGACCCTATCACAGTTTCTTGACTGAATATTTATTCAGATCCCTCTTGAGAAGTGTTGCTGTTTGAATAGCTCACACACCTACGCGTAATGGGTATCACGTCCTCCTGGCGAACTTGTTGTGGGGAGTTTCTTCATAGAAGTTCTTAATCCAATTTGTTTGTTATTCATGCCATTCGATATGTCTCCATACTCGTAGTATGAAAACTGAACCGTTCCATAATGGTAATTTAAACTCTCACCTCCGCCTATTCGTTTCACTGTAAACCTCGCTCTCTTCCTACTTTCAATTTCTTCCTAGCTATCCTTTTTATCGAAATTATCCACTGATATGGACACGGTTTCTAGAGTAGAGCCACAAAAACGGGCTTTCTTAAAAGTGTTGAAAGTACCGCATAATCGGCGTTATTCAACTCGATTTTAATAAAGCCGTAGTTTCATTTAGACCTTGATTTTTTTCCTCCCCAAACAAAATTTTACACTCCTAAAAATGGTAGTGAGATTTTTACTTTGGTTGACTTTATTTCTCAACAAGTATGGAGTGAGGTTGCTATTACAAATTCAAGCAGGCAAAAAACAGTCACTTTCAGTTTGTTTTTTGGCCTATAAGATCGTACTTTTTCTTAAATGCTAGTAATAGCTCAATATCGTCTTAGCTCGACTTTAGCTTTTATCGCCACAAACAATAAAATAAATTTCGGGTGAATTATTCAAAAATTCGAAAATTTTAATTTACTTGCTTTCTATTTCAAAATCAAAGTTACCCTTGGTCATTTAAAAAAAACATAATTTCTGAAAAAAAGAAAGAAACAAATATTTTTGACTGAATATATTTTTTTCATTATTTCAAAATTTGTTTGCCAATTTCAAATTTATTTTTAGTTGCCAACCAACTGGCATCAAATCTAGATGATTTATTTTCTCCATTTAATTTTTTTCCTCAAATTTTTTTTTACTTAAAAATTGGTGTTTTTAAAAATTTTTTTTTGTCATTCTCTTAGACACGAATCATATCAGATTACGTGGTCGTACTCTAAATTACATATTGCGCCATCTGGTGGGTACTCCTTATTTCTGAATTGCCTACTCAGCCCGAATCATTAAAAAAATAAGTAATTTAATGCATTTTCGAACTTTTACCACACAGCAGAAAATTTTAAAAACCAAAAAAAAAAATTAACTTGTGTTTTTAAAACCGAGCTAGCTAGCTCTGACAATTTAAAAAAAGCTTGTTTCAAAAATCTAGAACAAAAAATAATTTTTTTTTGAGCAATTAATTTTTATAATTTACTTATTTTTAGTTTCTCTTCAGTTGCCTTTCAGCCAGCATCGAATGTAGATGCGATTTTTCCTCCGCTTTTTTTCTCTATAGTTTTATAGATTTTTTTTTTTTAAATATATTTTTTCCAATTGCCTCTGAGTTTGTTTTGGACACGTTTCAAATCAGAAGTTTCACCTTTAAAGCCCATAGTATCCGCAGTAACATTGCTAAAGCTACCAAAGAGAGTGGTCGAAGCGTAGAAAGGTAAATTTTTGAAGCTACATAATTATCCTTAACTATACTTAAAAGCATATCTTGAAATAAAACTACTTAAAAGACCTATTTAATCCTTTTTCAAATCTATATTGTTACTCTAATGAGAGCAATATTGATTAGCTGTTAATTGGCCCTGTTTGAAGTAAACCGATTTAACATAATTTTTTTTTTATATACACACATAAATATATATACGCTGGTTTGTATGTATTCTTGCTTAGAAACGATATTTTATCAGATTTCAATTGAGCTGAAATGTAATTTTTTACTCCAGTCCATTTCAACATTCCTCTGCAGTAGCTACATTTTCTCCTTTACTAGCATAGGTCAAAGAGTTCATGGAAGTTCCTTTAATCATTTGCAACTGTTTTGCGCTATTTTTACCCTTATGGAATGTTCTGTGATAATTTGGTAAGACAGTCCGTAGTCAGATTGTTTAGGGAGTACTCGATTAGTTAAAACATGGGCACGTTTATGTTTGTAACTGAATACATATGTATGTAATATAATATATCCTTAAAAGTAACTTGACGGAAATTCCCAGCCAAGGTTCTCTAATTCTTTTCTTTAACATTCTCCTTATATGCTCGATGATCTACGACTAGCGTCACGGTTCATCTTAGTCGAACTCTTGGTAAATTTTGTTTAAATTATTTTGAAAACTACATTTTTAGAACAGCGAATAACCAAGATTTTAACCTTTCGGCCTCTTATGTAGTTGGTAAGAAATGCTTTCACTTTTTTAAAAATCAAACCGAATGTCATTACTCGATTAATTTACAAATTCTGCTTTGGAATATTTCTTTTCTTCTAATATTCTTTAAGCCTTTTTATCTAATTTACTAACAGCTCAACCTAATAAAAACGCACAGCGTGAAATTCCTGTCAAAATTGTCTCATGCCCATACAACTTGTATGAGGGCAACCGAAATAGAATTGCGTGCGCTAAAAGCTAACTCAAAATCCGAAATTCGTTTTGCGTGACGTTTAGATTTGAGGTTATGTTAGTTTTACGCATTGTTGTTTGATAATTTTTGTTATTTTAACGAGTTGTTTTACACAAATATATTTAGTTAAAATGTGCACCAAATGTTGCAAATGTAAATTTAAACTTCTATATACATACAATAAAACCATTCATCTTTCGACCAACAAAAGCAGCGCACGGGCTTTTATTTCGGTTACTCAAATGATTGCGTATAGACTTGTGTGCGTTGGCAAACGCCGTGCGTTTATATATGGTTGAGCTGTAATGCAGTTCCATTTGTCTATATTAAAAATCGTGGTTTGTTATTATAACCCCCCAAATTTGTTTATTTTGCAACAAACTTCTCCATTATAATTTTATTTTGAGAACGAAAAATGTGTAAATTTCCATGAAAATTTATTTGAACTTTTTTTCTTTATATTAAGGAAATGAATACATTTTAAATTTCCTGCCACAATAACACTGTACTTTTAAAATTAGAAAACATAATTATTTTTGAACCTAAAAAACGTAGTTAGCTCTGCCAATTTGAAAAAAACGTTTCGAAATCAAAAAAAAAAAAAATATTTTAATTCAAATTTTTTTTTTTTATTTAATTTGTTTTTTTTTTTTTGAAAAGCAATAGTCCAATTTTATTTCTCTTTTCTCTCTCTAATTTCTGCTCAGTCGTTATCCGACCAGCTTTAAATGTAGATGCTACAATATTTTCTCCCTTTAACTTTTTGCACTTTTATTAATTAATAATTATTTCTAAATATTTCGTTTTTGTTCTGATCAAAGTAAGCCTTGCTCACGAAGAAAAAAACCGATAGTCGAAAAAATAAATATTTTTTCTTTGTATGGAAACTATTAGCGACTTTCAAGTTTATTTTCATTTGCTATCTAGCTGGCATCAAATCTAGATGCTTTTTTTTCTTAATTAAACATTTTTTTTTTTTACTTTTTAATTATTATTTTCTTTTTGTTTGTCATTCTCTTAGACACGAATCATTTCAGGCGACTCTTCTTCAATATTCGCGTAGATGATAGTAGGAATACATAGATGTATATTTGAGCCTAAATACTTTTCCAAAATATTAGAACATCTTCAAAGCTACAATCTTTCTCTAATGGGAATAGTTTTGGCGAATGCTGGTCCCGATTAATTAGACCGGAGTAGTTAAATTTTTTTAATAGATCTGATGAAAAATTACTCAATAGTGTAGATTGCTGTTAGCACAGCTCACAGATCTTATGTATATCTTATAGTCAATATTGTTTCTCTAATGAGAACATTTTCAAAGCATACTGCCAATTGGAACCGATTAAGATACGCCGACCCCGTCTCATTTTCTTACACACCTTCGCATAGTGTAAATACCTTTTACATATACATCTATGCATTCCTCTAAACCCTTGGACTTGTCATAGTATTTGACCAGCTCTTGTAGGCACGTTCCTAAAAAGAAGTTCCAGCATTTGGTTCCACAAGTCCTTGACAATTCAGTGTCATAATTGACGCTAAAAACTGCATTATTCCCTACATTATAGCTCCCATCTTCTACCGCAAAGTCTCTTGATGGGTTCTTTATACTTTAAATTACTAGTACCCTTTTAGAAAAGTAAACATTTGTACTGAGATTATTTGCTGACACAGAGCCTGGTCCGACTTTTTGAGGAGTACTCGGTTAGAGTTCATTTCTATCTCACAATAGACTTTGGTAGTACTTTGCTACAGTTTAACTAGCATTTTAAAAAGGTTGTTAAGATCTAGTTATCGATCGATCCTTAATATTTCATCTATCACTATTTTAAGTATAGTCTTGTTGCTGTTAGAACAGCTTCCAAAATTATGCCTATGGAAGCTCCTTGTCCGTCATGCATACATAAATGCAGAGTTGGGGTAATTCGGCTTTAATGCTCAGCTTCCACTAATTTGTAAAGCAAAATGTTTTATAACGATTACACAAATTTATTGCTGAGTGGAAAAACTATCACTCTGCAGTTTTTTTTAGCTTATAATATTTATTGGCTCTAGTGAGTCAAAAACAGAAAGCTTTTAATAATTTTTAATTTTACTGTCTTTTTGCTGTTATTTTCGAAAAGTGCTCTTTTTCTTTTCGTAAGACGAGAAGTACAAACCTTCTATCCCACATATCTTTACTACTATTCTATGTAGTAATGGCGAAACTAGTGAATTTTTCACTCAAGAAAGTTATATTAAACTTTAAAACCTTTTTTAGCGAAACGTCCGGCAAGTCTTCTTGTTCCAATTTTATTTCGACCAGTTAACTTTTTTCAAGTGAAATAAGTTTTCTGGTTTTGAGCTTATGACTGTCATTTGTACACGGTTAAAAATGTTGGCTTGAATCTTCTTACTTTAGTAATAAATTCCAAACTTTTGAATTACCTTCTAGGATTTGCAATCTCTTTTCTTATATATTTGAAACCTTACTGAATTAAAATTCTATAAACTTGAAATGGGGTTTAAACTAAACCAAAAGGTTTAAACGCTCTGACGACAAGAGCAGAAGATTTTTTTTGTTTCTGAAAACTTTTTAAATCATTGCCCTACGAGACAGCTAAGGTTTTATGAGACATAAGTACTTATAAAAGCATTTTCCATTAGGCATGGACATGATGAGTCTGGAACAAAATACCAGCTGCAACTTTCGGGAACGGGCCAACCCTTAAACGCTTATGCTTTTCTTTATGTATGGGTCGGAATTATGGATGGTGTCGAAAGAAGATGGAATGAAATATAGAGAAAAAATTTCTTCGGAAGGTATGGCACTCTGGACTCACTGAAGTGTAGGATGGCTTAAACTCCATTGGTGTTCTCCCTTATTAGCAATAGGTGGCGCGCTTTTATACGAGGTGGTCAAAATAGTCTAGGCAGCTCAGCGAAAAAAAATTTAAAAAGAAGAATTGGATATGCTCGGAATAGCACGGCTACAATATGGATTCAAGTTGTCAGAAGGACAATGAAAAAATGGTCTTGCAGTTTTAGTATAGTTGGGAAGTGGAGCTCCTTCGAGGTCTCTTGATCAAGTGTGGTATGTGTCGAAATTCTCGACAGGCCAGGTGGCACAAGAACTTTTCTCCTGAAATTTTGGTAGAAGTCATGGCATAGTACAACAGGTAGGAGCACGGCGGCCATATTGGAAATTGCTCTCTAAAACGTCAGAACAGCACAGCACATGTTAAAATGTAAACAAGCCGTTTGACAGTTTAGAGAAAATTAAGATGTTGAGATGATATTATCTGTATGGATCTGCCATGGGTAGAAGTGATTTTCCAAACTCTACCGTGATATAATTCAGGCCGCCTGGACATCTGGACATAATCTATGAAATAAACACGAAATCAGTTGCTATTTGCCAATATTGAAAACCAAATATATAACTTGCCATTTTTCCTGTTTTACTTTCCGTTTTTTGATTACAATTTTCAAAAAAAAAAGTTATTTTGCCAGATATTTAAAATATCCTATTAAATACTTATAAATTAAAAAAAAAGAGGGAATTTGGCAAACTGTTTAATTTAACTACAACAAAAGTTTGATATGTTAAACAGCGTTTACTATCAATAAACTGTTAATTAGTTAATCAAAATCGCTCCGTCGAAGTAGTGTAAAACAGCCAAACACAAACGCTTGAATCACCCGCAGAAGTGGCAATTGCAAGTTCACACAATGTCAGCAAACGAAATTGCAGCGAGCAACAATTATTCACAGCAAGCTTAATTTAATTACGCTGAGCGGCATTAATTGTACAACAGAAATTGATTTTGACACTTGAAATTATGTTTAATATTTCGAAGCAAAGAGTTAGAATAAAATATTTTTGATTTTTATGACAAGTATTTGTAATTACATAGTTCATATTCAAAAACAAAAAAAAAATTCAGTAAGTGTGAGAAAAATCGCAGCAAACGTGTTACATATTTAAATTGAAAAAGAAGCTAATTTCAAGGCACTTAGCGCCATCTAGCAGTGACTAGCAAACCACTTGAAAGGATGTAGGCTGATAATGCAGTGCATTAGTACAGTGGGAGCGATTGCAAACGCTGTAGTGCAAAATAACTTTTTATTCAGTACTGAATTTATTAGCGCTTGTAACGTTCTTAAGAAATTCCGTAATGAATATAAATTTTACCAAATCGCTGTGGAACTATATACGGTGTCATTGCATTGTTTCCTGTGGACGGTTTTCACAATCAAAGTAAAGTTAAATAAAATAAAATAAATTAAATTAAATGAAATAAGTAAAATAAAATAATATAATATAACATAAAAGGAAATACAACAAAATAATATGAAATAAAATAAAATGAAACAAGTAATGAAGTCTGAGTTCGGGTGGAACCGAACATTATATACCTAGTAGTAATCTATTATGGCATACCAATTTACGCAGGTCTATTTTAATACCTTTCAGTTCGTATTATAAAGCCAGCTGGTTGTTTTCAATCAAATCACTTCTGTTATGAGTTTTGAGAGGTAAGTTAATTTAAAAAAATATAAATGTGTGGCGCAATATACCACAGGTATATCATCATAAACCTCCTAAGAGATTTTTGCGGCGAGCTTCCCTTCCGATTTGTGGTGTGCCGTTTTGAATTTTTTCCTACAAATTGGCGGCACCTACAGATTTTTTCCGACTTTGAACGGCATCTACAAAGGAGACTCATTTTTGCTGAGAAGCCTTCCATAGTAGAAAGACACTCGGAGAGTTTGCCAAACCAATGCGGAGGCGCGACCCCTTTCCCAGGACTCGAACCTTGGACCTTCGGTGTGGTAGGGGGGCAACACTTTCGGCACACCACGGCGGCCGCCATTAATTTATTTGTATATACAGGGAAGCTACCCTACCCATAACTGCTAACTACATTTTTTCAATTTACCAATACATGCACATTTTATGTTTAAAAAAATTGCATTCAAATAGACACAAGGACAGACAGACAGATGGATGGAAATACTACATTGCTAAATCGACTCCGCTCATCGTCCTTATTATTTCAGTTACTTATTGATGTGCCCACCTCTTCTTCTTCTCATACTTACAAACATTTCATGTTCAGGTATGAAAATCAGTGGGGTATTAAAAACTTGCGCGGATATTTTACTTGTGTGATATCCGATTTGCCTAATTTTTGGCAGGAGTATACTAAATACTATTGAGAAGCAGCTGACCAATTTTGATTGAAATATCTAGTTCAAACTACAAGCAATCGCCTTTGAAAATAGCAGAAATTTTATGCTGAAAAGTGGGCATCGCCACGCCTACTTTCCCAAAATTCACAAAATGTGTTTGCAGTTGAGTTTTGCTTAAAAAGTTTATTATGTGTGCAACATCTTATTGATATAGCTTGCATGGTTATACAAATATCGCGTTTTACATTTCACAAACAAATTTTTCAGAACTATGCTAAAAAACTGGGCGTGGCCGTTGACCGATCTCGCCCATTTTTACAAAACAAATTTACCTGTATATATTCAACATTTTCACCAAATATCGTTTCGATAAATCAATTTTTATCGGAGTTATGGCATAACAAGTTTTGTGGAATAATCAACTACAAAAGAGGACACGCCCATTTTCAAAAATTTATATTTTTCGACTTTCTTCGTTCAGGGATACTTAGAAAGTGGAATAGAAATTATATACAGCTTTTGTACGCAAAGTTATTGCCTATTAAATATACCTATGATCCTTTTCAAAATCGTTCGTATAAAAGTGGGCGTGGACCTTAACCGATTTCAGCCATTTTTTTTTTCGGTATATCTATCTCTATGGCGCGATATACAACAGGTATATCATCATAAACCTCCTAAGAGATTTTTGCGCCAAGCTTCTCTTCCAATTTGTGGTGTGCCGATTTGAATTTTCCCTACAAATTGGTGGGACCTACAGTTTTTTGCCGACTCCGAACGGCATCTACAAAGGAGACGAATTTTTGCTGAGAAGCCTGTCATGGCAGAAATACACTCGGAGAGTTTGCCAAACCACTGCCGAGGGGCGACCCCGTTTTGAAAAACTTTTTTCAAATCACTTTTGATGTTACCTGTACCAGGGCTCGAACCATGGACCTTCGGTGTGGTAGGCCGGCAACACTACCTTCACACCACGGCGGCCGCCACGGCGGTATATACCTTGTAAAGGGTGTTTTTTTTAGGGGTATAGAACTTCGAATTGAAATAAAACACAAGAAAATCGTTTTAAGGTCCATCAATTTGGCTTTATTGGAAGGATAATTTTATGCCATTAATGTTTAAATATGATTTCGGGCATGTGGCCGCCGCGGCTGGCTCGAATAAAGCCAATTCTACAGGTCCAATTTTCAACCACTTTTTCGAGCATATGGGGCCGTATGTCGGCAATAACGCCACGAATGTTGGCTTCCAATTCCCCTAACGTTTCTGGTTTGTTGGTGTAGACGAGCGACTTCACATATCCCCAAAGAAAATAATCCAATGGTGTCAAATCACACGACCTTGGTGGCCAATTGACAGGTCCATTCCGCGAAATTATGCGCTCATCGAATGTTTCCTTCAATAAATCGATTGTGACGTGCGCTGTGTGGCATGCAGCGCCGTCTTGTTGGAACCACAACTCATCCACATTCATGCCATCCAATTCGGGAACAAAATAGTCGGTTATCATGGCTCTATACCGGTCTCCAAAAATGAGCCTCATCACTGAACAAAATTTTGCGATGAAAATCAGCATCGAAATCAATCTCATTTTCGGCCCATACACCAAAATCACGACGCATTGCATGGTCTCGCGGCTTTAATTCTTGCACAAGCTGGATCTTGTAAGGTCGCAAGCCAAGATCTTTGCGCAAAATCTTCCATAAAGTTGATGGACAAAGCTCCAATTGCTGTGCACGGTGGCGAATCGATTCATTCGGGTCCTCTTCAACACTTTGCTCTACAGCGGCAATTGTTTCTTCGGTGCGCACTGTTCGACGTCTCTGCGGATGCGTATTATCACATAGAGTAAACGTAGTGCGAAAACGATCCATGGTTAACCGAATTAATTGCTCTGATGGACGATTATGTCGACCATAAAATGGACGGAGCTCACGGTAAACTTCGCGAACTGAACCATTATTTTCGAAATAAATTTGCACGATTTGCAAGCGTTGTTCTTTTGTCAACCTGTTCATGATGAAATGGCAAACCAAACTGAACATAAATGACATTAGAGTTGCCAGATTTGACCACAAAATGCCAGTTTTATCTCTATTCGAAAAACAAACCTGTAAAAAAAACACCCAGTATTAATATAAATATGTGTCCTAAATTTCGGTTCGATATCTTGAACGGTTTTTGATTTATGATTAATATTATTTCTAAATTTCACTTAATCAAAGGTGCCACATCCATTTTCAACAATTTCTTGAAAAATTTATTTTCTGCCTTAATATTAATGTACACACCAAATTTTATCCTTATAAGTGTATTATGTACTGAATAATCTTTTTTTTTTTTGTATTTTCGAAAATATTCTACATATAAAAAGTGGGCGTGGCTATCATCCGGTTTCGCCCATTTTAAATAGCGCTCGGAGATGAGTGCCAAGAAACCTGCATACCAAATTTCGTTAAGATATTTCAAAATTTACTCAAGTTATCTTGTTAACAGACGGACGGACATGGCTTAATCAATTTCTTTTTTCCTCCTGAACATTTTGATATGTATAAGTCAATATCTATCTCGATCCGTTTATGCACTACGAGGTATAAAAAGAATAAAATAAAAGAAATTAAGTAAAATGATGTAAACTAAAATTATATAAAACAAAATACAACAAAATAAAATAAAATGGAATTAAACGAAAGGAAAGAAATGAAATGACATAAAACAAAATGAAATGCAATGAAGTGTTTTTAAATGAATTTAAAAATGGAAAGAAAATGAAGGGAAAGAAGTTTTCAACCTTTGGGTGATCTCTAGTCTACATATGTACATATGTATATAACCCTAGCTTGTGATAGTTTCGCCTAACAAACTGCAGTTTATGAAGTGCAGTTCGCCATTCCGAATGACACCTGACGATATCTTAAATTTATTTTAAGGTTTCCGAAGAACATGTTATATATCCTAAAATACGTTTGAAAAATGTGTAGTCCTAGAGTATTTACAACATGAGTTTCGTAAAAAAAGAAGCATTATACCCAGAAGTAGGCATTCACTACAGACCGAGAGGTAAAAACTAAAAAACACTACCACCCCATGCAAGCCACCGAATATATATAAATAATAAATGTAAAATTAGAAATTCAAATAAAATTACGTACTATATGAAAATTTAATGTCACAAAACGCATCAGAGCTGTCAAAATAGGGGACACACATACACAAGCGAAAACTTTAAGTCGAGAGAAACACTGGAAGTGAACGCAAATCGATGCAACAGCCTTGTTGCCACAATTACGGCACTTCAAATATTCCTAGGCAAAAGACAAGTACAAAAGAAAGTGCAAAGGACTGGTGTGACATTTCTTTGTCATGTGACAAGTAATTAAGAAACAGACAACATATGCTTTCAGATATGATGTAACGGTTAAAGGACGAAAGGGAATTATGGAAGAATTCAAACGTACAACGGTATAAGGATACCAATGGCTGTTTATAAACGGTGGGGGTGCACACCACCCACCTCTAACCCGATATGTATGTAGAGCTAATGCATGATACATATAACAGCGCGTGACAAGCTACACATAACAACCAACCTTCATTGGAGATGTGACAAATGAAATGGAATGAAATAATGGCGCCATGCGGGTGTGCGCTGAAGCCATTTTTGTATGCAGCACAAGTACAAATAGGACAATGCAATATTGTAGGACGCTTTGTTAGTTATTGCAATTTACTTAAATTATTTAAAATTCACTTTGACCGCAGAGAAGCAATTAATTATTTATGAGTTAAGAAAAGGACAATTTCATAGGTGAATAACAACGAATGACGGCATGTGAACACATCGCTAAAACGCATAAAGGCATACTCGCATTCAAAGAAATTGACTAATAACCTAGGCAGATGATAGACGGATTTATTAACTGATTTTAATCCTCTTTAAATTTTATTTTCAAAATCAATAATTAAATGCCGTATCAGTGAACATGTTTCACGAATAACAAGACGCATTTTGTTTGAAACTTAGCAAAATCGGTTGATAAAGAAGCCACACTTTGTAATAGTTTTATTGTTGTGCCAAGAATGGTTGCTAAAGCTTGCAGCTGAGTATACAATGATCATAAAAGCTCCATGAGTGCACCTGTCAGGGCTAATTACGTTTTGATGTAGCCGCCTGTCTACCCATTTACATAAGTTCAAATAAATAGTAACTTATATCGTTCCGAATTTGTCATTATTTTCTTTTTAGTCACCAATCAGAATTTTTCCAGCCGCGCCTTCTTATGAAATAGCTACATATGTACAATAGAAGACACGTATACGACTCAGCTCAGTAGTCCTGCACTTGTGTCCTTCCCACTAATGCATTATTTATACAAACATACCCCGCAGGGAACTCAATGAGACAAATTTCTGGTTCCTAGATTTAAGTGCCAAGTAATAACTAGTGATATAGTAGCTAGATTTTCAGTAGTTAAGGTACAGCAGTTGAGTAACCTTCATTAAGCATTAGAAAGGAGCAAGAATGATGCTGCATACACTGTCCACTTATTATCTCGATTTTATAATTTACAATGGATACCTGTAAAAAGAGAGGATAGAAATAAAAGTGTTTAAGTTTCACGTTTGAACAAATAAAATTAAGATATTGGCGCCTATAATAAGAAAAACTCGATATTCCACTGTGGTCGAAAGACCACGACGAAGACTTGCGTCATTGTGAAGTTCGATCATTTGAACTGTTCACAATAGCACATTTCTGTCAGCTGTGATTTAAAATAAATGCAAATCAACAAAAAACGAATCAAGTGCAAAGTGTTTTTATGTATTTTGAAAAATATAGAACAAAATAAGTAATAATAAATTGTGTTTCGGCAATTCATCAGATGAGAACGAAAGCTTACTGGAACTGGCGAGAAGTAGAAAACGATTGAGAGTATGTACACACTGGCGTGTTGTCGAGCTCATTTTCATTTTCGAGGCAAAACCTGGTGTTTCCGCCATATAAAATTGTCACCAAAAACCTGCTGAAAACCGCCTGTTTTTTCCCAAAACAGCAGCGACCCTCATCAGTGTCAGTGTCGACCTTCAATTTTATCGATGGTAGTCGAAAATCGTGCTTTCACATTCCTGATATGTCTTTGTTTTGATTTTGGTTAGTGTATATTTGTTTAAAAAAAAATGGAAAAAAAGAATTACAAAAAGAGAAATTTGTGGGGAAGGGATAGCGAGATTCTACTTATTGATGTTTGGAGGGGAAAACTTCACGAATCGCGCAGTACGCGAAAGAACAGCCACGTTGTGGAAACCATGGCGGTGACGCTGGAGGAGCTTGGAGTTACCTGCACTCCAGGGGAAGTAAAAGCAAAACACATAATCTTATGACGAGATATAGGTGAGTATTAATCCTGTATTATTGCAATACAATTTTTATAAACGATGCAATGTTGTTTTCACGTAGAAAGGAGAAGGGTAAAATCGGACCATCTGGGTATGCGCTTTATAAGAGCTACAATGTGGAGGATTTAGTGGAGGATAGCGTATATGGCGAGTATATGTGTAGAACTTTTTACCAGCAGAACATATGCCGGATCGATAAGTCTTTGGTAATACTTTACATCCAACGTCAACTGCTGAAACCCGTCCAAAAATATCGGGAGAGGTGTCAAAAGACGCGTTTGACCTCGGTAACAATAATCCGTACGACGACGTATTCTCTATTAGCAACATTGAGCTCGATTGCCTTCATATGGTTAGGATCTGCATCAGTTTTTTCACTTTATCCGTCATCTAAAAATAAATTAAATTATAAACATAAATATTATAAAACTTTTTAAAAAAAAACTGACATTTGCACTCTCACTCGAATTATTGTTTACATAAGGTTGATTGATCGCTGTCAAGTGAAAATGAGAATCTCAGGTATGAACGCACTTGTTTTATGTGAAGTGTTTTATACGAAAACTGGAATTTTATGTTGTAGTGTGTACGTAGTCTGAGAGATGTTTCCAATCCTGTGGAAATAAACACCGCTTCGTACGTATGGCTTATTTGCAACAAGTCTTAGACTTTGTGCTCAAGAGTCGCAAGCATTGCCCTTGGGCATGTCGTCATTCAGGCACAAGCTCCACCTGTAGCTGAAGAAAAATGTGAACTGTCTAGAAAGGCAAGAGTCATGCTGGCCCAACTTCGTTCTGGATATTGTAATAGATTAAACTCATACCTCATACTCCATACCTATCTCCCCGGCATGCGGTGTGTTTCCCCATGATACCAACCATCTATTTATCTGCTCAACTGAGCCGACTTCTTTAACACCAATCTCACTCTAGTCCAAACCTATTGAAGCGGTGAGGTAAGGAAAGTGACGACTAGGCAGCCCCCCCCTGCGGGTTAGGGGTTTAGAACATGCCCGAGGTAGGCATACCGGTCGTAAGAGGCGACTAATATGCACAAAGGTAATGGCGTGCAACTCGATGGTTGATCAACGGATATGATGCCTCTCACCTCTCATTACCCATCTCTCCTTCCTTACGGAAGGAGGGGTGACATGACCTAGAAGGTTCCACTGGTCATACCAAATCGCTACCACGACAGTCGGGCAGTACTGCAAGGGAGTACCGGAGCGTACCGGATTCATATCCGGCCAAGGACTCTCAGTTCGACAGCACCCCCCAAAACTTTCGGGGAGTATTTTTGTCGTTACAACAACAACAACGACTAGGCAGGGCGAAGCATCGCTTATACAACAACAACAACTTCCTCAACACATTGTGTCTGTTGCGTTATCAGAGGTGCTTGATGTTTTAGAAAACGTTATTTTTCCACCATGGGTAAAATCAAAAATTAAACTATCCAACTTTTCACAATCCTGCCTAGTTTATATTTATGGATTGGTTTAGAGTCATGTAAAAGAGATTGATTACGAGCGAGTAGTTCTGCTTGTACTAGATCTAAAACACTTCACAACTAGAGACTTTACCTACAGGGTACATGCATACATATGACAAAAGCAGTCAATCATAGCAATGAATTCGTTGTCATACTTAAAGAATATAAGAATAGTACGTAACTATCTATAAATAAAAAAAAAGAAAAGAAAGGATTAATTGACGTTGGAAAATTTTTTTTTGTATCCAATATTTTATTTAAATGGGTGAGAATTGTTTGATTCCTGTCGTAAGTGGCTCACACCAAATGCGAAATCCCACAATATTAAGTTCACCTACTACTTGATACTTTGTCAACGCTCTTGGCCTGAAAATTGGTGCTACGCATAATTTGTTATTACAGCTTTGACAAATATTGACGCACAATTACGGTAATTTAAGTTAAGTAGCCAAAAATCATTACGAATTCATAAACCGGGCGAAGCTCACAAACATGCACTTACTTACAGTTGGGGTTATTCCAATTATTTATTGATCTTTTTTTACTACAGGAATTATTTTTAAATGTATTGAATACATACATATGCAGTTACATATAGACATACATATACATTGTCGGACAAAACATATTGAGCTGATACCCAGGAATGATAGTAAAGCCTCACACACCCACAATAAAAGTGTTTGATGTAAAAAAGAGTATGTGAATCTCAAAACAAACTATTTCATTAGGAAAAATAAAATACGAGGGGCATTCAATCAGTAAAGAGCCAATGGCTTTAGCTCAAAAACGGTTTATTTCAATCTTTCAAAATTAAGGCTATTTTTCAACATAATCACCCCCCACAGTTATGCACCTGTCCCATCTTTCTTGAAGCTTCCTAATTTCCTTGGCGAAGAATTCTTTCGATTTACAACGAAGCCACTTTTGCAACGCTTTCTTAACTTACTCATTGTTAGCAAATCTTTTTTCACGTAGGGCGTCTTTGAGTGGTCCAAACAGGTAAAAATCAGATGTGGCGAGGTCGGGACTGTAGGCAGGATGAGGTAAGACCTCCCAACCCAATTCTTGAAGTTTATCACGGGTAAGCTGGGCTGTATGAAGGCGGGTGTTATTGTGCTGAAATACGACTCCTTTTGACAAGAGTCCACGGCGTTTGCTCTCCTTAGCCTGTAAAAATTCGCACGGTTCATACAACTTTTACCGTACTGTATTAACAACTGAGCACTGCTCTTCTAAGGTGCAATCTTCTAATGGACTTGACATGGTAAATTGAAAATTTTGAGGTTATGTTGACATAAAATGATGAAACAGCTGATCAGAGCATATCACAAGGTTGCCAACTAACACCCCTGAAAAGATTGTACACATTCATTGAATAGTTTTAAAATTATAGAATTTGTCTCTTTACTTATTGAATGATCCTGGTACATTTTGGCATTTTCTAAAATACATGAAAATATTTACGAACAAAATTGCAACTCTGCAAATTTTTATTGGACTGGTCACAGTCATGATTCAATCACAAGAAGTTTAGCTCTCTAACTCACGTTTAGTTTTGACACTCGCATTTTCTAAAATTTGTTCGGGTTTATTTAACGAACGAAAGAAAAGTAGGAGTACTTTTTTAAATTTGTCGAGGAAATGGTAGTAGAAAAATCAAAAAGTGGGAAATTAGGAAATTAGTAGTAATAAATGTTGAAAAGTAAACTAAAACATATAATCTCATACCATCGCTGTGTAAATCGTTAATTCTAAAATGAAAATGTTGGCTCACTCGGTTAACAAGGATTGCAAAATATTGCGGTGTCGGTGTAAGCATGGTATCCGCGATTTTCGTCAAACATAGAACATTCAATGTTTAATATAGTAAACTTATCAATTCAAACTGGGAAACATTGCACATTCGTACTTTTAACAAGAGGTCGACTTTTAATAATAATGACAAAAGACAATCGAACATAGTCCAGCGAGTAAATAGTGAAGTGATAAGTTTCAATGAGATAAGATTAGTTTATGTTTATTCATGCACACTTAGAACAGAGGATGACTTAAAAAAGTTCCTTTATGCATAAGTTAAGTCGGAACTGATTATCCAACCCAGAGAATGGTAGTCAAAAATAACAGACTTCAAATCAAGTAAGGAACAGCTTTGAAGTCACGGTTAACCTTAGTAAGTATGTTAGTATGCAGGATCAGAACTTGAAAACAAGCAAGATGGGTGCAATTGCCAAAATCTGTCACTAGAGAGCTAACCTTCAAGTAATTGAATTATGGGTCACAGAAGTCTACCCAAATTCCGTTATTTTTATGACGTTTGTACAGGGTGTTTTTTTTACAGGTTTGTTTTTCGAATAGAGATAAAACTGGCATTTTGTGGTCAAATCTGGCAACTCTAATGTCATTTATGTTCAGTTTGGTTTGCCATTTCATCATGAACAGGTTGACAAAAGAACAACGCTTGCAAATCGTGCAAATTTATTTCGAAAATAATGGTTCAGTTCGCGAAGTTTACCGTGAGCTCCGTCCATTTTATGGTCGACATAATCGTCCATCAGAGCAATTAATTCGGTTAACCATGGATCGTTTTCGCACTACGTTTACTCTATGTGATAATACGCATCCGCAGAGACGTCGAACAGTGCGCACCGAAGAAACAATTGCCGCTGTAGAGCAAAGTGTTGAAGAGGACCCGAATGAATCGATTCGCCACCGTGCACAGCAATTGGAGCTTTGTCCATCAACTTTATGGAAGATTTTGCGCAAAGATCTAGGCTTGCGACCTTACAAGATCCAGCTTGTGCAAGAATTAAAGCCGCGAGACCATGCAATGCGTCGTGATTTTGGTGTATGGGCCGAAAATGAGATTGATTTCGATGGTGATTTTCATCGCAAAATTTTGTTCAGTGATGAGGCTCATTTTTGGTTGAATGGCTACGTCAACAAGCAAAATTTCCGCATTTGGAGTGAAGAGAATCCACATGAGACCCTTGAAACGCCATTACATCCACAAAAACTGACTGTTTGGTGTGCTCTATGGGCTGGTGGAGTCATTGGGCCATACTTCTTCCGCAATAATGCTGGAGAGGCAGCTACCGTTAATGGAGACCGGTATAGAGCCATGATAACCGACTATTTTGTTCCCGAATTGGATGGCATGAATGTGGATGAGTTGTGGTTCCAACAAGACGGCGCTACATGCCACACAGCGCACGTCACAATCGATTTATTGAAGGAAACATTCGATGAGCGCATAATTTCGCGGAATGGACCTGTCAATTGGCCACCAAGGTCGTGTGATTTGACACCATTGGATTATTTTCTTTGGGGATATGTGAAGTCGCTCGTCTACACCAACAAACCAGAAACGTTAGGGGAATTGGAAGCCAACATTCGTGGCGTTATTGCCGACATACGGCCCCATATGCTCGAAAAAGTGGTTGAAAATTGGACCTGTAGAATTGGCTTTATTCGAGCCAGCCGCGGCGGCCACATGCCCGAAATCATATTTAAACATTAATGGCATAAAATTATCCTTCCAATAAAGCCAAATTGATGGACCTTAAAACGATTTTCTTGTATTTTATTTCAATTCAAAGTTCTATACCCTTAAAAAAAACACCCTTTATGTCACGTGCGTTTAGAACATGCCAGTTCCGAGTTCAAGAAAACATCGATTAAACCATTTTGTATCAAAACCAATGTGATATGTTATCTGTCAAAGGCACATAAACATGGAGTCATTGTTTACATCTAAGGCACTTCAATATGGCGACGCATCCAGTACAAAACGAATTCCTATCTTCTAACGAATGAAAGAAAGAGATGCAGGATGAGACCAATATAGAATATAAAAAAAAATAGGTGACGAAATCTCTTAGAAATTGTGACGTCTCTGCCTTAGATATTACACTTGACATGGTACACAAACTTCAGCAAGTCGGAATGGTTATTACGTACTTGAAATTCCAGAAATGTAGTAAACACGTCCCAATGCCTGGAAACAAAAATTCGGTTTAATAAAAAAATGTATTTCTAAGTTTACAATAACATACGAAGGTTCAAGAATACTTCAAGGACTAAAGCAGGATCCCGAAAAGTCAGCAGCAAACCTAGTTGAAGCCCTAGCAACCGAACAGTACAAAGGAGAGCATGTGCAGATGTGCTAAAAAGTTACAGCGCAGCCAAAATCATTTATTTCAAAAAGAAATCGACTAAAACGAGAGTAATTCGCTCGAGAGCATATCAACTGGTCGGTAGAATAATGGAAAACTAACCGGCCTGGTTAAGTATTCGACAGGAATTCTTTGCTAACTTGATAGCTACCATGCGGAGGAGATGCGAGAACGATTTGTTTGACCTCGACGAACCTTTTGGTCTTCGATTTAAATCTCCTTTTACGACAGTCATATTTATATTTCCGCTAGTATATTTTGAGCTCCCTGCATCGCCCTTCCTCTGGACAAGTTTTTAGTCAAAACTTTTCTTCAATTTTGACTTAGGACTCGAAATTGCAGCCCAGGCTATTACCCTGTAAAAAAGTTAGAGCATCAGAGTACTCCAGCACTTATCCTCATTCATATAAAAATGGTGGTCCAATTTACATAGCGATGACCGGTGATTGGATCAACTAATCCTACTCGGAGTACCATTTACTTTGCTTCCGAATAGTCTATAGAGCACCTACGTTGGAGTACTTTGAAAATGCTGTCAAAAGATTACTCTATAGAGTATTCTAGACGAAAGCGAGAAGGGAGTATGTTTTCTTTTGAGGACCACCTACTCCCACTCTCGCTTTGCTGTTGAATACTCCATAGAGTAATCCCATGGGAGTATTTTGCGAGTACTCTCACGTAGGTGGTCTGTAGAGTATTCAAAAGCAAAGAAACGGAGTACTCCGATATGGATTAGGTGATCCAATCACCGGACATTGCCATGTGAATTGGACCACCTTTTTTATATGAATGAGGATATGTGTTGGAATACTCTGATACTCCTTTAGGAGTATTTTTTGGAGTATGAAACGGAGTATTTCCGTTTTTGCAAGGTAGTCGCGCAACTTTCATATAATCTGTCGTGTTACAACAACACCCATCCAATGTTAACTTAAATAAAACAGAGCACTTAAGCAATTCATAAAAATAAAAAATAAATACCGAGCCATTGCATGCGCCTATATTGTTGAATAGTAATGACAATCATTTACCAAATTATATTATTAAGTTGTTAGTTGGTGCGATGTGGTACAACATGTGCGTTCCAAAGCTCATTTCCTAATTTAACCAAACGCACGCTCTGTGCGTTAAGTTGGTATCTTGTATGTAATTTTAATTTTTTCAGTTTGCTGCTGGTCAACCAGGTTAGAGATGCTACGAATATTATATATTTTACATTCAATATTTCGAAAGCCTCGTTACCATATACAAGAATATGTCCAGAACTTTTTTTTGTCAAACACACTTTCCAGTCGCTTTCAGGAAATGCTCACTAAAGCGCGCACTATAAGTAAAGGAAAGCGCTTTTGCCCCAACCTGGGCCCGTATCACGGCAGTCGTAAACGAGCGAAATTTGTGGAATTTTATGATTTTTGGATCGCGGCACTCGCTAGCGAGCGGAATTGCCAAGAATTTGAAATTTTGTCATTAGATATCGAGCGAGTGTTTATACCTATTGAGCGAAATGTCATTCGTTAGCTAATTGTTAATCGATCTGTAGGCAGTTAGAGCCAATATTTTGGAAAAATAGCAAAATAAAACGAGAATACCTGAAATGTATGTTAGGTTTTCTTTTATTAATTGTATTATAGACATAACTAATGATTTTGGTAGGGTAAAACTATAAATGATTTATGTTTATTATTATTTAATCGGTACCAAATATTTTCTCTTACGATGCCTTAGGTAAATCCAAAGGATTGCTTTGGTCGCGAACTTTGCACCTTATTACTTTTTGGTGATGCACCTCGTCTGAATCTGACGAGCTTGAGTAAAAAAATAGCACAGGGTTCATTTTAAAGCCAGAAAAAATTAAACTTCTTTAATTTCTTTAGAAATATAAAGTAGGTTTAAATATTTATCTTCGATTTCAATATAAATCCCTTTTTTTGTTTATTTTCGCTTTTCTTACAATTCTTTTACGTCACTCAAAGAAGAGACAGAGATGTTAATGCAAACAAATTTCTACTCCTTGCGTATCGAGTGCAGTGATCTGCCAATTCGACACGTTTAATAATAATAATAATAATTCCCAAACGGATTTACCCACCATATCCCGCCCGACCGGCGCGAGGGGCGCATCCGCATAACGCACGGATTATTCGTTCGTGCCGAGTCGTTGAAAGACTTTGGTTTGTTAATCGTCGAGATCTAAAACTGCTCAGCTACAGAGAAAACCTCATCAGCTAAGTAAAGTAGATATAGGATAGATTATACATTAAGAAATAACTAGTTAACAGAATAAAATTATTGTAGGAAGTTAATATAAAAGTCAAAGAATAAGAAACAATTAGTTGCTATGTAATGCATTGAAGTTCACTTCACTTAGAGGAAACGGGCTGGAGAGTGAACCATTTACAACATTTCCAACTATTTCCCTCCAACTAGTAAGTGTGTGAAGATTAATAAGTTTTAAACGATTCGTATAGGGTGGCAGATTATACAAGGGATCCCAATGAAAATCTCTTAAAGCAAATAGTAAAAACTGTTTTTGAACTGATTCTATGCCCTGTAAACGCGGGTTCCAAATTATAGAACCGTATTCAAGTATCGGTCTGACTAATGTAGTGAAGAGGGCTTTAGTTACATAAGGGTCGCTAAATTCTTTAGACCATCGTTTAACGAATGCTAGGACACCTCTAGCCTTATTGACTGTTGCGTTAATATGGCGATTGAAACTGAGCTTGTAGTCCATAGTAACCCCCAGGTCAACAAAATCATACACTTGCTCAAGACTATAATTTTTAATTGTATAGGAAGCCAGCTGAGAAATTCCACGCGAAAAACCCATGTACGAGTATTTACATTTTTTAAGGTTAAGTGGCATATAATTTAAATCGCACCAAGTAACTAGTGTATCCAGATCTGATTGTAGCTTATTTCGGTAAGTATTTTATTAGTTCAATCACTTAGAGGTTCATTGTAAAAGATCCGTTCTTGAAGCCTGTACAAAAAAACTCTAAGCATATTTTCGATAGGCACTTTTTCACAAACAAACTCGGGATATTTTTGGATTACAATTTGTCTATATTTACTGCCTTTACTCTTTATTCGGTTTCTGAAGGCTCCACCACAAATGAAAATCAAGTGAATTTTTTTTGGGTTTATGAACCGAAAATCTCATATTGGGCGTTCTTTTACTATATACTCCGATTATATCGACTTCTGAGTGGAAGGTCCCTCTGTCTTAATAGGTGATTTATGCCCATAATTTGTTTGAAGAATGATAATATATATGGTACCAGAATATATACAACTAAAAAATTTAACAATTTTTTTCGTAAAAGCTATTAAAAGGCGATAGGCGTTGTCACTCTCTTTCACTCCCCACAACCGTGGTTTGCGGTTCTGCAGTTATTAACGTTAGAAATTTTAAATTTCTTCCCTCATATGTTGAGGTGCCACGTCTCCTTTTCAAAACTGTGCAACTATAGAATAACGAATAAGGAGTACTAGGTATGAACTGTCTCGATTTAGGACACTCCAGCAAACTTACGCGTAACAAAATGGAACATATGCCTAAGTATGTTGTTTTTTTTGTTGAGTTGGTTGCAGGCAAATCTGTGGTATGATTGAGACTTGGCTTAGTATATGAGCATAGAAATTCTTGCATGCCTGCTTGCTGATATGTGACGCTTTGCTTATGCGCGTTTGTGTGTATACAAGTGATTGCCTATACATTGTTTGACTTGCTGTTGATTTCATTTTATTATTCGGTAATCGGGCGTAAGAACGAGGAATGCTCACAATCGGCCAACAGACGCCCAAAAACTTAAACTCTGTTTATGATAAATATACAAAATAAAAAGAAATAATCAAATAAAATAAAACAGAACAAAAAAATAAATAAAATAAAACATAATAAAATAAAATAGAACAAAATTAAATTAAAAAAAAAATAAAATAAAATTAAAATAAGAAAAAATCCAAATAAAATAGAAACTCATAATTACTCTCTCTGTTTTCTAAGTTAAATTTTTTTTTAGTGTTATTGCTAAATATTCGCATTTCGGATTGATAATTCGTGACATCTCCAGTTAGAGTGCACTAACGTGAAAACATAAAACACCACGTTGAAGCGAATGATGGCTGATGTCGATGAACGTGGTTGGGGTGGTGACTTAGAGGTGAAAGTAACTAGACGGTAGTGAAGATATTGTTTAACTCTATATGCTAGTAATCGTGAAGGCAATAAGTTTTCTTGGTGTTGTTGTTGCTAGTGTTTTTGGCTGCTGTAACGCTCATAGTTAGTCGCATCAGAGTAGTCGAGGCATGAAATTGATGCGTCAATTGAGAAGCGTGCAATGAGTGTGGGATAATGCAATAACAACAAATATGAAAATTGCATATTCATAGCACACATTCACACATACATTCATACAACGCATAGGGCTATATGCTGAGCTTATTTGCTGAAAGGCTGCATGTAATATATCCACCAGCGCCTAACTTTGTTGCTTTTGTATGAGCTTCGAGTGCCACTTAAATGTAATCATTTCTCTCATGTTAGTGCAACAACAACTAAAACAACATTAACACCAAACACAAAAAAGGACCCAACAACAACCAGCTTTAACAATAACTAGAGTGCCGTGCTTTATGCCACCATCATTATTATCATCATTAACGTTATTATATGCCACATTCCAACGTGCCACCGTGTAAGCGGGCAGTACAGGTAGATATGGCACCAATTGCGGGGGCTGGCAGACTAACAGGTATTTTTTTTTTTTTGTAGAAATAGTGAATCGACATATTGTCAGTCGAACCGGCACACTTCAACCGCAGCAATTGGTTCATCATTGCTATCATTATACGCATGATTATTGTTGTTATCAACCGCAGCAGGAACTACAACAACAATGCAAAGCATTAGCCACAAAAGAGTTGTACCAACAGCATACTTAAATAGTTATTATATTTCATATTGCCGTTGTTGTTGTTGTTGTTGTTATTGTTAATAAAAGTTACACCGTCTTCGTTGGAGTTCAAACCTTCATCAATTGTTTTTGTGCAGGCAATCCTTAAGATAACCGACCAATAAGTCAAAACAAAAGTCACTACAACAAAAAAAAACTTAAGTGAGTTAACAAGCAGATCGCAAAAATGATTATCTTTAATGGATTACTTTCAATGCCTCACAAAAGCATAAAATTATTAACAATGCGCAGAGAACACTCCTACCAAAAAAATGTAGGCGAGAGTTTGGACCAAGACAGAGTTTTCCTCTACAAAAATTTATTACTAGGTTATTTTATTTTACTTTATTTAATTTATATTTTATTTTATTTTTGTTTATTTAATTTTTTTTTATTTTATTTCATTTGATTTTATTTCACTTTTTTTAATTTTTTAATTTTTTTATTTTTTTTTATTTTTTTTTATTTTATTTTTGTATTTTATATTATTTATTTCATTTTATTTAATTTTATTTTATTTTTTGTATTTTATATTATCTATTTCATTTTATTTAATTTAATTTTATTTTTTGTATTTTATATTATTTATTTCATTTTATTTAATTTTATTTTATTTTATATTATTTTTTTTTTGTTTTATTTAATTTTAGTTGATTTGATTTGATTTGATTTGATTTGATTTGATTTGATTTGATTTGATTTGATTTGATTTGATTTGATTTAATTTAATTTTATTTTATTTTACTTTATTTTAATTTATTTTAGACCTTTTTCTTGGAAGAGTTTAATAAAGCCCGCCAGTTATTCAAGAAGCCCAAGTCGTTCTCCAAATGAGCATGCCAAAGCACCGGGTGTTTGAAGAGGTTGATGAGCTTCTACGCCTTATATAAAGAAGTGGCTTACAGAGCGTAGTTTTTGTTCTTCAAGATAGAACCCTTAGGCAATGACGATGCAATATAGCACTTTTTGGCTAGAGTCATTCTAGATTTCCAGACTGACATCGGTGGAATCCTAGATAGACATTACCCCCTGTTTCCACTGTAAGCCAAACCGAATAATTTGTTAAAATCACTTGAATTGGTGACCTCTTCTTTTAGCAGCAAGTTTGGAAGAGTGTAGGTAATTGTTTAGTACTCTTTTGAATAAAAACAACAAAATTGAACTTAAATTACTGCCGCAGAAGTTATTGCCAGAAAACTTCATTCAACATTCCATTCATGCATTCAACAAGAGCGACAATCAACCGACCAAACAACAAAAAGAAAAAGTAATTGCAGTAACAACAACAACACAAAACTATAACGACATTTAAATTGACCCCGCACCGCATAGTAATTTTAGACCAAATTGAATGTTGTTCTTGGCCACAGTGAGTGAGACGGGCACTCAACATGAGCAATCAAAATATAAACAACAACAAAACCGTATAAAATAATAAGTTAAAAAATTAAATATAAGTATGTGTTTATATGTACATTTATATACATTTATAAAACACGAAAAAGTCCAACAACAAAATCTACACAAAAAAGTGTGAAGCTTTCGCTTTTATTTCAATAACTAACAAATTACTGGTCTCGCGTTTGTTGCTATAATTTTTGGCCATTCTATCTGCTTGTTATAATTTTTTTTTTTTTTTCAGTAGGTACTCTCTTTTTCAACAACTCAAAGGCTTTCCTGATTGCTTTAAGTGCTTGACATTGTTATTTGTTTTAGTTTGCTTATCACTTTTTGTTTTTGTACTGTCACTTTTACTTTCTGTCGTCGAAGCAATTTAAAATTTTCAAGTTGGCCATAATTGAGTCATGAAACTATGGGGCACAAGCAGCCTTCATTATGATCGATATGGGTTTTGGCAGATGTTTCTGGGATTGTGGAAGTTTGTAGATTGCTAAGCTGTCATTAGTGGACTAATTGGTCGATTAAGTGCATAGTGGGTTAAAAGGTGTTTTCTGACATACATATCTACATATGTACAAACACACATAAATATGAATATATCAAAAATTTTGATAGTGAGAATTTGTTGATGATAAAATTGATGGTTGGGAGTTTTTAGTTAACATGCAATGCAAAGAAGCTTTTTACTAATTGATACATCTGATACGCTAAACAGGGGCCATAATTATTATAAGTTCTTTATAAAATTATGTTTTAGTTATTATTTTGTTGATTTTTCGATAGAGTGGAAAGTTAATGTATGTATATTGTTCGCTTCGAGAACTAAACTAAGCACTGAAGAAGGTGGAATGGGCGGACACATCACACACATCAATTTTGTATATACATTTGAAGCTGATACTGAGAGGGCTTTGAAAACTTTCAAGCAGCTTCAGAAAAGAATCTATAAGAAAAGTTATGGCGGTTGTTCCTACTCTCTTCAAATAAAAACTTTTAATAATTTGTGAAAAACAATATTAAAAAATAAAAAGCAATAATAATTTTCATAAAAACTATAAAAATATTATTTTATAGTCATGAGTACTTAAAAAAAAAATTTATAATAAAAAAATTTAAAAAAAATGCCTCGTGACGCTACAAGGCATCATAGCTTAGTTGTTAGAGTACTCTAACAGCGGCTTTGGTGCAGGCACTTGGGTTCGTATCCCAGTGTCCGAGAAGGGGTCTGATAAGAAGTTGGTGACTTCGAAACATGTCATCTCATATCATCGCTGTGCATATCGTTGTAAGGGGTTCAAGCAGCTCACTACTTCATGGCTCTTGGGTCCGAGTATCCTCTGACCAAGTGACCAAAGTCAAGAAGTTTTAACCTGTTGTTTGCACTGATGAAGATCCATCTACCCTGATGGTTGATGTCCTAATGTAGGCAAGGCTGACATCAGCCACCGTCAAAAGATGTATTGGACGTGGTCATTACACATCGCAGTGATCTGCATACAGTAAATCTTTCTTTGGTCACGCCCAGTGTAAGGAAAGTGTGATATGGAAACGAATGCATTCTATGGACCTTGGAAATTGTTTTATACCGACTTCAAACAGATTTTTGCTATGAAAAAATTATTTCTAAAGTATTTTTGATGCCCAGTTTTCCATGATGCGAACCTGTCGGCCCTCGTTACGGTAGATGGGCGCTTACTGCAGCAATTACCTGCAACCCAAGTCGGCTAAATCGCTTTTAAAAAGTACCGAAAGTGCCACTCCCTCTCTGATTATGTCATTACAGCTTCTAAATAAATAAATAAGTGGCGCGATATACCTCCTACGAGATTAAAGCTGAGCTTCTCTACTAATTTGTGATGTGATGCTTCTAATTTTTCCTTCAAATTGTCGAGATCTACGCGTTTGAGACAACTGCGAACGGCATCTGCAGATGAACTTTTGCTGAGAAGCTTTCTCATGGTGGATATAAACTCAGAGGGTTGCCGACTTTAAAGAAAAAAATGTGTCCAAACATTTTTTGTGCCAGCAACACTACCACCATACCCCGGCGGCTTCTTCTACAGTGGTCGTTTTGCGGAATACACATCTTTTCCGCATGCGTTGCTTTGGACCAATCAACAGCGCAGCCAAAATCCTAGAGACTGATAAGTTGTCGACCCTATATTTAATCAGAAGGCTCTCTGTGCCGTTGTAATGCGACCAACTGGTCCCTTTCAGAAAATTATCATTGTCCCTTGCAAAATTGATCTTGAACAGTGTTGATTGTTAGGAATTACCAAAAAAAAAGTGAAAAATGAGATTATGACATTATTCCTCTATTAGAAGACCCGTTCACGCTTCGATGCGTCTCAGAACTTATAATAGACATTAGTCATGGTATCTCTTAAACATGTTGAGACATGGAACATTTTCACATCGTTTATTGCAGCACTCATTAGCACATTTCATGTGCACCTTGGTGCACATATTGGTCGATATAATATCGAAATAAGTCTTAAATTTTAAGTTAGACGTTTAGTAGTTCTACGGGGTAAATTCCATTCCATTCCATTCAGCGAATATTGAGCGATGTGCGTCCAAACATACAGACAGACAAACAAAATTTCCAAAAATGGTTGATTTCGATTCTTTTGGCTTAATAATGTCTTCTATACATTTTTCTTAAATATCTACAATGGACAATTTTGTTATATGTAGAGTTAAGCATTTTTATTGCAAATACATTTGAATCTCATTTGAGATCAAATCCATATCTTTTTACCCGTTTTCCAATTTCAAACTGTGATTTTAAACTTTCCATTCGGCAACAAAAGCGAACATTTTTTATATGAAAATATTCTTATTATTCCGCTTGAAAAAATATTGGATTCCAGCTTGAATTCGATCAATATTTTTCAGCCGAAATCAAATTTCCCACTTTACTTTTTTGTTAGGCATTTTACTAATTATTAAAACGCAATGCGCAATGCGCGATATTATATAATATTATAAATACTACCTCTTGTCAGATGTCAGATGTGACAGAAAATACGCTGCCATGTGGAAAAATTTCAGGTGCATTTTAAAAATGAACTCCAAAGATTTTAAAACTGAAATCGAATTTAAAAAAAAAAAGATATTCAAAATCAAGTGGAAAAACATGTTGGAAATCACTTTGAAAGTTTAATTATACCTCATACATCGAAAAAAAAACTTGGATTTATGCATATTGGATCAAATTTGTGTGTATGTATGCATGTATAAATGTCAACAAATGCGCTTTTAATCATCCAACTGCAAATCTTCAATTACTAAACAAACTATTTTCAAACACCTTCCGTCTAGCCTCAATGATGTCTTTATAAATCATGCGCTAAATTATTTCAATTGTGGCTCAATTAGTACGGATCGCAGGCATACAAATTAACTTATTTCAAACACACACACACACGCGTATATTACAATCATAAAATGATAACCGATGGCAACTAATAACAACAGTTTAGCCTTAGTAAATCAACACCCCATCAATTGATCGCAAGCACCATTCGACGAGAACCAAACTCAACCAATTGAAAATCGGACGGTAGACGGCACAACACACCTAACGGCTCAAAAGCGGCGCATTAGTAAACTAACAACCCCGCAAACCAAAAACAAACAACCAAGTAACCAAGCTAGTAACTGGGCAATACGCAGCAAATGATTTCACATCAATTTCTCACGCACTTTATGTGCGCCACTTAACGCGCATCAAAAATCAATAATCGATTAAATAATTAGAAAATTGTGAAAATTACTGTAATTTTGAAATCAATTCAACAATTTGAGCTCACAAAAACAAAACAAAAATAACGCTGACTGCGGAGGGGGTGAGAGGAGGTCAATGCGCCGATACTTAAAGGCCACTTCATGCATGCTTGTAAATGCTTGATTAGTCAAGAATGCATTGCAGTTGGTGACGTTCCGTGGACTCCTTCGCTGCGATCAGCTTCCATGTTTGCTGTTGCACCGGCTGCACGTCGTTACTCGCTCAACTTATAAATAATCACATTATAATAAAATAATAAACCATAATTCTTTTGTTGAAACCTGCTTCCAATAATATTTTGCATATTCTTACATGAACCAACAAAGAGAGACGCCAACACCGAATATGGACCGGCACTACTCGCAATCGGCACTTAAGATTGCTTCCATTTAACAAATCGAAAAGGTCAGTATTGATCTGTTTTTGAGCTCTACCTCACGGATGGTGAATGTTCCGAAGTAAAAAAAAGTTCGAATTTCCCAGAAAGATTTACTCCTTAAAAAGTAGCCTTTTATTAAAACTAAAGCTAAACCCTTGACACTTTTGTCTGTTTGGGTCTTACTTACTGCCATGGTGAGGCCTGTGGCTCCAATTCCCTCAAAATATTATTCGCTCTGGTTTAATTGTAACTGGTCTTTGCCGAGCTTCTCCTTCACTTTACATTTTCATGAAAAATGGTTAGAACTTTGAAGTCGATTCCGGCGCCATGACTAGCTTACTTGGGGTTATAATCCTCGATATTAGACACCTATTCAATTGTCTCCGAATTTTCAAAGGTGCCATAACAACAATTGTCAGTAAACACAGGACACTGCAGGGGTGGCATAGTCCCAACTTCTTTACTTTGGGTTATGACACTGTAATGGAGCTATGTCACCTTTGAGATTAAAATATCGAAAAACTTGAACAGATTTCCACATTTTTATTAGAAATTTTATTTTTAAATGGATCGCCAAGCCAGTGTGTGATCGGCTTAGTAAGGGTTGTCATTATGTCTCTTGGCTCGAGAGCTGACTTCTGTTAAGAACCACTTTTTAAAGCTTTGATATACCTATTTAAAAACAGGAATTTAAAAAACCTACTTCGTTCTTTTGTTAAATGGACCTTAAACATTTTTATCATGAAAACTGACTCAGATAAAAGCACCAAAGCATGCAAAGTCGTTCTCCACTTAATCTTGTGGACCTCTCTTTTCTCAGCTGTCAACTGCCGTTGTCGGTAAGAATGTTTTATGGGCCGAAGCATCTTCACTTTCTTGCATTACTTGGCCTAGCGGGCATAGCCATCTTATAGCTACCGTCAATTGGAAACTCCAAGAGAAGCCAAGTCATCATCCACATATTTTCTCAAAATCAGTAGGGGCTTTCCTCTTACTCTACTGCTAAATCTTACCTAGCCGTTGGGCTTTTATGCGCTGCACTATGCTTTTATCTCCGTAAAGCTCGTCATACATCAGAACCAGTACGATGAGAGATTTATAGAGCGGGATGTTTGTGAGGAAAAAGTCGTCTGTACATCTGTAACACTTGTTGTCCAAAGTAATTCTGTTAGCTATGGTTCCCAACTAGACGATAGAAAACCCCTAAAGTTTTTGCGACCTTAACCTCTAAACATTAACTATATTTGAAGTAGCTCTTCGCTAACGTCTGCTTCTCGACTCAATTTAAATGGTAAATAATTTTTTATAAACCCAAACACGCGACAGGCAACTCTTAAATATACGCGTGTGTCAACGTTAAAAAATAAATTTAAAAAATACATATTTATAAAAAAAAAGTTAGACAAAGCTCTGTCTTCGGCATTGTCGAAGGTTTTATACCTTCCACGAATACGAATCGAGATTTACACTAAAACATTTCTTATTTACGATTAGGACAAACTGCTGATATGGGCGGCTGAGAATCTTTACTTATTTGCATTTGACATTTCCTACGAGGATTTAATAGTCCAAGTGGAAAACCTACATTTTCACGCACAACTCTGGCTTTACTTATTTTTTATTTTATTCAATCAAATCAAGACGTTATATACGCACCAATTTTGATTTTGCCACAACATTAATTGTATTATTAAATATTTGTCTTTTTTACAACCACATGTATTTACAATTGAACTAAAAAATGGCAATTGGCCGCTGTCAAAATGTTTCGCGCGAAAAAGGCAATACCTCGTTTACAGTGTGGTATAGTAATTCACCACAACAGTCTATTAAAGTGGTGACTTAAAGCCCCTTACCCTGATGCTTCCTTCAGGAAAATTAACAAGGGGCAGTGCCATTACATATTTTAGCCGGATATATTTAAAAGTAAGGAACTAGTTTGCTTTCAAGCAGACTGAGTGCCATGCCTAAATCGCCTTAGCTGCTCTCCCTGTTCAGTATACTAAGTATATTATTATTATTGATCGGTCCATCACTTCTGCCTCTCATACTCAAAAACATCTGGCGAAAGCTATTATAATTGTTCGTACTCATGAAAGGTATAAAAACTCAAAAGGCGAGAGCGCTCATTAACATTCAACAAAGTTACCACGATCACCTCCAGCTGATAAAATGCGTTTCATATATTTTGCTATAAATTTCGCATATGTCAGACAGCCACGCCGATCATACCATCAACCAACTAGCCATCTATTCAACCACCTATCCATCTGAGGAGATAGCGCAACGGCTGGCAGACTATCGATTGGCCAAACAGCTCAGACAGACCTTAAGCGCGACACCATCCATCAAATTTTATGCTATCAAGAAATGCGTGAAGCGTGTGGACTTTGGTAAACACTCGATTAAAATCAACTTCAATTTGTAATAAATCAAAACCATATCAAATATATGTATATACATACATACAGAGAGTCCTTCGAAATGTTCAGCGAAATGTTAATGTGGCAAAGCGTTGGTGGCGCGCGAATGTCTAAATAGGGCCATGCATTAAGTTCGCGATCGGCAGCAGGCTGTTGTTGATGATCGCTATCGAAATTTCTCGCGTAGGTCGTAGTTCCAAATCAACCTATACATCGAAGGCTCCGTGGTATGTGCATCTTTTTCCTTTTCACTTTAATATTTTCTGCGCCGGCTTTGATATATGGATATTACCTTGATTTCGTGTGAAATTTGAGCGCATCCAAGGGCGGAGCATGTTACGTAAATCACTCAAATCAAAAATTTCTCTTCATTTTTATTTATTTGGCAAATTTACATACTTAGTTAGACATGCACAGGTAGGTGTATTTTTGTAAGGGAAAAATTTGCATACCGGGTAAAAACAAAAATTTATATTTTATGCCAACTTTATGCAATGAGTTTGATGCACGATTTGCCCGCACTAAGCAGCGTGTGGGTAGATCAAAGTTACAAGGAGACAACGTATTGCCTTAAAGCAAAATGTGGTTAGTAATATTTTTTAGAGCCGAACCTACTAAATATCTACTCTGAAGGAAGTATGGGGTGAGTGTCTCTAAGGTACCACTGTAATCGACTATTGTGGTGAATTACTCTACGATACTGGCAACGTGGCGTCTACGCTTTGGCATTGACTTTTACGCGCGAAAAAATTTTGACAGCGGCCAATTGCTCTTTTTCAGTTCAATTGTAAAGACATGTGGTTGTAAAAAAAAAGTAAATATTTAATCATAAAATTCTTGTGTGGCAAAATCAAAATTTGTGCGTGAAAAACGTTTTGATTTGATTGAATATACATATAACAAATTAATATACTTATAAGGCAAGACTTGTGAGTGAGAATTTAAGTTCTTTTGGACTATTAAATCCTTGTAAGAAATGTGAACTGCAAATAAGTAGAGATTCTCAACTGACCATATCAACAGCTCTACTGACCAATTATATCTCAAGCAATTCAAGTTGCTGTAGACATTTAACATGTGCCTGTCATTCTAGGCTCCTTAGAACTACTGACTTTGTAGGGTCAGCATGATACTTGTGGACCCATTTAATGACTTCGCCTACTTGTTTGAAGAGCATTTTCCGTCGCTTTATTATTTTTGAACTGTAATATTATCATCCTCACATTATAGTCGAAGGGTGGTACGTTCTTCCATAGTCAGGGATTGTGGTATCAGGTTGCACATCTCCCTCGCAATGTAGCAATAAGAAACAGTGTTCCCTACATAACTGAAGCACGCTATGAAAGTCAGTTGCTAGGTCTTCATTATTATTATGATGGCCAAAGTGGATATTGGAACCTCAGAAAGTACGCTCATCCAGGACACTGGAGCTATGTCTGCTGGTTAAAAGTGAAATTAGAATTTTTTTTTTTGGAGTAAAATGACATTTTTTGGAATGCAAAGGAAATAAAAAATTGTAGGAGAGTATTGTAGTAGAATTTAGGAAAAAACTAATTATAGCGGAATTAGACAGGTTTCGGAATGGTTTACGGAACTTCTTTGAGATAATTTCGGGACTTTTTCAAAATCATTTTGGAATTCGTTTATTCGCGATCAGCTGTCGTTAAATAAACAACACATAATTTGAGATTTTTAGCGGAAATTAAAATAATATTACTATTATATCAATATATTTTATCAAAAAAATGGCATTTGAGTACTTGGCTTACGTTTTATAGCGAGATGACGAATCTTAACCCCGAATCGTTATAGCTAAGTTAGTGAATAGCACAGTCGATAATGCAGGATACATAATCGTTAATTGAAATCTCGAAAATCGCATGGTTATAAGTTTGTGAGTCTTTTGCATTTGGAACATACACGGTACTCTATATGCTAAGGTCGGCAGCCATTTTGATTTATATAAGAATCACAGCATGTAGGAATATAAAATTTAAATTTTCTCGACACAAATATTCGGTCATACCACTTCATTGAGGTCAGTATATTGGTAAATCATTGCTGTTTTATTTCATCGACCAAAGACATTTTTTACAAGCACCTACAACGTAAGGGAAAAAACTGACAAAACAACAACAAAAACTATCATTTCTATCTTTCGAACATCAGCAGAACCAATCGCATCGCAGATAATTACACAGTTGGCATGGCTGTCCAATTGTTAGAAGCGGAACACAATGACACGATCGGTTGTGGAGTCCATTATATGGATTTGGTTGTTGTTGTTATTGTCGTTGATGCTGAATGATGAATGACGAGATGCACGAACAGATATTTGTACGCCGGCATTGTTGACTCATGCTGGTGATAGACACTACCAGATATGGGGTAAATTGCATGTAATTCTAACGTGTTGCTAGTTGTTGTAAAAACATTTGTAAGTTTTGTTTCTTGTTTTTTGGGTTTCTTCAAATTTGTTGTACCTATTATTTGTTGCATTAGATTTGATCAACGAAATTTTAGTTCCGCAAACTGTTCGCATTTACGAGCCCCGCAGTCATTTTAAGACGTTATTATTACTTTTATTGGAAACTTTTTATTTTTTCAATTAATAAATTCTACAAAATTCGTATTTGATCAAGGTTATGTGTAGATTTGAATACTGTGGAAATTCAGCGAATATTTGTACTGCGACACAGCGTTTGAGCTGCGATCAAAACTTCTAGTAAGTATAAAGCTCCTAAGTCTGCACACTTGAGCATTTCAAAATAAAAGTTTGGTTGCAAATAATCTGGAAATACTTTCTCACGGTACTTTAAAGTTACCAAGAAATGCATACCTACAAACATAAATGCTTATGTAGATACTTCTATATACCTATCTAGGTGTATGTCCAGAAGGGTCTTTAAAGCACCCAAAAAAGGGCATCGAAATTTCCCAAGCACATACTTGTACGTGTCTGCATATATGTAAGTGCATACATACATAACTCGAACTAGTCTGAAAAGCACTAGTTCACTACTTGCAAGGTTATTAGCATAGCTTGAAAAAATTAAATTTGTTGGGGAAGAAGTTGTACTTTGTGCAAAAAAAAGTTTGTACTCAGCATTTTTTCGGTCCGCAATCTCAAAAAAATCCAAAAATTGTAGAAAGTGTTTTTTTAATCTTTCATTCAAATGCAAAGAAAATGCATGTAATTATTTGAAGTATTCGTGGGCTCAAAGCCAAGAATAATGTTTTTTTTTATTTATATGAAAATTACTAGACGACCAGGCAGTTGATATCGTGCTCACAAATTTACCTGCATGGATATTGAAATCCCTATCCTAACCCTATGATCATCCTTATCCTTATCCCAATCCCTGTCTCTTCCACTTCCGTATCCTCCTTTCTCATAGGAGCTCTATGCCAAATATTACATAGCTCGCAGAAATAGTTGCGGAGTAATATCAATTTAGATTATATCAAAAGGTGTCATGCCTCCTTCTGTCTTATGCGCCTTTTTTTCTTGAGGTGATAATATGAGGTTAATATATTACTCTGAGCCATTTTTCTACATAGCATGAATATTTGCAAAGGTATGCAGTAAGAAAAATCCCATTTGTATGGAAGGTGCCACACCCTTTTTTCCATTACTCCCCTTTTTTATGTGAGGTGTTAGTGATTAATCTCATCGTCATTAATCTCACTGTCTAAGCTCTATGGAGGACGAGTAGTTTTTTTGAGTTATTTTTTATTTTATTATTTATATTATATTATTTGTTTAGAGAGGAAAAAGTGGGTGTGCGGAGCACATGTTTAGTATAGGGAGCACTTTTCTAATATTTATTTAATTATTATTTTATTTATTTAAATTATTTGTTCTATATAGAACGGGGTGCGGCGCACCTGTTACACCTTGTATGTATTAATTGGGGGCGAGCACTGTTGGCTCTGAGGCATTGCGCGGTATTGGCTTCCTCATTCTCGTTGTGAAAAAACCCGCTTTGGAATTACAAAACATAAACTATATCTTTGGGATATTTCATAAGCTGCTTGCGAATTACAAGAGAGTGCAGCGCAAATAAAATAGACGAAATAAATAGTTATAGCTTATGTCGCTTAAACACTCACTAATAGTTATATTTGAAGTTTTTGAAAAAACTTTTTTCGTTCAATTTTTTTTGTACCGTTTCTACCTATCGCATAAAAAGAGGTTTTACTGTACTACACAAAAATAATAATAAAAAATTGCAAGCTTCTCACATTCCATTGGCTTTTGAGGGACCACCCTAAAGATTTTGGAATACCTTTAAAAAGTAAAGATTTTTTTCCTTGGAACTACAGCCTTCTATTTATTATTTACTTAAAATATAGTGGGCCACATCGAACAACTTGACAGCTGATTTATGGCACAAATGGCAGTTCCACTGCCAGTAAATTCAATAAATAAAACTTTCAGTGCTGAACTGAATAAAATTTCACTAACTATAAGTTCTATTTTAGTGATACTATCTTTACATTATTATTCAAATTTGGTTTTGACTGGGGTTTCACTTTCGTTAGCAATAAAATCTATTTTTAATGGAACTTCATCTCCAGATCACTCAGATCTATATTTAATGGAGATTTGTCTGTTTTATCAGTAATGTAAACTAACATTACGTTTCCATTCAAACCTAAAATCTATTTTTAATGGAACTTCATCTCCAGACCACTCAGATCTATGTGTAATGGAGATTTGTCTGTTTCATCATTCCATTCAAAACTGTTTTAATGGATTTCTGAATTCAAAGATTTAAAATCAGTAAACAAAAGGATTTCATGTAAACGGGAATATTTGTGTTAAATGATGTGAAATCAAAACTGCATTAAAACGGATTTAAATGGTAATATGTTTAATTTTTCATTAATGTCAAAGACTTTTCTGTGCTTTAGGGGGGTCCCAAGGCCTCAACTAATCTTTAAAAGAAAACGGTGGCGCCCCACGCCAAGCTAATGGAAAGTTTGAATTCGATTGTTTTTCATTTGCCTCATTAGTTAGCGAGTGAAACTAGTTCTGCAGTAGTATACAAGTGAGTACTTATACTACATGAACTTCGTGGAACTCAGATATGTATACAATCAGGGTACGTCTTTTTGGATATAAAAAACACAACAAACTACATTTATACCCACAGACACAAGTACCTATGTAGACGCAAATATTTCCACAACAAACCAACTGAAACGGAAAACCTCAAGCTGTCCATCAAATTGCGGTTTAACGTTTGCTTGTGCAATCAGGCAGCACCAACAACGTCAGCACCGCAAAAACGTTTGCAACATACCCACATATGATGGAACTATACAACATTCTCTATGTTCCTGCTGCATGTCAGCATGTCTCTACCACCTGTGCGCCCGCCAGCACCCACGGTTACCACTCGAAAATGACCGCGACAGCGATACGAGTATTTCTGGCAATTTTAAGTCGATCAAACATTTTGTTGTTGTATACTTTTTGCGAATTGCATGTTGCACTTTCTGCGAAATACTACAATTCGTTTATTCCTTTGTATTTGGAGGGTAGTAACCCCTAATAAAAATGTCACGCCATGATAAACAACATGGCAGACATGCGGTCTTGACTTTTTCCCCCCAAAAGCTAAGTGCAATTAATCGGTTTTATTGAAGGTGGAAACAAAATTGAATGGTGTTTCCAGTTTTGGTTTATTCTGAGCTTGCGTTTTTTTGTAGGATGCACTAAAATCCCTTGTTCTTGCTATTTTAAGATATTGTACCATTCGTGTGAATATTTCTTCAGAGAATCCGGTGTAATCTTTTGTCAAAAACGAAAGTAGGACTGGGTCACGGGAAGTCGACATGGTTTACTCTTCCTTACACCTTTTCAATTTTATAATGAGAAAGTTTAAGTTTATATTGAGAAAAAATAAATTGATAATGAGAAATTCAAACTTGATAACGAGAACATTAACAAATTACTCGGATAATATTTGTGTTGCAAGAAAATTTGTAAAAAAAAAAATAAAATAAATAAAAACGACGTACTTATATTTCGCATTATGAATTTATATTTTTCCATTATCAACTTGTGTTTTCTCAATATAAACTTGAAAAGGTGTAGATGCCTAGGAGACATGAGAATTTCTCAAGCTTTTGAAGCTCACTAAGAGCCGCATCTCCATACATTGAATATAATCTTTTACACCCCAACCGAATATAAACGCACTCCGGCAATTTTCTGTCAAAAATGTCTTATGCACATACAAATTTTATGAGAGCAACCTAAACTAACTGCGCAGCGTAAAAACCTAACTCAATTTCCAATTTTTGTTTTGCGTGACATATCGATTTGACATTTATGCTCAGCTGATACACTCACGCACGCAAATTTATTTGGGTTAGCGCCAAAAAAGTCGTATATTTTTGTGCGGTGAAAAACGCTGTGCGGTTATATTAGGTTGGGCTGTTATTGGGTATTTCTGAAAATTCGCATTCGAAAACCTAAATCAATAACACTTCACATATCCCTAGTAAAACGCGATATCATCTGTAGAAGTCAAGTGCTTAACTTGTAATTCAAATATTGGGCCCAAACAGCACGAAAGGAATTGGAAAACATCATTCCACATTGGTTGTCGTAACAATAATTAGCCCAGCTTAGTTAAAATCGCAAGTCTGGATCTGCCATCAAGATATGTACCGCAGTGTAGTTTCTATTAGATGCGTTGGATTCGCTGAATATTTGAGCAGATGATTCGTGTCGTGTGTAGACAGTTCGTAAGAAGCATTAACCCAATGTTTTTGAATGCTGTTGATGGCCTCTGGTACGTTTCCGAATCAAACGGCAGTGTTACGTATTGCCAGATCTCTACGGGGTGCTAGCAGAGATGTAATCTGTCAGGGAGGCGGAAATGCATTAAGCAGTTATCAACTGTGAGGTACCGTTTCGTGCTAAAAGCTTCCTGCATTCCAAAAACGTCCTTGTGTTTTTGGGCCTTAAATTTTTTACGGCCTCCGTGGTAGACAAAAGATGAAGATTTTTATTTATTTTTTAGCCCTTTGCATGGTACATCCGTTCGGTCATAGTTTCCGAAGGTTGCAATATATTTAATACAATTTGTAGACAAAGAAATCTCACGAATCTTTTCGGGTTAGTCGGAATTTTACGTTTAGTCATAACCTGCCCACACTAGTAGAGAAGTCCTTAGATGCTCTTCGCATTTTGCCCGCTCGACCTAGACTAGAAAATTTCACTTGCAGTTTTTAATCAGGATGAACCGTATCCGTTCCTCTTATTACAATTTTAGGTAGGTACAGCGTTTCGTGGTGCTGGAGTGTTCTGGTCGATCGATCGAAAAGTGTATGGGTAAAGTGATCCAATGCAATCGTAAGCATGGATCGCTAGCCAAAGAGATCACCAGTTCTGCGGGTGTTGGTTGGAATACTTTCTGGGCTTCAAAAGTGTAGGCATTAAATTTGGTGCTGTCTAGTTCCACAAACGGTACTTCTTTTACACATGTTTTCCCTTTTCTTCATCGTTCTTTTTTCATTCGTATTCATACAATGGGTCGTCAAAATGAGCTGTTATCACTTACATACATATGTATATCGACTTATGTAATTACACTTTGGCATGATAAGAACACTTGAAATAAGACAGAGGCTACTTTGAAGATCTTAATTCTATGCTAGTATATTATATGGCGACCAAACCAAAGTGGAATCCGGCACCCATTCAATTGGCAAAATATGCATATCTCTAGAATGTGCATAGAGTTCATATAGATACATATGTATGTACATACAAACAAACCATGCAATGTGTCACAGCCTCGATAACATGGTTCCTACAAAACGTGGATCATACACACCCTACGATGTCAAGTACAAATAAAATAATATACCATTGCAACAAACGAAATGTGTCAGAAAAATGAACGAATATAAATGAGAAACATAAAACCAACGTATATCAAAAATAGTCAGACGGATAGACAGTTGGGCCTGTGTAGTCCCTATACAGGCAAAGTCAGAGTTACGAGTACATACCAATGAACTAAAAATAAATAAAAAATGGCGCTACCACAAAGCAAAGGAAAACAGAGAAACCATAAATATGCGCGATGAACAGAATACGTTTAGCCAACGCCATTGGTACAATATATACAAACATATGTACATATATCACAAACTATTGGTAAGCAGTAAAAGCGCAATGCTGTGAACAACAAACCGCAGCCAACAACAAGCTCCCACGCCTTCAAGAAACGAGTCAACAATAAATAAAACAACCAACGAAAAGTGTAAAAAAAAGCATCATCAGCAAAATCAGCAGTGAAGTATAAAAAGTGCGGGAAGAATAAATGGAAGTACTTATGTAGATATGTAGCGGGTTTTTTGTAATATGTTATGTATGCCCATAAGAAAATTGCACCTTATATACGGCTTATATAAATAGGTCAGGATGCTTATTATTACACTTTATTTCTTCAATGGCGTTATCAGACATAAATTATGCCTGAAATATAACCTCACATATAGCACACGGTGACAGGTAACAAGGTCAATGGAAATAACGTCATTATACATATTTAATTTAATGTTATATTTTTTTAATTAATATCATATTATGAAATGAAAATTTGGAAATAAAAATCGCGTGATTTTTCGCCGACATGTTGTAGCAAGTGCTGACGCTATTTCCATTTGTCACCAGAAGACACATAAGTCATGAAAAATCGAGCTTACAAAATTAATTAACATAAGGCATTAAATGGAAAATATTTACTGTAAACTTATAGTATACAAACCATATCGATGGCTGAGTGGAAGATTACTCTATATCGAAATATTTAAAAAAAAAACTTCCTACCTCAGGATTTGTTTGAAGAACAATCCAGCTAAGTTTAAAGTTTCAGAAATGCCCTGCCTGAATAAAAATTCAATACAAGTTCATTTGAGATATTGCGTTTTTGAGAAAAAGTCTGCAGTAGATCGTTTAGAAAAAAATTTATATCTTGAAATAGGGTGATCTAATCGATATAAAATAGGTTTTTATTAAAACGCATAAAATCGGTCTTACAAGGATTGTGGACCATGTAGGCCAAGGAATAGCATACCATAATTTAAGCTTACTTCCTTTTTATTTTATTTATTTCAGAAATTTATGCATGATGATGCTATTGCTGTTGTATATAGAACAGGTGAAGAGTAACCACTTATCATACCTGAGTCTTTCCTGTGTCAAATCGTCAGGTACGTGAAATCGATCTCTTTCGATTTCAATGGATTTTGGTGGGGAGTTTCCTTTTATCATAAAACAACGTTCTGCAAAATACGACTTTTTTTCACCTTTTTCCTCTTTTGTAAAATATATTTTTTTAATATTCCGGAAACTACTGTATTTAAAAAACACTATGGCATTTTTAAAGTGGGTACTCAGAGGTATAAAAAAAAATTATTTTGAAAAAAAATTTTAAATTTCTCTAGTTCGCCCATAAATTTTGGATTCCAATTGTTTTGTATTATACTCGTACATCTGATTTATCTAAAGATATCCTGAAATTTTCAAAATGGTGTTTTTTTTCAAATATAAGATTTTCTGGAATTTTAGGTAAAAATTTATTTTTATTTTTTTATTTTTTTATGCTTCTAGTCCAGGGCTGCGCAATCCCTATACACTTGAAGCACTTATGTTTTTGTTTTGCCATCAAATATAGGCACATATACAAATTTACACTTTGAATACAAAAAAAAATTCAAAGCTCTCCCATATGCCCTCACATATAAATACAATTTATATGAAAGTGCCTGAGTTTCTTATGAAAGTGCAAAACAAAAACAATTAGGTATGAAACTCAGGCACTTACATATGAAATAGAAATTTACACTAACAAATTGACAACAACAAATTTTGAAAAATATTGAGGCACTGAGAAAAATTTATATTTAGAATTGAATGTACTCGAATTTAGTTGAACAAAAAAGGAAACCATATGGGACACAACAAGGTCTAAATGAACATAAACTTGGTTCAAAAAGCAATGAAACGTAGCTAAGGTTGGTTTAAAATGGTCCTAAACATAGATGATCGTAACCGTAACTTAGCAAGGACTCATCCTTGATATACCAGAAAAATACCGGCAATAGGTAGTGTTTAGATGAATACAGAATCAAAATTGGTATACTAATTTCAGTTGGCATAGGAAATTTTGTTACCGAAAATGTGTGGAATCGAGAATGAAATATTTTATCAATATTTCTGATGGTTCTCAATTTAACTTGCATAGGGTCCTTTAACAGCCTTAACTGAAACCTTTATCGGTATAAATTTGTTTGAAATTTAGTTTGTTACCGATACTATCTTCCCACACACCCACTTTTGTTATAATTGTCGAAATTGTGCTGCTTGAGTTACATAGCTAAAATTAGCAGAAAGAATCTCCGTAATTAAAAAACAACTAAATTCCTAATTAGTAGAATCCATTAACTTTATTTAACCTATCACGGCCTGGACCTATCCTGCTTGGAACCGGACTCGTTATTTAAAAAAATTTTTTTTTTTTTTTCGATATCTCCAAAACATTTTCGAAATTTTTTTTTTGTGCTTACTCAAAAAAAATCTCAGTGTACACAAATTTTTGTACATATAAAATAATCTGAGCAACACTGTTCTAGTCGAATTCAATCAGTTAAACACAAAGTAACTTAATTTTGGGCACTAAAAAATTGTTCTCATTGTTGTTTTACTTCTTTTTTACATTCTAGCAGCACAAAAAAAATTTTTTGTGATTATAGTTGAGAAATTTTTAACCACGTTAGGGACACGATATCGAATACGACTTAATAAACTTTAAATAATTTAGCACTGATTTTCCTTTGATTCGAGAGCAGTATTTTTGGCCGATGAGTTCTTTCTTTTGAATATTGCCACATTTTTCTGAAAATTCGATACGATATCGGGATTTAAATACTCGATGCCTAAAAGTATCGTTATATAAGTATCAAGTCCACAAAATATGGGTATCGAATGGAAAAAGTATCGATATGGTATCGTATCGCATCGAAATACGTGTCCTTATAGCGAGTTATCCACACACATTTTTAAAACGATTCCAAAATTTTTTTAGAATATTTTTTTATCGATATGTTTGTTGTTAAGTGCTTACGAATAAAAAGTGGCTATTAATGAAATCATCAAATAGATATAAAAAAATTGCGTTTGCTTGGAAATAATTTTAAAAGGAAAGCAACAAAAAATGAATCAAGCAAAAAAACTATAATTTTAGTTCAATAGACTTAAAAACCGGTTATGAAATCCCGACATTTTCAAGAGATATTACAAAATGTCCACCAATTTTTCTGAATGGTTTGTTTTTATTCATACGTTGCTAAGTGTTAACACTATTTTTTGTTGGGAACTTATCTCCGGACATGTATTTTTGTACATTGCATGGTTATGCACTTCAAAATGTTAAATCAACTGACAGCAAGTCTGACAAACAACAAGCAGAACCAAATCAGAGAACGTGAAGTGCATTGCGGCCATTTGCTGATGCTGCACCAACTAAAGCCACAGAACCACAGCCACAGAGCCTCAAATCAACGCCAACACCATCAGCAATACTTGCTATTTGCAAAGGTTGGGCAGTCATCGATTGGTATACTCAAAATTAGCTCAAGGGCCAACTTCAAGACTATAAAAGTAGATACAGATGTAATCTGTACAGTACCTGGCCAGCATATTAGAAACAAGCAAAGACAGTTGATCCCGTTTAGGTGATGCAGTACGATTTTTACAACATTTCTATATATGTACTTGAACTGATTGAAATAGTTATAGGCTTTCACATATTAATATGATCAGCATCAGAAAATTTAATGCGGAATTTCATTTCCAAGTAGCCGAGTATATGCAAAGGAATTACGCGAATTTCGCCAGAGCAAGTACTGTTAACTCAGTATAATCCTGTTTAATCCGCATCCATCTGTGGACGCGCTGAGTAAACAGGCATCAGCGAAAAGCAACATTTTTTTGCTTGTCCCCAATGAATTGGCCGTTTACTGTATATTGCAAAAAAAATAATAATAAAATTAAAAAGGTAAAGAGTTTCTAACCAAAAACAAAATAAGTTAAAAAAAAGTTTGCGGTAACGACTCCTCAAACGTGCTAAGATTTCCAGCAACGATATTGCACCAACGTGCCGCCAACAGCAACACGACACCAACAATAGCAAAAACACCAGAGCCGCAATAGCAAGCCAACGCGAATCCATGATATTTTGTGGCCGGTCGATCACAGCATCACGGACAGCGACAAGCAGCATCCGTTGCCATTGTCAGAAACAGCCGCCATAGCGCACGACGCCATTTTCACACACAAAAACTATAAACAAAAAAAATATTATTTCGAGTGAAATCAAACTTCTTATAACCAGCTGTGGGTTCTCAGAACATCCCACGCATTTAAGAATTTCAGACATCATCTCTTTTCTCGACCCTCAGTTTGGATTGTATCTTTTCGGTTTAGTTCGGTGCTATATCGTCCTCAATTTTAAGACGTAGTAAATGAGAAATGTGCTTCAATGTGCCAAAATTTGCTAACAATAATAGCCATGATATTCTTTCCAGTATGACCTTTCCCCAATATGCACAAATCCAAATTTGTTCGATGTTTGAGGAATGTCTAAATTTTCAAAGTGATTTCCCACATGTTTCTCCACTTGAGGTTGGACATTTTTTCCCAAGTTTGATTTCAGTTTGAAAACCATTGGAACTCATTTTGAAAGGGAAATGCAATTTTTAAACATGGCAACGCTCGTATTTCCTGTCACACCTGATATCAAAAAATAAGCAAAACACGTGGTCAAAAAATACCTACGTTTTTGGTGAAACATTAAAAAAAGGAAAGAAATACAAATATATATATATTTGTGTTACAAAAGTTAGCATTTATAATATTATATAATATTGCGCATTTCGTTTTAATAATAAGCGAAATGCCTTGCAAAAAAGCAAAATGTGAAGTTTGATTTCAGTTGGAAAATTTTGACGTAACTCAAGTCGGAATCCATTTTCAACTATCTGTATGGTGATCAGCTTCCCAGTGTCTTCACTACAGAGGTATTCTTATCTTTGCTGCCACAAGATGATGGGGCAACTCATTATTGGGATTTCAGGACCCTAGATAGCCTGATGGATCTTTTAATGCTCGACCGAGGTGCTACAGATGACGAAACATTTAAAGGTTACAACCTACACAACCCAACAGCACTGCAAACCTCTGTGCCGTACAAGCCGAGAATTGGCCGTAGCCATGGCCCCATGTACCCCACGGTTAGTGCACCGAACAGCCTTGTGGGGTATTCATTTCTGCACTGGAAATGAGCCAACGCTGCGTGTTGTTTAGAAGACAACTGGGTATACACATTTAATAAGCACATACAAATGAAAAATAAAAGGTGCGTTCGGAGTTATGGCTTTTTTTTTTTTTTAAATCAAGCGATCGATCACAATGAAAACACCACATAACACCCAAAGCAACAACAAACCCACTTCTTTTTGCCATTGCAATAACGATTTTTCATTTTGAATGCCAAATGAACCGATGGAGGGAGGCCTTTGGTGTTAGGCATAAATATATTCATGAGGTTTCTTAAAATCATTGCTTCTTACTCCTCTTGCTTGGTATGATTTCGCATTTTCATGCACACAACCCGGGCACTTTTTGTAGGTTCCGTTTCCTCTCCCCCTTCGCATTCCCATTCATCCCATTTGTACTTGCTCATACATATTACTGATCTTCATGTACTGCTGCACCGCTTGGCATGTTGTGCCAACATTGCAACGTTGCAACAGTTGTTGGTCGGCTGTCTGATGCCTGCCAAAGATACGCGCATGTTGTATAGCCCAACATAGTACTTGTATGTACCTTCGCTGGAAGACGCATTTGAACAACCAACCAAACGCTTATCGCTGCTTTAGCTTTCGAGCTATCTGCTGACCGACGATCGTTTTTCAGAACTCTCCGCAGAACGGCTAAATGAGCAAACAAATTCTACTTACGATTTCAAGCTTACGTTAGGGATATGCTGACTGGCGGCTAAGCTGTAACGTAGATAGCGTTTACCAGTTCAGACGTGGCATTTGGCGTAAAAAAGGATACACCGACACAATTAAAATTTAGCTTCACGAGTATGCCATGTTGTTGCTGGACGGGACTTTGTTTTATTCGTTTTTGTAACTTCTTTCCCTTTAAGATATTTTTCTTTTCATTTTTAGTTGCGTCCATCTTTCAATCTGCTGTCTGTCGGTCTTCTGACAAATGTTGTTTCATTGCGTGTTGATTCTTTTGTGGTTTTTTGGCTGATTTTTTTTATTTTTTTGTCTTCGAACTGCAACCATTATTTTTATATTCGGTAACTTTTTGTTTTTGATTAAAGACTTATGGCCTTTTCCTAACTTTTGTTGCATTATATGTATATACATATATAGTTATTTTATTTTTGCCCATATTTTATTTACCAACTTGGCCTTGTCGGAAGTACGAAATTTATGTTCGTGTGATTCTTGTAATTACATGCAGATGTTGGCCAAACAATATTGGTCTCCTATAGTGCAGTAGATTGATGTACTCTTTACATACAAACAAGATAGATGTGAAATCCTGGTTGGTGCTAAAAGTTCACTACGCTTTTTTAATTTTTATAATATTTTTAGGGAATGCCATGGTGACTAGTGACCTACACAACAACTCCTTCTGGAATCATATTTTTCAATACTAGTGCTCTTATCGTCGATGTGAGGGATAATCCTTTCCCAACTCTTTACAATGTTAAACTATTATTGTGTTGATGATTAATACTGGACCACTAAATAAACGAATACTAGGCTTGGTTAAAACCGTTGAAAGCCCATTCAGATCTCATAAACAATTTCGTTTACTATTAGACTATTTTGTAAAGTTGAGAAATTTATGTAATCCTGCCGCTCCTTTATTTTTAGTAAGATCCACTCCAAGGGCGGGTGGGCCTACTCAAACATGCGCAGCAAATGTATATCCTTATATGTATAGGTTGGCACAAAGCCGCATTCTGTTCGAACTTAATTTGTGGATGTGGCTATACTCTAGACTGGGGAAGCCGAGATCTTGTTGTCTTTTTACATTGCCAAACCCGGATTCAGGTTCTAACAGTTTTTCAAATATCACTATTCTTGCTAATATACCAGCCTTTTCTTTTCCCTGTTTCCCTGTATGGCTTGGAAAACTGGCTAAAGGGGCATTGTTGCGAGACGCCAATATATTTGATCCCTATACCCACTCAGGCTGGGTTAGGTTAAGTGGCAAGCTCAGTGACGCCTTTAATTACTTCATGGCTCAGGCTGGCCCAATACCCAATAAAACTAACCTCCCCACGGGAAACCCTCTGGGGGACCGAGCTTTTCTTCACCTCTTACAGAATTGGGCAAATAAATCCTTGCGATTGTTGCCCGCGATATTAATATGCGCCGCTATCCAGTTAGTGTTTATTATGAAAAGCTTGAGGCAACGGAGACAGTGGTCAAGTGTTCTTAGACCATACTCGACAGCGCCACTGAAAAGTTCAGAGCATTAATATTCGCTTTGTTGGCCTAGAAAATACTGAAATCCCTTACCACTGCATCCATGATTGGCCCTACTCCCGCTTGCAGAAATATCCCCTTCCAATATTCTTTTCCAACTTCGACGAACCCAGTTTACCGCTCCACTGTCCCAAGTGAGTGCCTCGTACTATTCCTCGCTGTAGGAAAGTACAGTAATCAAGTACAGTAGTCTTTCCAACCAGGGATAAAATCGATGCTGACAAGAATGCTGGTATCGCAATTGTAGGGTTATTAGTTCTTATTTAAAATACTAATTTAATTGTATTAATATTTAAGTTTCATATAACTTTACTTTGTATTTTTGTTTTAAATCAAATTTGTAATTTTTATTTTTCAATTTTAAAATTTGTTGCTTCAAAAATTTTCATTCAGAACAAACTTAGAAAATATACGGGCACAATTATTTTTCTTTATAAATTAAATTAGATTTCTTTTTTTTTTTATTGTATAAAATACATGTATACTCGTATGCATATGTGAAATATGGTTACACTATACACTCATAGAAAAACACCGTTCAAAAATGCAGCACCACCGGTCTTAGTTTCAGATCTTCGTGTTCTTGCTTTTTTGGTCTTAAAACTAGAACACTTGTTCTGGAAAATACACCACCCTGTCTCAAAACAGCAACCTTGTTCTATTATCGAGAACATATGTTCTATTATCGAGAACAATGCTTATTTTCATTTTGTCGTTCGTTGTAGTGGTGTGGTTACTGAAAAATTGTGTAAAATAAAATGGAAAAATCGAGAATTCGGAAACAATTTTAAAGGAAATGGAAGTATTGCTTCCATATTTAAAAGGTAAGTTGATGTACTATATGACATATATGCATAGTCTTGTTCCTACTTGCAGGAATTTAATAAATGGTTAAAATTGTTTTCATTAATTATTTTTGAAAACAAGCACGTTTTGTTCCCAGGATAGGCCCAACCCGTTCTTGAAATGGTTCTAAACTAAAGCACGAAATATACTCAAAATGAAGCCAAAATGTTCCCAAAACAAGCAGAAAATGTTAATAAATGAACCCAATAAGTTATCAGAACATGCAGAGAACGTTCTAAAAATAAAGCCAAAATGGTCTTAAAATGAGTTTAAAATATTCAGTAATCAAGAAAAATCCGTTCTCAAAATAAGACCGTCGTTCACGAGTTTAGTCAAAACGTACTTAACAGACTTTCGTGTACGAATGTTCTCAATTTTGAACTTGTTTCGTTCGTTTTAGAACGATCTTTTCTTTGAGTGTAGCAATATACACCGGACTCACTCACGTGATCACTCATGATCTTATATCAGATGAAAGCATGATCTCTACGTATAAGAAAATCTGCGTTGCAGGCTAAATCGTTTACTTCCGCTCGAAAGAAGCTCATAATCTGTTCATTTGTTGTTGTTACAGTACTATGCCCTGCTTAATCGGCACGCCCGTTTACGGAATTCGCATCAATCCCTTTAGGTGCCAGTCCTAGGAAACTGGAAGTTTCGATATTATTAAAGCACAGCGAGTTTGCTGTTGGAAGAGTCTGCACTGCTAAGCAGTTAAAAATATGATATACACTTTACATTATTGGGACATAGTGATTAGACTCTCCAGCGTTCTTCTGCAGCTGCAGGTGGGGCTTGGAAAAGGACTCTGTACTAATAGCTTGTTCTTTGGGTTCGTATAAAAATTAATTAGAATCAAACACGCCACCCGCATTTTGTGCATCAAGAGCTCTGTAACCATCCGTACACACCTATCGACGGTGAGAGTTCAAAATCGCCTACATCACCCCTGAAAGCTGCATAACAAACATTTCTGACACAATAAAGTCATATAAGTTTTTTGAAACGCTGGTTTCCCAATGGAGCAAAATACGAATATAACGGAAGGTGTTTTCACAAAAGTCCAGGCTGCAAAAAACTTGGAGGAATGGAATTTTAGCCATGTTGAACAAATAACGTTTTCTAAAATATCTAACACCGCTGATAACACCACAGACAAATTGAGTTGAACAAGTCCAAATGCATTCTCGTTCACAATGCTCAGTTGGTAGAATCCGTGAGCTCAAATTATACGAGCTTTTGCCAATTTTTTAAGATTTGGAATGAATTTGGCTTTTGCAGACTGCGTTAGGAGCTCGTCTCTGCTGAACAGCAAGTCCATAAACGCTTCATTGGACAGTCTAAAGTTCTTTATAAATCTATAAATATTATTTATAACTGTTACACACTGATTAACTTATTTGAAAAGCCATAATAGGTACGCAGCGGTGTGCATTTCCAAAGCATTGGAGGCATCTTTCAATCGTTTTCTACTTCTGGCTAGTTCCAGTAAGCTTTCCTCCCAACATGATGAATTGCCGAATCACAATTCCTTCGTAATCATATTTTTGTATTTATTTTATATTTACTTCTCTATATTTAAGAACTTATTTTGTTTGTATTTATGAAAATACATAAGAACTAATTGCACTTGATTCGTTTTATTTTGTTGATTTGCACTTATTTTAATTCAGAAATATGCTATTGTGAACAGTCTAAATTATCGAAATTCACAGTGACGTTAGTCTTCGTCGACTACAATCGAAAATCGAATTTTTCTCATAACAGGGGCCGTGATCCAACTACAACAGGTCGTAGCAGCTCGACAAACATACAGACACACAAAAATCTTCCATGTATTTTGTTTTTGTAATTTGTGAGTTTAACGTCAAAATCGTACTGCGAAATAGTGTAATATCAAAATTCGTGACAAAAGTAAAAATCAGCTGGTCTATCAACACGATCTGTATTATTGGATCATGACAGTGGCCAAAGTAACTATACGTTTTAAATTAAATAATTTGTAGTTGTAAAACCGAGGAATTGTGATGTCGCTTACGCGGTTTCCCTGCTCCAATTTTAGCACAAATCGCTGATTAATTAACGATTACGTAATACTTTTTTCCAGCGCGTCAAGCATTTCGTAACGCATCCTTTGTAACTGATTTGCCGTTGCATGAAGCTGACAAAGTTGAAGCAAAAAAGCAGTTTCTTTAATTTCTATATTAATGGAGATATCACAGCAAAAAGTGGCGAGACGAGTTTTTCTTTTGCATAAATACATACATCATACTATTATTACGTCTGCATACATCCATACCTATATGACACTCTACAATATGAGTAGTATACGATCTATTAACAGGTCAAATATGTGCTTTCCGCTGCACTCACAACGACTGGGAAATTGAATATCAACGCTCTGAAACATTTGAATTTAGTTGCAAACATGTCAATTGGTGTGCAGTGAACGGCAGTGTAACAAATTACAAAATTACTACGTCTAATAGTCGGACAATCAATTCAAAACTTGTTACTCGTATTCCAATTAAATTTTGCATTTTATTATTGTTGCCTTACTGAATTTGCGCCATGTATTGTATTTGTGATTACTTGGCGGGTCTTGCATTCATTTAAAAATAAAACTTTTTTATTGAGATATGTGTATATTCATGCATTTGTTAAAGAAAAACTTGATCGATTGTATGCATTAAGCGGTTCGCAAATGTCAACTAAACTCTGCATCAATGTCAGATTATCTAACGAGCCCCACTTGATCAATAAAGAAGTGTAAACAAAGTTAAAAAACCGTATACAATGTTTCGGGTTATCTAAAGGGTGTTTTTTTTAGGGGTATAGAACTTTGAATTGAAATAAAACACAAGAAAATCGTTTTAAGGGTCATCAATTTGGCTTTATTGGAAGTATAATTTTATGCCATTAATGTTTAAATATGATTTCGGGCATGTGGCCGCCGCGGCTGGCTCGAATAAAGCCAATTCTACAGGTCCAATTTTCAACCACTTTTTCGAGCATATGGGGCCGTATGTCGGCAATAACGCCACGAATGTTGGCTTCCAATTCCCCTGACGTTTCTGGTTTGTTGGTGTAGATGAGCGACTTCACATATCCCCAAAGAAAATAATCCAATGGTGTCAAATCACACGACCTTGGTGGCCAATTGACAGGTCCATTCCGCGAAATTATGCGCTCATCGAATGTTTCCTTCAATAAATCGATTGTGACGTGCGCTGTGTGGCATGTAGCGCCGTCTTGTTGGAACCACAACTCATCCACATTCATGCCATCCAATTCGGGAACAAAATAGTCGGTTATCATGGCTCTATACCGGTCTCCATTAACGGTAGCTGCCTCTCCAGCATTATTGCGGAAGAAGTATGGCCCAATGACTCCACCAGCCCATAGAGCACACCAAACAGTCAGTTTTTGTGGATGTAATGGCGTTTCAAGGGTCTCATGTGGATTCTCTTCACTCCAAATGCGGCAATTTTGCTTGTTAACGTAGCCATTCAACCAAAAATGAGCCTCATCACTGAACAAAATTTTGCGATGAAAATCAGCATCGAAATCAATCTCATTTTCGGCCCATACACCAAAATCACGACGCATTGCATGGTCTCGCGGCTTTAATTCTTGCACAAGCTGGATCTTGTAAGGTCGCAAGCCAAGATCTTTGCGCAAAATCTTCCATAAAGTTGATGGACAAAGCTCCAATTGCTGTGCACGGTGGCGAATCGATTCATTCAACACTTCTCTTCAACACTTTGCTCTACAGCGGCAATTGTTTCTTCGGTGCGCACTGTTCGACGTCTCTGCGGATGCGTATTATCACATAGAGTAAACGTAGTGCGAAAACGATCCATGGTTAACCGAATTAATTGCTCTGATGGACGATTATGTCGACCATAAAATGGACGGAGCTCACGGTAAACTTCGCGAACTGAACCATTATTTTCGAAATAAATTTGCACGATTTGCAAGCGTTGTTCTTTTGTCAACCTGTTCATGATGAAATGGCAAACCAAACTGAACATAAATGACATTAGAGTTGCCAGATTTGACCACAAAATGCCAGTTTTATCTCTATTCGAAAAACAAACCTGTAAAAAAAACACCCTGTACAAGTCTTCTCTTACTTGAGAGGTTTTTAGCTTTAAGGGTTACTTTCAATGGCCACTGTACCCTTTCAGCATCTTCCTCATACATTTATTTTAACTAGAAGATATTTTTATAGGATGGATTTTAAACTGTTAAAAATAAACACACTCAAGGTTATAATCAAGGATAGGATTCTGTGGAAACCACACTTAGGAGTCGAGAGTTAGAACTTTTGAAACAGAGCAAATGTTAACGGCTTAAAGGAAAATGGAGTACTTCTATTCCAGGCTGTATTTAATACAAATTTTAAAGCTATCTTCCTTTCGCAGAAGGATTGAAAACATGATTTATTCATTCAAGTGTCCGAAATGGCATGTGGAGTTGGTGCGAGGAACTTTGCAAAACTCATCGTAATATCTTTATCCTCGCCTTCAATCCGATATCAACGCTATCTATTGTCAGTATGGTTGGTCACTGCAGGAAATGGACCATGAACCTGTCAAACCAATACTCTAATATGGGTACGGGAAATTGTAAAATACACGAAAAATACCTTTATCACTGGATACCTAGCTATAGCAACGACGTTCCAACGATTGCGTTTATAAAGAGGTATCCTTTTCTGTGGCTGCTAGGAGAACAAAGAATATCTTACCCCTTAATTTGTCGAAGTTCAGGGCTAAATACACAGCACCTCAGGCTTCTGGAGACAAGTTGTCTTGCATTTTCGAGGCAAGGAAAATTTAAATTTCGGGTCTGCTCGGGATCCCATGCCTCGTAAATAAGCCAATGAAATATATCATAAGAAAATTGACGAAATTCCCAAGGAGGAATCTTTTAGTTTGTGTGGCAAGTGTCATACCCACTTTCCCAATTCTTACCACTTCTCTTCACTGATAAGGCATTTAAAAGAAATTTTTTTCAGGATTCCTTAGATGCACCGGACCAAAATAGTGAAAGAGTTATCAGACGTTCATTATTCCGAGCCATTATTCGATGACAGCTAGTACTTCTTATACCAAGGCAAAGACGGAAAATTTTGCAGCTCTTTTGCTGAGGTTAGGAATTACGATGTCACTTAACTTAAGATAGGAATTCCACAGTTCGGGCCTGCCACTCGAATTATCGTCTTCAGCAGCACGGAAAAGAAACCGCACAGTCGTTTGGTATTGACGCGTTCGGTCCTTCATAATCCCTACGGAGCCTCTGCCTTTAGATCAAATCAAATAACCTTATACAGGTTGCAAACATTTTGGTGGGTAATTGCTAGCTAGATAGTTTTTCATACATATATACATGAATAAATCAATGAATATGCGATCCAACGACTCACACGACCAATACAATATGACCTCAGGCGTGCCGCTCGATGGGGCAAATATTAAAAAAAAAAATTTTTGATTTATGCCACGAATCGGACATAAAAAATCACTGACAGTCAAAATAAGGAACCTTCGCACAGCAAAAGAAAATGCAAATTCAAAAGCAGACCAGCTATGCGTACACACACCAGCACAAAATGGATGTCTAAGGGCAAAACTATGGCGTTCATCTTGCTGCAAGTAACTACAAGGTGGCGCAAAAGTAAGCTTCCGATGTTTTTTGGCTGTAATTAAAAAAAAATAAAAAACTTTGATTCTTCTTGTGGATTATTTTTATTTGGTCTTTTAATTTTTTTTACATCAAGTCGAGAATATGATGTCATGTAAATGGCCGCCGCCACAGTTGATTGTAATTTGAGCCCTTTTTATGGCATTTTCCATCACTTTGGCCAAAACTTCCGGCGATAGGTCCTCACATTCTTGACGGATATTGTCTTTAAGAGCTGCAAGAGTCTGAGGCTTGTTGACATAAACCCGCGACTTCAAAAAGCCCCACAAAAAGAAGTCTGGAGCGGTCAAATCAGGCGATCTTGCTGGCCAGTGCAAATCGCCAAAACGGGAGATTAGGCGCCCGGGAAATGCATCCTTCAGCATATCGGTTGTGGCACGTGCAGTGTGTGCTGTTGTACCGTCTTGTTGGAACCACATGTTTTCCAATCCCAATTCATCAAGTTGCGGCAAAAAGAACTCGTTGATCATTGCTCTGTAGCGCTCACCATTCACAGTAACCGTTTGGCCCGCGACGTCTTCGAAGAAAAAAGGTCCGATGACTCCTCCAGCGAAAACAGCACACCATACAGTGACTTTGAGCGGTGTAATGGCTCTTCGTGGGTTACACGCGGATTTTCAGTGCCCCAGAAGCGAAAATTTTGCTTATTTACGTACCCGCTAAGATGGAAATGGGCCTCATCACTCATGATTATTTTTGATGAAAAATCATCTTCCTCTTGGTGGTGATTAAGGATGGCTTGAGTGTATGTTAGACGCGATTGGCGGTCAGCAGCTAACAGCTGATGCACCGTCTGGACTTTGGACAGAAACATCTTCAAATCTTGTACCAAAATTCGCTGTAAAGACCGTCGACTGATACCCATTTGCGTGGCACGTCGTCTGGTCGATGTCGACGGCGCTTCCATGACATCCTCGGCTACAGCAGCAATATTCTCTGCAGAACGGCTACTCCGGGGTCTGCCACGCCTGGCAGAATCTCGTGTTGTGCCAGTCTCTTCGAGGCGAGCGGCTAAACGTCGCAGTGTTTCACCAGTAGGCGTTGGACGGCCAGGAAATCTGCGACGAAATTCACGTTGTGCCAAAGTCACCGACCGATTATTGGTCAAATAAATAGTCAGCAATATTCCGCGTTCTGGAGCAGTGTAGCGTAACATTGTTTATTAACGTGTATTTCGCATGTGTTTACTACACAAATGTCAAAACAGAACTGACTTTAGGGGCCAATCGCAAAATTTATAGCATTTTCTGATAGGAAGATTACTTTTGCGCCACCTTGTACATCCCAATAAGCATTTTTGTTGGAAATACATTTGAATCTGATTTGATATCAAATCTATTGGACTCCGACTTAAATTCCACAATATTTTCCAACTGAAATCAAACTTCACATTTTACTTTTTTGTTAGGCATTTCATTAATTATTAAAACACAATGCGTAATATAATATAAATACTACAAGTTTTGTCACAAAAATATATATATTTTTATTTCTTTCCATTTATTTTAATGTTTTCGAATAAATGTTGGCAATTTTTGTTCGCTCACGTGTTTTGATTAATTTTTGATATCAGATGTGACGGAAAATACAAGTGTTGCCATGTGTAAAAATTCCAGGAAAATGAACTCCAATGGTTTTCAAACTGCAATCAAACTTTGGAAAAAAATATTCAACCTCAAATGGAAAAACATTCCTCAGACATCGAAAAAAGTTGGATTTATATTGGTATACCATAGTAGTTGTAGAGTAAGCAAGTGGGTGTCTATGCAGTGCAAAGTCGATATGCATACATACACCTATAAATAGATACATATATTGCAACAAAAGCGATGGACACGCACGCATTTTTCACAATTTACAGATTGATACGTGACGGAATTCGATTTGTGATATATGGCAAGACGATTTCCTGTGGCATCATGGGCGCGTTTCAGTCTCGCTTTATGGCTTATGGATACTTGGTTGGATATGTACTTTGTTGCAATACATACAGGGTGTTTTTTTTACAGGTTTGTTTTTCGAATAGAGATAAAACTGGCATTTTGTGGTCAAATCTGGCAACTCTAATGTCATTTATGTTCAGTTTGGTTTGCCATTTCATCATGAACAGGTTGACAAAAGAACAACGCTTGCAAATCGTGCAAATTTATTTCGAAAATAATGGTTCAGTTCGCGAAGTTTACCGTGAGCTCCGTCCATTTTATGGTCGACATAATCGTCCATCAGAGCAATTAATTCGGTTAACCATGGATCGTTTTCGCACTACGTTTACTCTATGTGATAATACGCATCCGCAGAGACGTCGAACAGTGCGCACCGAAGAAACAATTGCCGCTGTAGAGCAAAGTGTTGAAGAGGACCCGAATGAATCGATTCGCCACCGTGCACAGCAATTGGAGCTTTGTCCATCAACTTTATGGAAGATTTTGCGCAAAGATCTTGGCTTGCGACCTTACAAGATCCAGCTTGTGCAAGAATTAAAGCCGCGAGACCATGCAATGCGTCGTGATTTTGGTGTATGGGCCGAAAATGAGATTGATTTCGATGCTGATTTTCATCGCAAAATTTTGTTCAGTGATGAGGCTCATTTTTGGTTGAATGGCTACGTCAACAAGCAAAATTGCCGCATTTGGAGTGAAGAGAATCCACATGAGACCCTTGAAACGCCATTACATCCACAAAAACTGACTGTTTGGTGTGCTCTATGGGCTGGTGGAGTCATTGGGCCATACTTCTTCCGCAATAATGCTGGAGAGGCAGCTACCGTTAATGGAGACCGGTATAGAGCCATGATAACCGACTATTTTGTTCCCGAATTGGATGGCATGAATGTGGATGAGTTGTGGTTCCAACAAGACGGCGCTACATGCCACACAGCGCACGTCACAATCGATTTATTGAAGGAAACATTCGATGAGCGCATAATTTCGCGGAATGGACCTGTCAATTGGCCACCAAGGTCGTGTGATTTGACACCATTGGATTATTTTCTTTGGGGATATGTGAAGTCGCTCGTCTACACCAACAAACCAGAAACGTTAGGGGAATTGGAAGCCAACATTCGTGGCGTTATTGCCGACATACGGCCCCATATGCTCGAAAAAGTGGTTGAAATTGGACCTGTAGAATTGGCTTTATTCGAGCCAGCCGCGGCGGCCACATGCCCGAAATCATATTTAAACATTAATGGCATAAAATTATCCTTCCAATATAGCCAAATTGATGGACCTTAAAACGATTTTCTTGTGTTTTATTTCAATTCGAAGTTCTATACCCCTAAAAAAAACACCCTTTACATACATATGTTACTGACTAAACTTAATCAATGGTTTGGGTACAAAATAAAAAATATACCTTTTGCAGAAAATCGCGAAAGCACGAGGAGCTAGAGTGAGTGTTATTGTTGTAGTTTCAGCTTTAGGAATTGCTGCGAAACTATGTTTTATGGACGCTGCATTTCGGTTTTGCTGCGAATGCGTTGTCCAGCCAGCTACATAACTAAGTAACCATGCAGCTAAGCCTCCATGCCACCAGTTTAATATAACCAAGCGATTTTAGGCATTGGCCATACGACCATCACCATCACGTACGCAGCCATCAATCGTCCACTGTCATAGGGTTGATGGCTAATGATAGGTGTGGGTACGCGCGTGTTGCGCCTGGGATTTATCGGATTACTCGTTGCTGGTTGTTTTATTTGATAATATAACAACAAAAAAACCAACAACTGTCTGTGTTAGTGGCATATGGAAAATTTACGATCTCAACTTTTCGAAGTTTTGCTTTAGTTCCTCAACTTGTTTTTTTGATTTTTAACATTTTTTTGGTTTGCTTTACTTGTTAGTTTTTTTTTTTTGCTATAATTGCGATAGTTTAATTGCCAGGATCTCTGTACGAATGTCCTCTTTTACCAACATTTGCAGCATAAAACCTATGTTTGCACCCTAAGGCACACTTGGCTTGAGTAATTATGTGGCAGAGCAACATTTCAAATTCAACAAACCAAAGCAACCGACTAACAAATTTTTGACTTCCTCTATGTTTCATCAATGGGCGGCAGTCTGAGTGCTTGCCTGTTTGCGTGCTTAGTGCCCATCTTGAGAATTCCGAAATTGCTTTCTCACATTTGTTTAAAAAATTGCAGCCAATTGTATGAAAGTTTTTGAATATTGCGAGTTTGTAATTTGGGCTCTTCATATGCAGCATAACAAACATCACACACCACATACTTGCAAAGCCTGCATTATCCACACTTGTCTGGTTTGCTTTGTTCTAGACGCTTGATTTAGCGTCTGCCATCGAAACGTTAGAAAAAGGAAAAAAATTGAAAATTTGTGTTTCCGGTAGCCTACGAAAATTTATCTACATTCCTGAGCCAGTTTAACATATGTATGTATGTATGTATGTATTAGTGAATTTTAGAAAATTTCAAGAACCAGCTCTGCCGAGTTTCAAAAGCACGCGAGTAGGTACTTGGAATTTCGCTTTTAAAAAGTAATTCCATCTGATTCAAGTCTGCTTCACTTTTTAAAGTTGCAAAATCGGTGTGTAATTTCTGCTTTCTAAGTAAGATTCTTTTGGCAAATTGTTAGATTCAATACCTAATGGCCCACTGGTATGCCACGATAAGTGTATCCGCTGAGTAAAATAGCTACCCAGGAGCTTTTTGCACTTGAAACCATCAGCTGGTATGGAGAGGAAGTAATTTATTAATAACTAGCTGACCCGCCGAACTTTGTTCCGCCTTAAAAGCACAAATCATGCAGTCACCCTGGGTCCACATTTAGGTCAATAAATTGGGACCCGGGTAAAATATCGAGGTTAAAGATATCTTAAATTTTAGGAGAGACGTCTAGAGAATGATTATTGAAAGTTTCATTCATTTCTATGCAGTCGTTTTTGTGTGACGCGGGCGTTATGGTAAAAAACCACATTTTTGGTCACATTTTTCCCACATTTCGGTCAATAACTCGGGAACTGGATGAGGTATCCAAATGAAAGTTGTCCTAAATTTTAAGTTAGACGTTAAGTGATAGAATGGTGAAAGTTCCATGCAATTCTATTCAGTAGTTTTTGCGTGATGCGCGCACAATCATACAGACGGACAGACAGACAGAGAAAAATTCTAAAAATTGGGGATTTGGGTTCCGCTGGTCCAATAACGACTTCTCCAATCAGTTTTTCTTGAATATCTTCAATGTACAGACATCGACCTGTTACAATTTTATTATATGTAAAGATCATACCATACGATTCTAGCTATCTAAATATGGAGGTAATGACGAAAATCCTTATAACTCAAAGATCTGTTGTATAGGATATCTTCTTCTATATATATAAAATTCAAATTATGTATGTATATATGTATCTATAGATCGACTTGCGTCCTAAACGTATAAACCGATCGTAACCAAATTTGAAACACGAACTGGTTATCTTCCAGGGATGGTCATGGGCTAAAAAATATTTTGATATATATAGGGGGCGTGGTACCTCCCATACAAATGGAATTTTTAACAGTCCGTATCTCTGGAATTACTTACGTTAGATCACTGAAATTTGGTAAGGGTTTATATGAGGTTAATCCCTACCACCTCTAAAAAAATTGGGGATAACGAAAACGGGGGAGCGGCACCTCCCATACAGTTGAAATTTTTTTTAAAGAAATGTGGGGTGAAACCGACGGGTATAGGCTAGTATACTCTAAAGAGCACCGATACTGATTGTATCTTTTTTAAAACTTTTTTATTAAGTCACTTTGGTGCTTTCGATTTGTAACCAACTTCCCGTTAAGCTAGGGTTTCGAAGTTTTAACTATTTTTCAGGTCGCTCTTTTTACAAAAATTGCATTTATGGTCCGATTTAGCTGAAATTGAGAACATGTAGTACTCCCATCAAAATAATTATTTACAAAAATCCCGCTGGGTGGAGCTAATATCGGGATCATGAAAACTTAAAATCGTGTTTATGGACCAATTTGAGTGACATCTAAGCATGTATTACATAAGTAAATTTTAAAACAAGTTAGGAAAGGGCTGTTTTCGACTGTGCTTCATACTTTCTTGAATACGCATCACGGTTTTAAGTGTCCGATCCTTACTTACAATTAGTACAATATCTGCAAAACTGTTAATTTAAAGATACATAGCCCAAACCCCATTTATCGGAATAATCGATTGTATGGGAGCTATATGTTATGTAGGTCCAATCTGGCTGATTTTCGGTACATTCAGTGCACACGTACTTAGTAAAAAAGAAAAAAAAACAGGTAAGGAAAGGGCTGTCTTCGACTGTGCCGAAGACTTTATACCTTTCTGGAATACGCATCATGGTTTTAAGTGTCCGATTATTACTCACAGTTAGTACAATATCTGCAAAACTGTTAATTTAAAGATACATAGCCCAAACCCCATTTATCGGAATAATCGATTGTATGGGAGCTATATGTTATGTAGATCCAATCTGGCTGATTTTCACTACACACATTACATATATAATAAGTACCAAACTTGCAAAATTTTACTTTCCTAGCTTTTTAATTGCAACCGTTATAGGTCAAAACCTGCTTATCGAAACTATCGATTATATGGGAACTATGCGTTTTATTGGTCCGATCATGCTGCCTCTTACCAAATTTCATCGAGATATCTCTAAAACTGAGGGACTAGTTTGCGTACAAACAGACAGACGGACGGACGGACATGGCTAAATCAACTCAGCTCATCGCCCTGATCATTTCGGTATACTTATTGGTGGATCTATCTCTACTTCTTCTCATACTTACAAACATCGGACCAAAGTTATAATACCATTTCATTTTCATGAAATTTTCGCTCTAACTACCCGTTGAGCTAGGATCTTCAAGTTTTCACTATCCTTCAAATTTTCACTATCCTCAAGTTTCAGTGACAATGAAATAAACGATAAAAAAAAATTCGATAGATGGCGCAAGGTCCGCTGCATTTGCAAAAAATCGCACCCCGAAGCTTTTGCATTTGATATTAAACTAACTTCCTGTAGAACTGGATTCTTGAAATCTTCACCATCGTTCACTATATAAAGAAAAATTCGATAGGTGACGCGTGGGTAGCAAATATAGGATTTCTGGGCCGTTTTGTCTGATATTTGGTATATGTGTTACAAACATAATAAAAAATTTATTACAAAAATATTTTCAATTTGAGAACTATAAATAATATCTCCTCAGTTCTCGTAAGTTTGAAATCTAAAAGCATTGGTGCATGAAGCTTTCATAAAAAATTCATCTTTTCACACCTTTAAGAGCTGATATAGCAAGCACCAAATATATTAAGATTTCAACCAGCTCTATTTGGGATATACGCGGTTCCTGCAAGTAACCACGTTTGCAGTTCCCCGGTTTTATTCATCACAATTATGTATGTAAGTACAAAAGTGTACCGACAGAGCTGTGAAAGACTTACTCATGGTGTTTTATGGTTAGCCAATCATGCTAGCTATACGAATTGTGGTGCATGGTAAGAGTAAAAATCAAAACAAAATCACGAAAGTAGCGTAGAAAATGGCGCAGAATAGTTGGCAACATTTGAATGTTTTGGCGTTGCAAGTTACTTAACTTCCGTTTAGCATGCAAACGTTTGGCACCTCATTAGCTGAAATTTACTTAAAGAACTCGATTAGTCTCTAAAGAATGTTCAGCTGATTTGAAGAAGTAGTTTAAAAAATGGAGTTAAACAACTAACGCTGAGCCCACCAGAAAACTATAAGAACTCACGAAGTCTTTTGGGGAAAGGCAATCCAAATTAGCAAATCCGTTGTAGAAAAATTCACTATGGAGCTGTTAAAATTAGTTATTTCATTCGAACAATATTCAAAGGGTTCGAGAGGAAGGCTTCAAGAAATATTAGAGCTCACAAATATTATAAGTTTTCAAACATGTCCAATGAATCTCCTTTTTAGTAGTAGAGCTATATGGAGGGAACTGCCAAAGTTCGCGGAAAATGTAGAGCATAACACACGAGACGTTATGTAAATCGCTTTATTGTGATGAAACCAATAATTTCGCCACTCTGCGCGAGGTACCTCCAAAACTAGTGACTTAAATGCTTCAACGGCAGAAGTCATTTGGTGATAAATCAGGTAAGTATGGGGAATGAGTCATAAATTGGATGTTGTTATTGGTCGAAAATCTACAGTTCGTCGTATTATGTAAGCCTTGTCGTTGATGAACAATGATTCGCCGATTTATGTGCTTTCTTCTGATTTTAGCAATAATTTTCAGTAAACCAATTTTAGTACGCCAGTCAATCAGAATGCAACAGTTGCGACATGAACCATTTATTCGAAGAAACAAGCAATCTTCCTTTTCGAAACGCTTCGTGTACGCACCACTTTTGTGGGTTTAGGTTAATTTTGGAACACCCATAGAGTCCATTGCTGTTTAGTTTAAGTCTCCAGGATTCGTCACCTGTTAGAATGTTATATACCGAACTTGAACGACCCCCTTGAATTTCTTTAGTATTTCCTTGCACTACTTGACACTTGCCTGTTTTTGCACTGCAAAACTTCCTGACATGGAATGGATAGTGCAAAATCATATGTGTTTGGTCTAAGGATGTTTCTGTATTACTATAGGTCACATGGCGATTTGACAAAATCATTTTACGCACAGCATCAACATTTTTTGGAACAGAGTGCATGGATGACCTTGGATGAAATTTCCATTTTACATACGTTATTACTCTTATTAAATTATGTTGAGACAAAATCGAGCAGTTTAAAAACAAACTGTCAACTGACTTATATGACAATCACAGAACGCTAACAATACACGAAGTACTTGATTCGTATTACTTTGATACTATGTTTATACGCATGAACACGTCGTTTCCAATTTGTATGTCTTCACTCAAAACGCATGTATGTATAAACAGAATTTCAATTCCCATTGAAAGTACAAAGTGTTTTGACATAAACTAATTTTCACATCGGTCGTTAATATCTCCATAAGCATTGACATCTCTCATATTCGTAGCGAATTGAAAAACAGCTGACTTAAAACACGCGGTTCGTTTTTTTTTTTGGTTTATTTATATTTTGTAAATGTTTCATGTACTTAAATATATTAATCTTGTTGTTTATAATTTTGCAAAATAATTCAAGTGTTTCCTATGCACACTTTTCACGAAATTCACAGCTGTTTCGAACAGTCAGTTCATGATCCAACTACAACATGTCGTAGCAGCTCGACAAACATACATCTTGTTCTTTAAATGCTCATCTAACCGCCTGGGCGAATTTGACCGTCCAACATAGCTCGCCAGTCGTTTCTTCGTTGCGCCAACTGGCGCCAATTGGAAACACCGCGGGATCGCAAATGGGTCTCCACTTGGTCCTTCCATCGGAGTGGTGGTCTCCCTCTTCCTCTGCTTCCACCGGCGGGTGCCGATAAGAATACCTTCTGGCCTGGAGCATCTCCGCTCATTCGCACTACGTGGCCTAGCCAGCGAAGCCACTGTGTTTTAATTCGCTGAACTATGTCGGCGTCTGCGTAAAGTTCATACAGCTCATCATTAAATCTTCTTCGGTACTCGCCGTCGCCAACGCGTAGAGGTCCACAAATCTTTCGAAGAACCTTTCTATCGAATACTCCCAGAGCCGCCTCATCAGATGTTGTTAGTGTCCACGCTTCTGCACCATATAGCAGGACGGGTGCGATGAGTGACTTGTAGAGTGTTATTTTCATTCGTCGAGAGAGGACTTTACTTTTCAATTGCCTACTCAGTCCGAAGTAGCAATTGTTTGCAAGAGTGATTCTTCGTCGGATTTCTAGGCTAACATTATTGTTGGTATTAATGCTGGTTCCCAGGTAAACGAAGTCCTTTACTATTTCGAAATTATTGCTGCCGACAGTGGCTTAGTTGCCAAGGCGCGAATGCGCTGACTCTTTGCATGATGACAGAAGGTACTTCGTTTTGCCCTCGTTCACCACCAATCCCATTTTCTCCGCTTCTTTTTCTAATTTGGAGTAAGCAGAAGTTACGGCGCGGTTGTTAAGGCCAATGATATCAATATCGTCAGCATATGCCAACAGTTGCACGCTTTTATAAAATATTGTTCCCGCGCGGTTAAGTTCTGCAGCTTGTATTATTTTCTCCAGAATTAAAATAAAGAAATCGCACGATAGGGGGTCACCCTGTCTGAAACCTCGTTTAGTTTCGAACGGCTCGGAGAGGTACTTCCCAATTCTGACCGAGCTGGCGGTGTTGCTCAAGGTCATTTTGCATAGCCGTATAAGTTTTGCGGGGAAACCAAATTCAGACATAGCGGCATATAGGCAGCTCCTTTTCGTGCTATCGAAAGCGGCTTTAAAATCAACAAAGAGATGATGCGTGTCGATCCTTTTTTCACGGGGTTTTTCCAAGATTTGGCGTATTGTAAAAATCTGGTCGATGGTAGATTTACCAGGTCTGAAGCCACACTGATAAGGTCCAATCAGTCTGTTCACATCAGGCTTCAGTCTTTCGCACAATACGCTTGATAGGACCTTATATGCGATATTCAGAAGGCTGATTCCGCGATAGTTGGCGCAGTTTGCAGGATCGCCCTTCTTGTGGATTGGGCAGAGAACACTTAGATTCCAATCTTCAGGCATGAATTCATCCGACCATATTCTGCATAGAAGCTGATGCATGCGCCTTACCAGCTCCTCGCCTCCGTGTTTGAATAGCTCAGCAGGCAAACCATCAGCGCCAGCTGCTTTATTGTTTTTCAATCGGGATATTGCTATTCGCACCTCATTATAGTCGGGTTGTGGAACGTCAATTCCATCATCTTCGATTGTGGGCTCGGGTTCGGCATCTTCTCTGGTTTCTTGCTCAGTTTCTCCATTTAAAAGGGCAGAGAAGTGATCCCTAAATATTCTGAGTGTTCTCTGAACATCGGTCACCAGGTCGCCGTTTTCATTCTTACAGGAGTTTGCCCCGGGTTTGAAACCTTCTGTCATTCGCCGAATTTTTTGATAGAATTTTCGGGCATTATTCCCGTTGGCCAGCATCTCAAGCTCCTTTATTTCACGCTTTTCTGCCTCTCTTTTTTTCGCCCGGAAAAGCCGCCTCGCTTCCCTCTTCAACTCGCGGTAGTGTTCACAAACATACATACACACAAAAATTTTCCATGTATTTTGTTTTTGTAATTTGTGAGTTTAACGTCAAAATCGTACTGCGAAATAGTGTAATATCAAAATTCGAGACAAAAGTAAAAATCGGCTGGTCTATTAACACGACCTGTATTATTGGATCATGAGTCAGTTCACGACGATTTCTTTGCTATCGATTAGGTGTGTTCGCATAAACAATTGATAAATATATGCGTTCAGTAAATGGTATATTTTCACAACCTTTTGTTTATGGGTATAAAAAACGTATTAGAAGTTTAATTCGGTGGAATAAATACCCTCGGAGGATTTTCCGCGCACTGTCGAAAGGCGAGCTTGTTTCAAGAAATGCAGCAAACTTTTCTGATGCAATTTGTTTTTGCCTGCACCTGGGCGTTAGCCTGGAACCTATACCACGGCTGCCGCCATTAAATATATTTACATAGATGAAAAAAACCAAAAGGTTATGGCCTTAATATAATTTTGTTGCCAAAAAAATTTAAATATCTGTTGCACCTGTTTCTGTGCCCTGCAAAGTTTCACTAAAACAACTCATTAGTTGCATTCTAGGTAATTATGTGTCAATTTACTTTTAACACAAATATTAATTAATAGCAAACCAAACCACAAACTAAATGTGTAAAACAAAGTCCAAAGTAAAATTTAGAATGTTTGAACTAACATAAAAATGCGCTAATGAACTGTCAAAGGTGCGATTCGTTCAAACTAGCGACTCTAACTAGTTAAAATGTATGAAAAATTCTGTTGTGTTTTTTTAAGAGTTTAACTTGACCGTTTTTCGCAAAAATACTTGAATATTAATTAATCATGCGGTTCTTTTTTAATATTTTCAACTTTTTTCTGCTTTTTTTTGTTTTTGGTTTTTAGCGGTACCAAACAGTTCCGCTCTACGCGCACCACAGCATTTATCCTGAGGCAAAAGCGATGGTAAGCTGGTAAAGAAAAAATTAGTTAAAATTCATTTAGAATTTTCGGTTTTACGAAAACACAGTTACTACCTATTCGGTAAAAATACATTAGCAACAACTTGGCAAGTAAAAAAGTTGTGTTTGGTCGGTTAATACCTGAAGACTCGTACACACAAGCTAATATCGATTGTCATAGTCTGTGCCTATTCATATACATTTACTGCTCAAAGGTATATTATATTAACATATCATTATGATTGGCATTAACACTTTTAATTGATGTTTTGTTGTTGAGTCTAATCATTTGTCATGCGATCGAGCGAACAAAGCAAACTTGAATATGAATATAAGAAAAATGTCAAAACAAAAATTGTGTAGATGGGCCAGTGCGCGGACCTTACAGCCTTACAAGGGGCACTACAAAAGTTAACGGAATCGACTACTCCGTGTAAAATTTGACGTTTTCTACCTCTAAGTCAGTTGACAGTTCAGTTTTGAACTGCTCGGTTTCGTTTTAACATAATTTAAAAAGTGTAATAACGTACGAAAAATGGAAATTTCGTATAGTGATTTCCGAGTGATGATTTTTTATGACACGATTTAATACCGCAGCAGGAAAAACGTAGTTCGTTATGGTTTACAAATTGTTCGCAGAATTAAAGCGAATTAAATGATTGTGTCAAATCGGCATGTGACCTATAGGGACATTCTTAGACCAATAAAAGGAAATTCCGATTTTTTATGAGTTTCGGTACAGTAATGTGTGGAAAAACTAAGTTCGTTATTTGGGCGCGAAGAACAATCAAAAACTATGGTCTACAAATGCGTCGGAGAATTCAAACGTGAAAGACAAACGTTTGGCGATGGTCTTCGTGAATGCGAAGCGATTTACGTAACGTAATTTGTGTTTTACTTTACATTTGCCACAAATTTTTTGCAGTGCCCCTCGTGTTTCATTTCCACCATTTTTTGCCACCAAAGGCCCTGTGTCAAATGAATGAAAAAGATTAATTTTTACAGAGCGAAAGAAAAATCTGACATTTAGGGTGGTGAATACGTACATCATACCTAAATTTTTTTAGTTTTGGCAGATTACGTCAATGACCGAGTCGGTTACATAATGCTTTTCGCGATACTTCTATAGAACACAATTCGGTATCTTTGCGCACTGACCTTATTTGTGCTTCTTTATTGATAAATTGTTTTTCATTTAAACCGGATTTTTGGATTTGTTTTACAATTTCATTAATAATTCTTTTAAGTTAAAATATAATTATTAACTTCTAACTCATATTCTGCAGCTTTGTTCACTCCTCATACATTTTTTTTTTCAGAAGAAACTTTTTTTTGTGCAATACTGATCGCTACTCTTTGAAACGGCTGGCGGTGAAAGTCAAATTATAATGATTCTCCTAACTACGAATTTGCTAATAACTCTGCATATCTTCTGCAAATCGTTTAAGTGTTAAAAGTTTAAATTTTCTTTGCGCAAATTTTATAATTAACTTAAATTTATATAATTTAAAAATGTGTTGATTGTAGGTTTCCAATTAACACTTTCTGCCTAATTTGTATATTTTGTAATTCCGTTAGGCATTCATTAGCTGCTCTATAAATTCTTAATAGCATTTTAGTTTATTATAGTTTTTAAAATTTTTTTGCAATATTTTTCGCCATTTTTTTAATGACGTCACTGCATCTCTTCGGCATGAAGGCTATGAGGTTGGTAATGAATTCCTATGAAATACTTAACTAGGCCCGCTGCTACGTAGCTTTAAATAATTTATTCTTGTGTCCATTAACTACTTCTCTGTTTATCCTCTTCTTTGGGATCTCCCATTAGGATCCGGGGATTGTGCTGGCGATTTCATAATATTAATTTCTTCACATGCGATCCAATTTCATGCTAATTTCAAGAAGTGCTTTAGATCGGTATAGTGTTGAAACGACCACGAAAGCGGCATATTCGATTCGGCATGTGGAAGCATCACACTTTCAATGATGTTATTGTATATGAAGGGATCCGCAATGCCACTTATTTGATGCAGTGGTCCAACGCCAAAACCAGAAAAATATTCCCAATCATTTTGCCAAATCCGACATGTTTAACCGTACTTCGACAGTATCGAGGATCAAGGCGCTTATTTTTTTGTCGGCGAACCCTTCTCAATCCATCTAAATATTTCTAGTTGAGTTTTCACTCATCTGAAAAACTAGTTTTCCATCGTTTCACGGACCAGTTTATATGCTCCCGAGCAAATAGCAAACGTTCTAGTCGATTTCTCTTAGAAATAAATGGCTTTTTGGCTGATCTATAAATTTTTAGTCCGTCTACGTGTGCTCACTTTTGTACCATTTGGTGGCTTACTTTAACTAGGTTTTCTGTTGACTTTTCTGGATCTGTATTTAGTTCTTGAAGTATTCGCGAGTCTTCCTGCTCTGTTGTACCTTTGTTCGACCACCCTGGTGATGAGTTACAACACTTCCAGTTGGTTTAAATTTTTTGATGCTCATTTGCTAACACCGAATTATGGGGCAATATCTCTTTGTGATAAACAATTTTTGTAATCACTTTGAAGAGGGAAGCGAGGCGGCTTTTCCGGGCGAAAAAAAGAGAGGCAGAAAAGCGTGAAATAAAGGAGCTTGAGATGCTGGCCAACGGGAATAATGCCCGAAAATTCTATCAAAAAATTCGGCGAATGACAGAAGGTTTCAAACCCGGGGCAAACTCCTGTAAGAATGAGAACGGCGACCTGGTGACCGATGTTCAGAGAGCACTCGGAATATGGAGGGATCACTTCTCTGCCCTTTTAAATGGAGAAACTGAACAAGAAACCAGAGAAGATGCCGAACCCGAGCCCACAATCGAATATGATGGAATTGACGTTCCACAACCCGACTATAATGAGGTGCGAATAGCAATATCCCGATTGAAAAACAATAAAGCAGCTGGCGCTGATGGTTTGCCTGCTGAGCTATTCAAACACGAAGGCGAGGAGCTGGTAAGGCGCATACATCAGCTTCTATGCAGAATTTGGTCGGATGAATGCATGCCTGAAGATTGAAATCTAAGTGTTCTCTGCCCAATCCACAAGAAGGGCGATCCTGCAAACTGCGCCAACTATCGCGGAATCAGCCTTCTGAATATCGCATATAAGGTCCTATCAAGCGTATTGTGCGAAAGACTGAAGCCTGATGTGAACAGACTGATTGGACCTTATCAGTGTGGCTTCAGACCTGGTAAATCTACCATCGACCAGATTTTTACAATACGCCAAATCTTGGAAAAACCCCGTAAAAAAAGAGTCCACACGCATGATCTCTTTGTTGATTTTAAAGCCGCTTTCGATAGCACGAAAAGGAGCTGCCTATATGCCGCTATGTCTGAATTTGGTTTCCCCGCAAAACTTATACGGATATGCAAAATGACCTTGAGCAACACCGCCAGCTCGGTCAGAATTGGGAAGTACCTCTCCGAGCCGTTCGAAACTAAACGAGGTTTCAGACAGGGTGACCCCCTATCGTGCGATTTCTTTAATTTAATGCTGGAGAAAATAATACAAGCTGCAGAACTTAACCGCGCTGGAACAATATTTTATAAAAGCGTCCAACTGTTGGCATATGCTGACGATATTGATATCATTGGCCTTAACAACCGCGCCGTAACTTCTGCTTACTCCAAATTAGAAAAAGAAGCGGAGAAAATGGGATTGGTGGTGAACGAGGGCAAAACGAAGTACCTTCTGTCATCATGCAAAGAGTCAGCGCATTCGCGCCTTGGCAACCAAGCCACTGTTGGCAGCAATAATTTCGAAATAGTAAAGGACTTCGTTTACCTGGGAACCAGCATTATTACCAACAATAATGTTAGCCTAGAAATCCGACGAAGAATCACTCTTGCAAACAAATGCTACTTCGGACTGAGTAGGCAATTGAAAAGTAAAGTCCTCTCTCGACGAACGAAAATAACACTCTACAAGTCACTCATCGCACCCGTCCTGCTATATGGTGCAGAAGCGTGGACACTAACAACATCTGATGAGGCGGCTCTGGGAGTATTCGATAGAAAGGTTCTTCGAAAGATTTGTGGACCTCTACGCGTTGGCGACGGCGAGTACCGATGAAGATTTAATGATGAGCTGTATGAACTTTACGCAGACGCCGACATAGTTCAGCGAATTAAAACACAGCGGCTTCGCTGGCTAGGCCACGTAGTGCGAATGAGCGAAGATGCTCCAGCCCAGAAGGTATTCTTATCGGCACCCGCCGGTGGAAGCAGAGGAAGAGGGAGACCACCACTCCGATGGAAGGACCAAGTGGAGACCGATTTGCGATCCCGCGGTGTTTCCAATTGGCGCCAGTTGGCGCAACGAAGAAACGACTGGCGAGCTATGTTGGACGGTCAAAATCGCCCAGGCGGTTAGATGACCATTTAAAGAAGAAGAAGAATCACTTTGAACTAACCTTTTTAATTGAACCGAATGTTTGTTCCTCGCCATCGCCACGTTTTCAATAAATTTCTGTAAAATTTCTGGGATTTTAGGTACGTAATAACTATCCCGACTTGTTGTAGTTGAATCGATATTTAATTTACTGACCTCGGAAATAGAATGTTGCCAAAGCACATGACAAAAAAGCGGTCAAAAATATCGGAATTTGGGTCGCATATGTTTTGTCGCACTAAAATTTGCATAGTTCCAATTTATGGTCGTATATAATTTTATGTATTAAAAAAAGGCTAACATTTATTTTGTTTTCGCTAATTAAAGTGTTTTTCTTAATATTTACATACTCTTTTTTTTTTTTTGAGGGTGTGCGAGCCGATACTTTCATTCCTAGGTATCAGTCCAATATGTTTGCCCAACAGTGTAGGTGCTTGTGTATAGAAAAGGGCTATTGGTTGCTTATTTTTGTGCTGTTAGAAAGTTTACAGTTCGGCTTCAGCAAAAATTATCGGTAGTCGTATGCTTCCTAAAATTCACTGACCATAAACTTATGCTTGTATTTGATGTTCATCAATGTCTTTCTTGTCCTCTTTTTATTCATGCAAACTATTTGATTTTTGTTTTCAATTCTGAGCAAGCATTAGAAATAAAACGCCCCAAAGCAGTTAACATCGAAACCCCTAATTAAGATCCTTGTATTTCATATTAAACCGTTATTTGGGCTCGAATCAAAATGTACAAATTCCATGGAAATAGAAGTGGTCGGTGTCTAAATGAAAGACGACTGGTTGATACAAAGTAGAAGAAATATATAAAAGTATTTAACCGTTTTTACACTATTCGAAAAGCGAAACGATTAACTGCTAAACTTGTGGCTGGCACACTACCTTAACGGCGCCGAGCCAAATGAAACGCCTACAGGCAAAAATTATACACCAGACTGTATAAGGAATAAAATATGCTGAGCTGTTTGCAGCAAAAGGATACCCCTTACGAATAAGGGCAACAAGTGATAAAAGTACAAATATATGTACAAGGAGACGTAGCATAAATGCAAAAATTTAGACATGCAATTGGCACACATAATTTTAGGTAACTTAAATGAAGGAGTAGGCTGACGTTAACACTAATCTCATTAACTAAGCTTTTAATGCGATACACTTCCGATTCTGATAGACCTCAGTATAAGCGATTAGTGAGGCTACTAATCAAAGTAAAACGGAGACAAAAAAGGTTAACAAAAATTATTATTTATTTTTATTATTTTTATTTTATTCTTTAAAAATAACTTTTTTAATCATTATTTAACGATAAAAATAGACATTTTAAAAATTACTAATAAAAGTAAACCGTTAAAATTATTTTAAAATAGTTACCGGCGGCGAACGTCGTAAAACCTGTTAGGGAATAGTGCTGCCGAATATCTTCGAGTAAAAAACGCCAAATGTTTGCAAAAAACCGCCAGAAAACTGCTCAAATCTACCAAACAAACCCGAAAAATAATAAAAAATAAATACATACTTTTTTGAATTTTTTTTTTTTGTAAGAAATTCATTTTTTTATGAACAATATAAATTTGTTAAATTTATTTGCACACTAAGCTGTTCGTTATATAAATTTTCTTTTCAAATGGAAAGTTCCAACATCCATCCTTAATTCTTCGTAAAAGTGCGGAACTATCACATTTCGTATTATTTTTGTACACTTCGTTCTTTAAATGATTCGTTCACTTAAATGGTCCACAGGCGCAACAGACCTATGCTGAGCAATATATAACGCCAAACTAACTTCCCTCTCCGCTCTTTTCAATGATATGGGCTTGAAAGGTATCTTACTTTGTACTACCAACTGTCCACTCATGGTTTCATGTTTATTAATTCAAAAACAGTCACAACTCAAAAAATCTTAAATGTCCAGGAGTGGCGAAAAACTGTTTTCGCAAATATGGTTGTGATTTCTTAATCAAATTGAGTTCCACAGCATAGAAAACCTTTATAGAAGATGATTTATCTAAAGTTTGTTTAGTTCTGTACCGTGATTTTCACAATAAGTAGTAATTTAGACTTGTGACTTTAGTTGGAAATTTTTCGTTGGATTATAGGTATTATGTCAAATTGTGTCTCTTTAATTGAAAATATGTTTTTGTTAACTTTAAATACCTCTAACATGAAAGGAAAACCCAAGAAATGCAATCTTTACTTTATTATACTTATAATATATTAAAATTATATTTTATTCAGGTCACATACAAACTAAAATACACAATTCATTTCATAAAAAAATATAAAGCGATAAATTTTATTTTCAAAATGCCAATAAACTAATCAGATAATAAGGTTTTATAATATGCAGGGCCGCAGAGAGCCGATCCGGGCCCCGAGGACAGTTCGCGTTTCTCTCTCTTTAAATCCTGATTAGAGTACTGTCAATACTGCTTTGCCTTGCCGGGCCCCCAAAAACCTTCCGGGACCCAGGGAAATTGCCCTGACTGCCCCCCCTCTCCGCGGCCCTGATAATATGCCTCATAGAAATTTTTAGGAATCCCAGAATCGGTAAACACATGTGTACTACTATCGTCCATTGGATTAGCCGGAGTAGCATCAGTCTCTGTACTTAACATTTTGATAGTACTTGAATAATGTTCAAGATTTGGGCACGACATTTTCAAAAGCTATGTGAAAACTAAAAATAAAATGTTGTACATGATATTATTCCATGTTTTCATCATTAAATATCTAATCTCAATAGTACTGCAGTTTTTCAATTCACTACACTAATAAATGCATCGTATTATTTGCAATTATAATCATGATTTGATCAAAAAGGACACTTTTCAAATAATCCAGACGATTATACTCACTTTTTCTATTAAAATTTTTTAATGTATGAAACCACCACAAACTCCTTTACAGTTTTTCACCAAAAGCGTCACAAAGCAAAAAAAATACTGTGCAGGCGGAAAACAAATAATCTGTTGCCCATAACGGACACTAAATCGAAAACAGTCATAACTCAAAATAGTACTCTTTAGTTAATGCTGTTCAAGCGGAGCAGGTAACACAAAAACAGATATAACAGTATTTTTCCAGTTAGCGAAGAATGTGATTTGAGCAAATTTTTCAGTCGTAAGATATGTTGTGGTTTGTGAACTTATTTATGAGAAAAAAATTATTTAGAAAAATTTAGAGTTGTGACTGTTTTTGATTTAGTGTGCAATATATTTTACAACGCCAACGTTGTTACTTGCAAATTTCAAATTCACTGCAGCTGTCAAACTACTTCTTCGTATCAAAAGCTGCATTCACAATAGGAAAAATAAAAAGGTTTAAACTACTCAGGGAAATTTATGAAAATTTCAATTTTAAGTGTGTAAGGAAAAAAGGCAGAAACCCGTAAATTTTTTTTACTCGCTAGATTTCCCGCTAATCGCACTTTGTAATTTTCTTCAGCTAAATAGGCCTGATTACATTCAAGACGGCGACTGCAAAGCGCCATCTGTCATATTATTTTTACACACGTTCTTATGTAAAGCATTATTTTAAGCGCGTCATAGCTACATGGCTCCAAACCACGATTGTTTTATTGTAGATGTGGTTTATAGCCACCGTATTCAATGTGTTTAGCCCTAATGGATTGAACAACTGTAGATCAGGCGGAAAAAACGATAAATGTTGGCATCACGGTTAGGAAATTCTAATACTATACACAAAACACTAATTCCAAGAAACCCTATGTGAATTTATCAATTTAAAAGTTGTTTGCAAACCACTCAGAAGTCGCTTTATCCGTTGTACTCGAGCGATCATCGAAGAAACTTTACTTCAAATATCGTCATAAACAAAATTTAGAAGCAAAATTCATAAACCGCACGCTACCAGATTAAACGATATAACTCCTTATCGCGGGTGCGGATACCTTCCTTTTGCAACGAAAGTAAAGGAAGACTGAGTACAGAAAAGATCCTGTGAAGTATAGCCTTAAAATTTAAACGACCAGTAGAAGGTACTTAAACTAAGTTCTTGATAAAAATGGTTGAGAAGTCAAGAAATAAAGAATGGTGACCGAAATAAAATTTTACGCGCGATTTCAAAAAAGAAAACAAAAACGGTTGCAAAACGGCATTGGTTGCTTAATAACAATGGTAGCGAGAGCAATAGCCGTGTATTATCTCATGCGTAGAGCAGTCGATGGTTCGAATCCTGCCAACTGATATAAATATTTTTTTTTTATTGTTAAGGAATTTCTGGTTTAAAATTGAAACCCTCTCCATCACACTCACTTGTCCAAAAACTGGATTAGCTTCAATCCTAAACCAAATTTGTTTTGGAAATACATATATGTAGCCCAATTAAGTTTAAAATTTAGGCTTACATTTTTAGCCGTGTAGATTTCATATAACCACTTTCAGAATCCAAAACTTGTACAGCCAGAATTCTCTTGAAGTTAAATCATATTTCAAGAGCTCGACAATAGATAAGAATTTGGGATCTCCGTGTTTCCATTTAAAAGTTTTACAATCTTTAGGTGATGATGCAATAACTTCATTGGGACTAGCGCCAAGTAGTAAGATATTTAAACACGATTAACGTGCCGTCTGTTTAGTCTATAATATAAAGTCAAAACTTTGCTATAAAAATGTTAAAGCTATTCAGTAGACCAAATCTAACAGTTAGTAAGACGAAAACTGGCGCTAATTTGTATATGTAAGTGTTCAATTTTGCCAAAATGTATGTGATTTAGTCTTATTTTTCAATGTTTGTGACTTTTGTTTTCTGTTTGTTGTTTCATGTGAAAAAAATAAAGATTAACCCCTGACGATGCCAAGGAGATTGGCGAAACGTAGGGAAAAATTATAAACAGAAATGTGTTTTCTCGTTTTTAACAACAGTATTGAACCAGCAAAGCCTGCACAAAATCAAATCTAATAAAAATTGAAACTGGACAAAAATCATCAAAAAAAGTCTAATTTTTTTGTTTTCATTTATTTGAATAAAACTTCTCCATATCCTGTGGCAGAGCTAAAAACAGCTAACTCATTCACGCGAAAATCAAAAGGCACAAAAACAAATAAATTCAACTTTCTTAAGCTGCAAGTTGTCCCTACTATTCCAATGGATAAGCAACGCTAATGGTAATTAGCACACCGCAGCATCCTCTATATTCTGCCCATTAATGCGGCAAAGGCAGTTTTTTTTTGTGTCTGCCACATTCTCAACGCCAAGCGGCAATTCATCATCAAGAAAATGATGGCGTTATGACTATGCCGACAACAATAGGTATATGCGACTAAACTAATTTCAGCGGTAAGCAAACCCAATAGTGTAGATAGGGGATTAAAGACCGTCAACGTTTTGCCGAAAGCTATGGTCATACATACATCTGTATGAAAGGAGTTGCAAGGGGAGTTGCTATATACCTTTCTACGAAGCTTGTGACGGGTTTAAAAGTACATACATACATGCATCCATGGATACATTTTTGTACTATATGCGTGGTACGTGCTCAGCACGAGCCTAAACACTCATCATATCCATATGCAGGCTGGCCATGTAGATATGTTATGATTGGAGCTTTTCTGATGCTTGATTGACAGCCAGTTCATATATTGGACACCAGAAACAAAAAACATTGATCGGCAGTTACATACAAACCTGTACATGCATGGTGGAGCTCACTGGTTTGGGTCATCAAATGGTAGCAAGACATCAATCAATTGCTTTCTGCTCGCAAGTGATTTATGATGATTTAAGTGAAATGCAGTCAATAGAAATAGATTACTATGATTCAATTAGGGATACCCGATTTTAATACTACAACATGAATATCAATTATATTATAATAAAAATTCAAAATAAAAATTACATTTTCAAAGCTTTAGTCTACAGTTGTTTAAAGCTTGCTTGCTATTTTAATATTGATTATGTTCGTTTTGTTTTCTTTCTAGCAGCATCATTAGGTATTGGTAGGAGTCCTGTAGTGAAATTTTCTAACTTGTTGAGATCATAATTATACTTGTCCGTACTAACAGGGTGGCTGACGAAAGCCCCTACCAAAAAAAAATTAAATAACTTTTTTTCTATTTAATGAATCTGGTTAATTTTTTTTTATTTTGCAGACTGACTTTTACATTTAACAAAAATGGATAACTGGGACACTGAAACAAGAATTTGGATTGTCCGCCGCTATCACGCACTGGAGTCCGTAGTTTCGGTTCAAAGAGAGTATAGGCGCACGTTTGGCGGCAATCCTCCGAGCAGATGGACCATAATAAGACTTGTAAACAATTTTGCCGAGCATGGGACAGTCAACAGAAGACCTTACCATCGAAACCCTTCAGTTCGAACGGAGGAAACAATCGCTGCTGTAGCTGCTGCCATACAAAACAATCCACGTGTTTCGACAAAAAGCTTATCTGCTCAAATGGGTGTAAGCAGACAGTCATTACAGTCAATTATGCACAAAGATTTGGACTTATTCCCATATAAAATTCAAATGGCCAACAAACTGAACGCTGCAGACTTGCCGATTCGCTTGGAATTTTGCCAGAAGATGCTTCAAATGGTGGAAGAGGATGGAAACATGTTGAACTGTCTTTTCATGTCTGACGAGGCCTATTTCGATTTAAACGGCAACATAAACAAACAAAATTGTCGAATATGGAGTGCTTCCAACCCACAGATACTCCATGAGACGGAATTGCATCCACTTCGTGTCACAGTGTGGTGTGCAGTTTCATCACGCTGCATTGTCGGGCCCTACTTCTTCGAAGAAAACGGTCACACCGTTACGGTTACTGGAGACCGTTACTTGAGCATGTTGAGAGAGTTTTTCTATCCAGAATTACGCCGAATGAGAATTTCTTTCAACTCTGTGTGGTTTCAGCAAGATGGTGCAGCTCCTCATATAGCCCAACCTGTTATGACAGAATTGCGACGAAAATTTTCCAATAAGCTGATATCCAGAAACTCCACATTCCGTTGGCCACCCAGGTCGCCTGACCTTACTGCACCTGACTTTTTCTTGTGGGGTGATTGCAAACAGGAAGTCTTCAAAGCAAAACCAACAAATTTGAATGAACTAAGGCAATCCATTCGAGAAACAATTGCGGCTATTCCTGTCTCAACTCTCCAAGCAGTAATGAACAACTTTTTGGTAAGATGCCGCACATGCATCGACGAGCAGGGGGGCATTTAAATTCCATTATTTTTAAAACTAATTAAGCTATATTTAATAAAATTTAATGAGCTTTAACATGAATAAAAGAAAAATGAATTCCATACACTGAAAAAAATTATTTGAGTTTCTTAATGTAGCAAAATTCATCAGCCACCCTGTATACCATGATTGCGGGTTTCACTAACTCAGTTTCAACAACGGTAGAACCGTGGCATTTAAGTTTAGCTTATGTAAAAGAAATATCGTAGCAAAGCTAAGCCGATAAAAACTTCATCGTATTCGTCGTTTATTTAGCTATAACAGTGGATCAGTGATAAACGAGTATTGAATAAGACAGAAACTAGTCGTTGGATGTCATTTTTATTAGATTTGAAAACAAAAAGCCTATAAGATTGCCATAAACGGAAGATTGATTCGTCAACGTTCGACGTTAACAAACACCGTGAGCATATCGCCGCATATATGGGAAGGACATGAGCTTTAGCTGCAGCCGTGTTATAGTAGGTAGTGTACGGCCTACCAGACATAAAGTGCCATTAAAATCGCTTTTTCGAGACAGTTGCCTCTCCGGATGTATTTTTGCGGAAAAATAGTTCATTCTCCAGCAAAAGGAAAACATTTTTGATATGAAAATATTTTTCTTTCTCCACCTGCAAAAATATCAGATTCCTACTTAATTTCCATCAATATTTTCCAACTGGAATCAAACTACACATTTTAATTTTTTTGCTAGGCATTTTACTAATTATTAAAACAATGCGCATTATAATATATATAATATTATAAATAATACCTTTTGTTACACAAATATATACCTTTTTATTTCTTTCCTTTTTTTAATGTTTCGCCAAAAACGATGGTATTTTTCGTTCGCTCACGTGTTTTGATTAATTTTTGATGTCAGATTTGACAGAAAATACGAGTGCTACCATGTGTAAAAATTGTAGTCGCTCTTTCAAAATGAACTCCAATGGTCCTCAAACTGAAATCAAACTTGGGGAAAAAACTGTTAATGTCAAGTGGAGAAACATGTTGGAAATCACTTTGAAAACATTTCGCAAACATCGAAAAAAGTTGACTTTATGCATATTGGTTACCCGGTATTCGTATTCTCTAACAGTTTAGGTTGAAAACGGTGTTTAAATTGTTTGGAAAACTATCTGACCTTAAAATATATAACAAATAATTTGACTTTTAATAATTTCATCAACAGCGAAATAAAATCAAATATGTTTATATATGAGTTTTTGAAGCAGGAGTTTCGAATTCTTAAGGGATGTTTATGTAATTTTTGAAATGAATCATCTTTGTAAGCAGAATTTTTGTGGAAAAATATGTATTTATTAGGCCGATAAGTTCAAAATTGTCTTTTTTTATAGAAGATATTACAAACACGATTATACGAGGTGTGTTCAAAACGTATCGCGAATTTTGAATTTTCGCTGGTTACGTATATTCGAATTTCGAATTTTTTGTGGCGTTATGTTGGTACTCATGTCTCTCACTTATGCCGACAAGCTCGGCCATTTTGAATGTTCAGTTAATTGTTGACAGCTGCTTTGCTTGCACGTGTTTTGGATCGTCTTCGATTTTTACCTATTCAAAAAAATGGATCAAAGAACCTGTATCAAATTTTGTGTGGAAAACGAAATTAAGTGCGCGGATGCATTCCGAATGTTGACTGTGGCATACGGAGAAGCTACCTTGGACCGAAGCAACGTTTATCGGTGGTACGAAATGTTCTCAGAAGGCCGAGAAGATGTGCAAAGAAGAACAAAAATTGGCTTTTGCACCACGATAACGCGCCCCTGCTCACGCATCGTGGCTTGTGCGCGACTTTTTGGCCAAAAACAACACACTAATGATGCCGCAGCCACCGTATTCCCCAGATCTGGCCCCCTGTGACTTTTTCTTGTTCCCTAAACTGAAGAGGCCCATGAAAGGACGACGTTACGCTTCTCTTGACGAGATAAAGACGGCATCGAAGGAGGAGCTGAACAAGATACAAAAAAATGATTTTTTGAAGTGCTTCGAAGATTGGAAAAACCGTTGGCACAAGTGTATAATATCTCATGGGGATTACTTTGAAGGGGATAAAATAGATATTCATGAATAAATAAATAATTTTTGAAAAAACACAAAATTCGCGATACTTTTGGAAAATTTTCCATAGTGGTTGCCGTAGACTTCTGTTACTTTAGTAACACAATAAACAAAGAAAATTCGAAAATTCAGAAACTTTTGCTCATAAATTATTCACACATATTTTGGGGCATAGTAACACATTTCGCATCCCAAAAAGAAGAGAAAATCCCGGAGCTTTAAAAAGCACGTGAACCCGGGATTGACATCCTTAATACATAGATATGTCGTTATTATGCAGTTGCTGCAAGCAATACAAATTAAATTACAACCTAACAATGCTACCAAGTTACTGAATAATTTCTGAACGCCTTCTCAACTGCGCCTTAGAACGAAAAGCGAAATATTTAAAAGTAACTGGTCGATGGAAATTTGAAATTTAAAAAAGATCGCCTAAAGGTTACACGAAAGACATGTATCTTATGTCCTTTGTCTGTATGAAAAAAAAGGAAGAAATTTGAGGCTTTTTATCTTTTTTTTTTGATAGAGGTATCTATATACATATGTATGTAAGCGTACATCCATGTATTTGTAGATATTGGTTTTCAGGTGAAAGACTTCTAATTAAAATAGCAAGCCCAGTAGTAGCTCGACGGTGCATATGCCGACGGCAAATGCATCAAATTATGCTTATGAATTGAAAAATATCTAACAAACGTATCTATTTGTTTTACATTTTTTCTTTCTTCCATCTATACTTGCGTTAATCTCTAAAACTAGGTACTACGCCGACTGCTAGGCAATAAAATAAGGCACCAATATGTTGACGCTTGCGTGCAACATGTGCGTGTTCGCTTTTGTGGCACTACCAACTGCCAACCACAGACGGATTTTTCTTACATATTTTTTTCAATCTGACATTTTCATGTCCACCACAAAACCGCACGCAAGGCACGCAATGAGCGGTATGATAAAAAAAAATGGTAAAAAATAATATTAAAAAACCCAAAAACCCAAAAAAGAATGATAAACTTTTAAGAAAGACATTCGAAGCTAAAAACAAGTGGGTAAGTGAAAGAAGTCGAAAAATAGACATTTAAAACAAATAAATTAACAAATACAAAACTTCACGAATTTCTTCTTCGACACACTACAACTTCCTGCCTGCCCGCGGGGTTTTGCGCTCTGTACAAAGCTGGCTTCGCTTGTGGCATTCAAGAGGCCGTTGAAATGGCCCAGCGGTACTGAACACATTGAAGTCAACGAATGCCGCCTGTGTGCGTGAACTGGTGTGCTGCATCCAACCACTACTGACTATTGATGGCCGCTTATTAAGCGGCGGGGCCAACTCTGATGGACGCTGGTAGGAAGAGTTACATTTATTATACGACTGTTTTTGCGCTGTTCTTGTTCTTGTACCGTCGCCAAGACTGTTGCTTCGCCAAATTGTTTTTGTTTCGCTTTTCAAGCTCTTTTGATTTTAGTGCCTTTTAACTTGGCGCTCGATAATAATTTCATAATTATGGGGTTTCAGCCTCACCAACTGATTCTGATTCGGCCAACAACAGAAATAACAACAATAATGTCAGCATATCACTTCTTTCTTTTTTTAGCAATAAATATACTTATAGAACCAAAAAGAACAACAAATTTTAACTTTGCTAACTGTCCCAATGCCGCTTTTACTTTTTTTTAAGACGGCAGACTATCTTTCAGTGCTGGTTTTTGGCGTATTTTTGAGTTATTAAGTTAAAGCCCGGATAGGCGGCACGTTAATCTGGATTAACTAGTTGATTCGTATTTAACCTGAATACGCAAAGTTGATTATCCCAATTTATATCCGTAATTAGGTTTATTGAGGTAGATCCTAAAATCGCCTTTTCCTCAAAAGTGGTATCCTCAATTAAAGTTCAAGACATTGGTTCCGTTGGCGCATCGATGTAGTAGTATCCTTATCGTAACCATAAGCGATATATTGTAATCGAGTATTGGTGTCGTAACAATAACATAAACAGCTAGTTGACTGCAACAGTTTTTATACAGGGTGGCTGATGAAAGCCGCTACCAAAAAAAAATTAAATAACTTTTTTTCTATTTAATGAATCTGGTTAATTTTTTTTTTATTTTGCAGATTGACTTTTACATTTAACAAAAATGGATAACTGGGACACTGAAACAAGAATTTGGATTGTCCGCCGCTATCACGCACTGGAGTCCGTAGTTTCGGTTCAAAGAGAGTATAGGCGCACGTTTGGCGGCAATCCTCCGAGCAGATGGACCATAATAAGACTTGTAAACAATTTTGCCGAGCATGGGACAGTCAACAGAAGACCTTACCATCGAAACCCTTCAGTTCGAACGGAGGAAACAATCGCTGCTGTAGCTGCTGCCATACAAAACAATCCACGTGTTTCGACAAGAAGCTTATCTGCTCAAATGGGTGTTAGCAGACAGTCATTACAGTCAATTATGCACAAAGATTTGGACTTATTCCCATATAAAATTCAAATGGCCAACAAACTGAACGCTGCAGACTTGCCGATTCGCTTGGAATTTTGCCAGAAGATGCTTCAAATGGTGGAAGAGGATGGAAACATGTTGAACTGTCTTTTCATGTCTGACGAGGCCTATTTCGATTTAAACGGCAACATAAACAAACAAAATTGTCGAATTAGGAGTGCTTCCAACCCACAGATACTCCATGAGACGGAATTGCATCCACTTCGTGTCACAGTGTGGTGTGCAGTTTCATCACGCTGCATTGTCGGGCCCTACTTCTTCGAAGAAAACGGTCACACCGTTACGGTTACTGGAGACCGTTACTTGAGCATGTTGAGAGAGTTTTTCTATCCAGAATTACGCCGAATGAGAATTTCTTTTAACTCTGTGTGGTTTCAGCAAGATGGTGCAGCTCCTCATATAGCCCAACCTGTTATGACAGAATTGCGACGAAAATTTCCCAATAAGCTGATATCCAGAAACTCCACATTCCGTTGGCCACCCAGGTCGCCTGACCTTACTGCACCTGACTTTTTCTTGTGGGGTTATTGCAAACAGGAAGTCTTCAAAGCAAAACCAACAAATTTGAATGAACTAAGGCAATCCATTCGAGAAACAATTGCGGCTATTCCGGTCTCAACTCTCCAAGCAGTAATGAACAACTTCTTGGTAAGATGCCGCACATGCATCGACGAGCAGGGGGGGCATTTAAATTCCATTATTTTTAAAACTAATTAAGCTATATTTAATAAAATTTAATGAGCTTTAACATGAATAAAAGAAAAATGAATTCCATACACTGAAGAAAAAATTATTTGAGTTTCTTAATGTAGCAAAATTCATCAGCCACCCTGTACTCTCCATTTTGAGCAAATAAATAAGTGTGAAGCGCAATTCTAACTAAATATTGAAAAATCTGGAAGCAAAAATCGAAAAAATAAAGCAAAATAAATGTCGCCCAATGAGGAAAAGGTTAATCAAGGAAAAGGTTAATCAGCTGTTTTTCGTTACGGAGAAAACCCAAAAAAAAAATTGGTCGAGAAGGTTATACAAGGTGGCGCAAAAGTAATCCTCCTATCAGAAAACGCTATAAATTTTGCGATTGGCCCCTAAAGTCAGTTCTGTTTTGACATTTGTGTAGTAAACACATGCGAAATACACGTTAATAAACAATGTTACGCTACACTGCTCCAGAACGCGGAATATTGCTGACTATTTATTTGACCAATAATCGGTCGGGGCCAAACGGTTACTGTGAATGGTGAGCGCTACAGAGCAATGATCAACGAGCTCTTTTTGCCGCAACTTGATGAATTGGGATTGGAAAACATGTGGTTCCAACAAGACGGTGCAACAGCACACACTGCAGGTGCCACAACCGATATGCTGAACATCGGAAGCTTACTTTTGCGCCACCTTGTAGTAGGGATAGAGAATTACGATATAGCAGCAATAATCGATTGGATTGTGTCTCATAAAGTTGGTTGAATTAACGGTTTTGTAAGTTGGATTTAAGCAATCTGTCGTTGTGCTTTTTTGAAAGCTGTTCTTAATTCTCATTTGTTTTTGGACCATTTGAGTATATTTTGCTCTAGTTATCACTTACTGACGTTCATCTTGAACTAAGTTAAGTGCGTGGTAAATCTTGATTAGTACTGCTACCTGCCTATGCCGTTGTATCGATTTCAATGTCGGTTTAGGGCGTGATCTTCCAGTGAAATGCACATCGCTTTTAACGCCACTTTTCATTCATAGCAAACGATTTCTTAATGCCGACTTTTTCTTATAAAAACAATTCCATAATAAAGTGTAAAAGATTATTGCTCGGTACTCATTTAAATGGTTTTAATTATAATCAAGGCTGTATTGATAAGAAAATTATTTGTCAATGGGATCAAATGTTAGTCATAACGACAATTCTCCAAATTGAAATCAGTCGATATTGAAAATACTTCGATTATGTTATTTCAAATATGTATGCGGAACAAAATTTTTTCCGACGACATCATCCCTATTTTAGGTGCCAAACACCTCGTCCTGATCTTTTGAGTACTGAGCCAGTCCATCACCAGGCGATTTTGGTAGTTGCATATCAAAAAACCTATGAAAACCCCAAGAGAAGTCTTGTCATTCTCCAACTTTTTTTCGCAAACTAGCTGGGGCCTCTGCTGTTGATAGGAACAAGTTCTGAACCGGAGGTCTCTATTAATTCGGGTAACATGACTAAAATTTAAAGCAAATTGGAGGTGTTGAAACTCATCACCGGGAGGGAGACCAAAAGGTACACCGGTCACGAAGACTCAAGAATACCTTAACCCTGCGGGTTAGGGCTTAAGAGTATGCCCGGGGTAGTAATTCCGGTTATAGGAGGCAACTAATATGCACAAAGTACCTGGGGAAATTATTTGAATAGTAAAAAAAATTTTTTTTGAGTTTTCTTCAGTCACATTAAATATTATTTTCAGATTTTAATTGTTTAAGTCAAATTTGATAAAATACTACAACACGACGACAAGCTGACGTTTTTCGGATGTGAAAACCTCCGTAAAAATTTCCTCTCTGTAAAATGTACGCATCTGTGCTGGCTGGGAAGGTACACCGATCACGAAGACTCCAGAATACTTCAAGAACTAAAGAAGGATCCAGTTAAAGCCCTAAACTTAAAAGTTAGCAACGCAACAGTACAAAGGAGAGCAAGAGCAGATGGTCTAAAAAGCCATTAAGTTCAAAAAGAAATCTACTAAAACGTTTGCCATTCGCTCGGGAGCATATCAACTGGTCGGTAAAATTATTAAAAAAAACTACATTTTAATCAGATGAACCGAAATTGAACCTGAAATATTCAGATGGAATGAGAAGACAAGCGCCTTGATTCTCTGCATCGAATAAATGGCATTATGGATCGGTTTATATTCAAGAACATCCTTTATCTGTAGAACGTTACATCTTTTTGGATTAGTTTAAAAATCATTTTACTCCAAAAATTTGTGAGAATCGCTTGATCCGGTGAACGGTTTAAAATTTTAGTCCAAAATTTTAAACGGTGTATGTATGTACATTAATAGGATTCTGATTGAGCGGTATGCACAATACACTTAATAGCCGAAATAGATCAGTTGGGAGAGCGTTAGACTGAAGATCTAAAGGTCCCCGGTTCAATCCCGGGTTTCGGCAAAATGAATTTTTGCTAAAAACAAAACATTTTTAAAAATATAGTTGTGAAAAAAAGTTTGAGATTAATGAGATTTTGAGTGATTAACCTTCCTATACCCGCGTTAATTTTTGTAGCACATATACCCGCGCACGGTCTCACAGACCGAAAGTTCAAACTACATAAAATATTAGTTTTTTGAAACAAAACTAAAAACAAATTATTATTTTTCAATCTCGTAGATGTAATAAAAAAATCAAACTACGCATTAAATTTTATTGATTTTAAGTGATTAACAAAAAAGCCATCAAAATCGACAATTTTTTCTTAAGTACTACAAAAACAAAACAACATATTTTTTTATTCAAATAAATAAAAATAAGTTATACTAACTTAAAAACACTTCTTGGACAATACATAAATTATAAATTATATTAGTTTTTAGTCTTGAAAAAAAAAATCTGTTTAGTTAACCTTCCTATACCCGCGTTAATTTTTGTAACACATATACCCGCGCACGGTCTCACAGACCGAAAGTTCAAACTACATAAAATATTAGTTTTTTGAAACAAAACTAAAAACAAATTATTATTTTTCAATCTCGTAGATGTAATAAAAAAATCAAACTACGCATTAAATTTTATTGATTTTAAGTGATTAACAAAAAAGCCATCAAAATCGACAATTTTTTCTTAAGTACTACAAAAACAAAACAACATATTTTTTTATTCAAATAAATAAAAATAAGTTATACTAACTTAAAAACACTTCTTGGGCAATACATAAATTATAAATTATATTAGTTTTTAGTCTTGAAAAAAAAAATCTGTTTAGTTAACCTTGCTATACCCGCGTTAATTTTTGTAACACATATACCCGCGTCGGTCTCACAGACCAATTTTTATGAAATTCACCAACACACCTGTCTAGTGCAAACGCCAAACCAACACTAATATATAGCTTGCAAGAAAAGCGGAAGCTAGCAGTAAATTCAACTTTGTAGAGTTTCTGGAAAAAAAAATTTACGTAAAATCATTTTCTCGGTCTCACAGACCAACGCGCGGGTATAGGAAGGTTAATTGAAATCGAATTGAGTCTTGGGAAAAAAAATCAATTTGGGAAAGGAGGCAGACAGTCGGTTTTCGACGTTTTCTCAGCAATATGTTTTTTGGTCTATTTATTTAATTCTCATGTCTCAGTCTCTTTTACTTTGAAATGACTTCGGCACAAGGGTCTCAGACCCAACAAATATGCAAAAAAATCTAAAATGAACAGAATACATTCGGCTTGAATTAACCTTTTATAATCCGAATTATGATTAACTTTTTTTTTATCTGTTTGGTATGTTTAAAGTTTGCTGATGTATTGCTAATTTGTTGTTATTTCCTGAACACTAGAGGAAAGCTTTTGTGGGTGTTGCTTAAGTTTTCTTCATTTTATGGCGAATTGATTTATGCAGCAGTAGCCTCATGGTTAGAGTCTAAACATACTTTGCAAAAAAACGCGGGTTCTTTGTCTGGTCTGGGAAGTTGTTTTTTAACTTTATTTATTTGTTTAGTTTTTTTTTTTAAATATTTATTAATTATTATAACTATTGAAGTATCTTTAAAAATTTTGTGTACAATTTATTTATTATTTGCCCGTTTTTTTTTTTAAATTGGAACAAATCCTTAATAGGATGACCAAGTTATATAGCTACCAAGTTTAATCATTTCAGATAATTAGTTAATAAATTATGGCACTTTATATGTTTTTATATACATACATACATATATCCAAAATACGGGTGTGGTCCCAGGGCCGTGCGCACAGGGGGTTTGGGGGTTCAACCCCTCATAATATTCTCTGAGCATCCAAAAGTTCAAAACTCCCCCGAAGACAGCCCCCTGCGCACGGGTTCGGGACCACACCTTAATTTTTGATATATGTGTGTAAATAACTGTGGCCGATTTCGATATTTGTCATTAGAAAATCTCCTTGACTGGAAAGTAAGCTCTATTCTAAACTCCCTTCAAATATCTCTATTTTTACTCTTATTAGCGTGTACATAGTCAGACGGCGAGATAGACGTGCCGACGCACACTGCCCCAAGGCTTTCAGTGAAATGCATACACTGTAAATAAAAAAAGAGTGCTAAAAAATAATATTTGTTTAGCTCTTCTAGGAAACCAAAAGGGGTGAAACAAACTTTACAGTAGCCTCGCTTGTTTTATTTGTTTTTCATAGCTCGTTATCTACGACCTAATCGTAATGTGTTAAGTTATTATTAATATGCATATTCGGTTTGTATTTACATAACTGAAATAAAGTTGAAATATTCCCCAAAAATTTGCGAATCACCGCAGGCAAAAATATGACGCAATGAAAGCTTTGACTTCATTTCGTGGCGCCACTTGTTTGAATTTTTGGTGTGGTCACTGGATGCACCTTGTTTTATCATATTTTATGCTTTTAGTTTTGCATGAAATATGCGAAATAAAAAACATATTTTCATCAGATAAAGAAAACGGACCAACCCTGCTAAGTAGATATTTGTAAAGAAACAAATTTTTATACAGATGTACAAGCACATAACTGTACGTACATATGTACTCATACTATGTACAAATGCATGTACCTATATATAAAATTTTTCCTCTAATATCAATTAACAAAAAAACATAAAAATTCGAGCTTTGCTCCAACAACAATCACCATATTAACTTATAATACATATATAAACATTAGGGTGGGTCCATTTGTATGGACGAAAGTTAACCCATATCGCGCCATCGATTTTTCGATAGTTTTTGGGCTCAGGAAAAAAAAGTTCCACTACGCATACCCAAAAAAAAATAATTTTCGAGTTTTTTGACTTTTTTCGACTTTGATTTTTAAGATTTTTTTTATGACCTACTAAAAGAATTTTCGATTGATTTTAAAATTTTCATGTATACCCTGTCCGACCCAAAAATGTCCGCTAAAAACGTTGGCGATAACAGTTTTTTGAAAAAAAAATGTATTTTCGTGTTTTGGAAAAGTCGATTTTCGACCAAAACAAGTCCCAAAACCCGAAAAAACATTTTTTTTTCAAAAAACCGTTATCGCCAACGTTTTTAGTGTATAATTTTAAGTGGAACAGGAAATATGAGACAAATTCGTTTTCATCGAAAACATTTTTGCATGTATGCTGAAAAAACCCTTAAAAAACATGGCAAAAGGGTCAATTTTTTGACCAAAACCCCCAAACTCCCCAGAACCCAAAAAAAATTATTTTTTTTTTTTTTTTCAAAAAACTGTTATCGCCATCGTTTTTAGTGGACATTTTTGGGTCGGACAGGGTATACATGAAAATTTGTAAAGCAAACGAAAATTTTTTTAGTAGGTCATGAAAAAACCCTTAAAAATCAAAGTCGAAAAAAGTCAAAAAAATTAAATTTCGCAAGCTCGAAAATTATTTTTTTGGGTATGCGTAGTGGAACTTTTTTTTCCTGAGCCCAAAACCTATCGAAAAATCGATGGCGCGATATCGGTTAATAAATCGACCCAGTCTAATAAACATACTTTTCTTAAGTAAAATGTCTGAAGCATGAATAAAAAATAAAAATGAAACATAAAATTAAATCAACAAAGAAAACAAGAAAAGAAAAATATGCCGAAACCCGGGATTGAACCGGGGACCTTTAGATCTTCAGTCTAACGCTCTCCCAACTGAGCTATTTCGGCGTGTAGAATTATAGTTGCCCATTGCACACCTTTTTACCTACTCTTTGCTTTGTACATAAATACATATGTATGTATGTACATATACGAGTACATTTATTAGAAATTACACAGGCATCGAATCGAAAGAAATTGTGTTCAAGAGATAACATATCGCACATTCCAATGCAAAAGGGGCTTACTCGAAAGTTTCAGCTTATCAAGTTATGCATCATAACGGGTTCTTGCATTCCAGAATATTTCCATGAATCTCAAAAAAATATATTTATAATTTTCACTAAAGACTTTTCTCGTGAAAAGCTGTTCACATTAGTCAATTTTACAGTCAACTTCCTGTTGATTCATGCAAGTTGCGTGGTGTAAACGAGTCGTGCAACAATTGCATGTAATAAGTTGGTAGGTAGCCAACTTTAAATTAACATCTCGTGCAACATAAATTAATTACAAAGTTGACTAATGTAAACAGCTCTTTAAGCAGAGGTCACACCGTTTAACCGATTGTACAGTACAGTTTGTTCTCCATTAAGTTGGCAAGGCATTCTTTCAAAATTATAGATTTTTGAGTTAGTTAGGTATGAGGAACTTCGAGACTCAAAATTTTTTAGTTAGCTTTCTTTAGATCTAGGTGCGCCATATGTATATTTACATTTATATATATTTTAGAACGTGGCTTACGATCACGTAATGACTTCTTTAAAATGTGAAACTTGAAAAATTGTTCACATTAAAAGCAACCGAAAATTATCACCTTCACACCATCAAAGAACTAGCATAGCCATTTAAGGAGTGTAGAATAATAAAGACTCTTAAAATGATCATCAGACAAAATGGTCGCTTGGGTGTGTGGATAAGTAACTGAATGAAATTCCATGGAGGGGGAGAGCACGTGTGGATTGCGCACAAGAATGAATACTACTACCCAACAAACAATTTTGGGTGAAGATACATTGGAATCTCTATTGAGATGAAATCCGTTTTCCAATTTCCAGCATTGATTTTTAACTTGAGATCAATTGGAGAAACAGTCCATTCTCCAGCAAAAGGGAACGTTTTTTATATGAAAATATTTTTATTTCTCAACTTGAAAAAATATTGGGTTCCGTCTTGAACTCCATCAATATTTTCCTGCTGAAATCAAACTTTTTACTTGTTTATTACATATTTCACTATTTATAAAAACACAATGTGCAATATAATATTTTGAATACTACCTTTTGTCACACAAATATACACTAATCTTTTACTTATTTCCTTTTTTTAATGTTTTAGCAATATTTCGTTAGCTCACCTGTTTTGATTAATTTTTGATATCAGATATGACAGAGAATGCGAGTGCTGCCATGTGTAAAAATTGCAGTTGCACTTTCAAAATGAACTCCAGTGGCTTTCAAACTGAAATCAAACTTTGGAAAAAATTGTTCAACCTCAAGTGGAGAAACATATTGCAAATCACTTTGAAAATTTAGACATTTCTCAAACTTCTAAAAAAAAGTCGGATTTATGCATATTGGGTACTTGCTTGCAAATATACATATGTATATATAAACCCATAGTGTCCATATTTCGGCATAAAGATGATACTGGAAAGAAAAAGATCTCCAAGTGTATGACTGATGCAAGGAAAACGGTGCATGTGCTGCATCAACACATTTTAATATCATCAAACATGCTTGTTACGTGGTTTTGTAGGCTAGAGACGCCTTACACTCTGTCTTGAAGATTTGAAGAATTTTTCATTTTTAATGACAGCAATCAATTGTTGTAAATTGTAGAGCAGATGCTTATACAAGGCAACAAACGTTTTGTCGTCGGCGTACTCAAGTAGAAAAACAAAACAAAAATGATTGCCAGCAACAACGACATTCAGATGGAATACAAAGCTACAAGAGTTCCGCTTTGTGATAGCGCTCTTGCATCGGTTTAACTAATAATTTTATTCTGATGACGTTATGCAAAGGAATTACTAATGTAATATTTTCATATGAATAAACATATTGGGGATGCCAATCCCGGGGTCCCAGGATCCTGTACTTTTTTAGGTGACAATCACGGGAAATTCGGGATTGGAAATACGTTAATAAAAGTAAAATATATATGATTCTTAATAAAGATTATCTTAATTTTTTACAAATTTTTATTTCTTTCTTTTTACCGGCTAACAAAAAGTTTGCCAACTTTTACACACTTTTGATATTTTTTGCCGTCTTAAGTTGCAGCCGAATTTCGTAACCACCAAAATATGTGGAAAGGTCGCGTAACCTCGAAAACTTGCAAGCGTTTTGTAAATATTTTTATGGACAGAAAATAGTACGAATTTTGTACACATACCTACTAGCTAACAAGAATTAGACATGATAAAGTAATACAGGTACGATATTGCAATCAGCTGATGGTACTTACGTCACAGTCTCATTAATTTTAATGGAAACGTTTTGATAGCTTTCATGGTTAAAAACGAAATAACTGCATTACCGACAGTTTTGATTTTCGGTTGGATAATCTTCTAGGTACAAAATTACTGGTGACACGGAGCTGGATAGTGTATTGGCACACTGGAAATGTAACCACCCCTGCCGGACAGCTCTTGGATCAACTGATACTCAGGTGTTAGTTCTGATAAGATGGCGCTTTTGAAAAGTTTGATTACAACATTCTTGTACGTGTGAGTCGTGTGAGCCGTGTGCGAATGTGTGCCATTCCACCTCAGATCTGTGTATCAGATGAATTGTCAGTGATCAAAACAGATGTCTGTATGTGTTGGTGCGCATCAGGATTGTCTGGTAAGTACCTATACACATACAATTTTAAATAATGACTCATTCGTTTAAACATGCAATTGGAAAAAATAATGCAAAATGTGTGGATATTAGCAAAAAACAGAAGAAACAAATTTTTACTTTCAATTTCATGCGGGCATATTATGAAGTCCATGTTCTTTAAAATTGCCTATGATTATCTGCTCATGTCAAATTTTGATACAAAATTCAACACAAACCAAATCCTTTCTTCCATCCGAACAAAATTGTAACAACAGCGGATCCTCGTATGTTCATATATTCTTCTGCTCCTTATTGCCTCCACAGTTGACGTCAGCTGGGATGATGCTGGCTCGGTTTAGTTTTTGTCTGGTTTTGCTGTGTAATTATGTGCATGCATATAGTATATCTACATACCTCCCTACACGTTTTATGTACTATGTACCTATCATTATAACTTTTTTTTTTTTGGTAATTTTTTTATTCACAATCTACTTGAGCGAACTTGACCCACAGCGTGTGAGAAAGTTTTGTTAGAAAATTGCGTGCGTGGCTTTTCTGATTTTATTTTTTAGTAAATATTTCATGTTTTGATGCTAAATTTGTACGAATTTCGTCTGCACACTTACTTATGTATGTACCCTGCCGTCGCAACAACTAGTTTGGGAGTTATTATTATTATTATAAGTTAACTCGCAGCTAGTATGCTTTTCAAACGAACTAGTCAGCCAACTTTCTTTTTTCTATACAAGCAATTAGTATTTTTAACATGGAGATCCTAGTACGAAATGGCACCCCGATGTGCATAAATCGCACTTTTTTTCGATGTTTGAGATATATCAAAATTTTAAGTTGACTTCCAACATGTTTCTCCACTTGTGGTGAACATTTTTTCCAAGGTTTGATTTTAGTTTGAAAACCATTGGAGTTCATTTTGAAAGTGCACCTGCAATTTTCACACATTGCAACACTGCTATTTTCTGTCATATCTGACATCAAAAATTAATCAAAACACGTGAGCGAAAGAAAAATTGCCAACATTTTTGCCAAAGCAGTAAAAAAGGAAAGCAATAAAAATATATATATTTGTGTAACAAAAGGTAGCATTATTAAAACACGGCTAATATTGTATTATACATATTATATTGCGCATATGCCAAAAAAATTAAATGTGAAGTTTGATTTCAGTTGGAAAATATTGATAAAATTCAAATGGAGAACTAAGAATATTTTCTTCAAAGTGGTGAACTTTTGCCTTTAATGTTCGGTCTTTTTGAACTAGTTTTTTTTTGCAGTCAGAAAATTCAAGCCCTAAACTAGTATTTTTTCTAAATATTTTGGTGTTTTACTGTAGGGTACAAGCTACATCAGACGAGATTGCGTGTTTTCATTTAATTTGCAACATTATCATGAATTTGATAGAATAACGCACTACAAGTTTTTAATTCATCTTAAATTATGGGTCTTTTAAAGCCGAAATTAGAGTTTTTTGGCTGAAAGATAAGGTTAGCTTTAAAGTTTAAAATATTTTTTTGAAAAGGTTTTACACAAATACTGAAAGTTCTTTCATTGTTTGCTTATTCAAGTCGTTACTCTTCTATATATGTATGTACTACAAAAAAGTTTAGGTCTTGCAAGAGATGACTTTGCTCGAATTAGATGGGATCATAGTAGAACACCTACTTTGGCTCGTTGATGGAAAACATTGGCTCGCTTTTACAAAGACAGATTCAGCCTTATCCGGAACTATATATGCTTTTGCTAACAAATCGGGTGCCGGCGTTACAGGTAAATAATTAGGTCACAAAATAGTAGGGCAATTCATTCAAATTTGCAAATTCCTAGTTGGGGTTGTAAACCGTGTCAGTCGCGTAATATGAATATAAAGTATAACAGTGATGAAGGGGCTCATCAACAGCAGGGCCGTGCTCACGGTTTTCCATAAGTGCGATAAGTGCAATTTTCGTAGACTCAAATCATAATATTGTCTGAGCATCCAAAAGTTCAAACCCCGCCCCCCGAAGACAGTCCCCTGCGCACGGCCCTGATCAATCGAAACACTCTTTTATTTAGTGCGCTGAACACCACCGATGCATAAATTGTACATTAAAAAATAATTTAAAATTTTCACGATATTATGAAGCTATTTAACGTGAAAGGTGTAAGAAGTCTCGGTTAATAGCTGCAATTTTTCATCTTCGTGTACGAGGTGTGGTGCTATGAATGGCTAAGGGGCATACAAATTCAAAAATGTTTACAAACTTTGACAAATAATTAGAAACGGTTAAAGACAAAGACAAAGTCAGCCAAAAGCAACTTTTCTTTCCCAATAAAGAGAGAATGTTGTTACCACACTAGAATCGAGGTTTAGTTGTATTAGAGTCAAACAACGTCAACTGTGTCAACGAATTTTTCCCAAATTTTTCGGATAGTAATAAAAATAATATAGGTAAAGACAAAACAAAAAAACGCTTTGAAATCCGAATTAACCCTCTGCGACTGACGTGGTAATCTGCCAGACACCAACGGGAAAATTTCTTTTGCGCCACTATTTTATAATCATCGATTCCCGCGCTTTCCTTACCTTTTCTTTGTATTCTGATGCGTAGATTACTGTGGTGAAAAGGGTCGAATCGAGCACACGCTTCGGTAAAGTGTCTGGCAGACAACCACGTCAGTAATGAGGCAGGTGTGTGAGAGACAACCACGTCAGTATTTGTGTTACATTTTTGTAACGTATCCTTAACAACATGTTAGTGAAATTGTTTAAATACTTTGTATATCTGTAGGTCGATTCTGTAACTATTTTAACCACTCGCCGAGCGTTAAGCTTATCGCCAAATTTCGGCGTTTGTTCTTAACGAAAGTGCGATTCTGTAACTCTCCTTTAACGCCGCTAAACAGCTCACTCTTGATGGTGATAAAATATGGCAATACTTCTCTTTTCGCCGTATTTTGCACTAAATTACATGCAAAAAACTCAAAACTATTTTTTTACTTTTTCCAAACGCTAAAACACTTGTAAATATACTAACGATTGTTAACACCTCGAAAATAATTCGCGACAGCTAACCACACAAAAAGTGTTAGCTAACACTTTTCGTGTGGTTAAAAGTTAGTGAATAGGGAAAAGCGTTAAAAATGGTGGTAAGCGAAGTTAACGCTAACACCTGGCGTTAAAATAGTTACAGAATCGACCTACTGGTCAGTTTTGTTTTAATTGATAAACAGAAAACTTTGCTTAATATGCCCATCAAAAAAAAAAATTACCAGATATTTTTACTGTGACTGCTCGAAGCCAATTTACCTGTGGTGCTCAAAGTAATTGTACGAAATCTGCCAAAATATGAAATTCTAAACAAGCTTTTAATATGATCCCTTGCTGAAGATTTTAAAATACGCTATACCTAATATGAGACATTTTGTTTATAAGTAAAGGGTGTTTTTTTTAGGGGTATAGAACTTCGAATTGAAATAAAACAAAAGAAAATCGTTTTAAGGTCCAACAATTTGGCTTTATTGGAAGGATAATTTTATGCCATTAATGTTTAAATATGATTTCGGGCATGTGGCCGCCGCGGCTGGCTCGAATAAAGCCAATTCTACAGGTCCAATTTTCAACCACTTTTTCGAGCATATGGGGCCGTATGTCGGCAATAACGCCACAAATGTTGGCTTCCAATTCCCCTAACGTTTCTGGTTTGTTGGTGTAGACGAGCGACTTCACATATCCCCAAAGAAAATAATCCAATGGTGTCAAATCACACGACCTTGGTGGCCAATTGACAGGTCCATTCCGCGAAATTATGCGCTCATCGAATGTTTCCTTCAATAAATCGATTGTGACGTGCGCTGTGTGGCATGTAGCGCCGTCTTGTTGGAACCACAACTCATCCACATTCATGCCATCCAATTCGGGAACAAAATAGTCGGTTATCATGGCTCTATACCGGTCTCCATTAACGGTAGCTGCCTCTCCAGCATTATTGCGGAAGAAGTATGGCCCAATCACTCCACCAGCCCATAGAGCACACCAAACAGTCAGTTTTTGTGGATGTAATGGCGTTTCAAGGGTCTCATGTGGATTCTCTTCACTCCAAATGCGGAAATTTTGCTTGTTGTGTAAACGAAAATGTCATTCTGAGGCAAGCCATGATAAGGTTATCATGTGATAAAGTTTATCATAACCAGACATTGAGTAAACGGGCCTTAAAGTTTTAGAATAATCAATACCATACGTTTAATTTTTTGGTTTTTTTTTTGTTTGATGAATTTTATGTTGTTATAAATGTTGTACAAAAACTTAAATTTTCCTACATGAAAAATCGAAATTTTTAACTTGCTAAGCCTGTAAAGCACTAGAATTGTTTTTTTCAATTTGCTGTTTTTTTTTATCCAAACTTTAGGCAGGACAAAGAAAATGAAACACCCTAATGTACATATTACTAACCAAAATTTGGTGCTTTTCTCATATCAATTCGAGCCTGCCGTGTTGTACAGCTCCTTCTCCCTTTTTCTTTCCCTCTTTCTGCTCAAAAATTGCCTGTTCGTGTGAAGACCAACCAGTAGGAGTTTCTCTCTCACGTGCGTTCCTCGTATTTCACTAACGGGGTCAATTCTGTGCATAACTGATAATTTTGTATCTGGAAGATTATCTAACCGAAAATAGTAACCGTTGGCAATGGCAACGCTGTCAAAAACAAGCAATGCGCAATAGAGAATAAAATGCAAACGCGAACAAAACCTTGCGTAAAAAAGTACTTATATTGTCTATTCTTGTGCGTGAACTAGTATTTGTGTTGCGTTATTTTCTGTCCACAAAAATATTTACAAAACACGTGCAATTTTTCGGGGTTACGCGACGTAACCACCTATTTTGGTGGTTACGAAATTGAACTGTAACTTAAGGCGGCAGAATACCAAAAGGGTGTAAAAGTTTCCAAACTATTTATTTGCCGGTAAAACGAATGTTGTTACCACACATGAATTCGGGCGTTAATATCACTCTGGTCTAACCCTGTTGAAATCGCTTATTTCGCTTTAGAAGAGTTTGTTGGCGTTTCTCAGAGTGGTCGTGCCGTTAATGCAGGGTGAAGCACTCTTAACAACAACAACATATCTGCATGCTCATTTTCTTCATGGCCTCAAACAAATCGCTACGCTGAAAATAAATAGAATTTAATGGAGACTTTAAGAATTGTGGGTTTAAATCGCTTGCTCAGATAGAAAGATCCTCCACGCACCTGTCGATATATAAATTAGTTAGCACTTCTCAAATTTTGTTTCGCTATTGCAAAGGTTATTGCGTATTCCGAAATCCATTTCCGTTAAAGGCGTTCGCCTGCATTACCTTTGAAGTGAACACTGCAATACCATGATTATGACTTCGCTTAGTTATGGGCGCCATCTGCTGGGATAACTTACACAACAGAATTAATGCGTGATTTTCCTTTCAATCAATGAAATTATTTAAACGGCAATTTGTCAGATATGTTTTACTCATGCTTAACAATTTGGTGGGTAATACCTTACATCCAACGTCAACTGTAAAATCTGCATTAAAAATGTCGATATTGGTACCCAGAGACGCGTTTCGGTCCCACGAATCCTAATCCGGTGGGGGAAACCCAATATTTATAGTAGTTTGCAAGATATTTGCAAGCAAAGTTAACAAGTTTCTGTCATTTTCATGTGGTTGTTGTAGACAAAGATACAGGGTGTACTGAAAAGTGCAAAAATGTGTTCTGCGCAGAAATTATGGGGATCGCGTAGCCGGTGTTGGACCGGCTAAGTGTTATTTTTTTGGAGCGCGGGCAGAGGCCGCCTACGCAGCAAGGTGTTCTTCCCATAAATACTATGGAACAGGCTTCCCGTTTGGGATCGACCCTAGGGAATTTTTTGGGTTTTTTGCCAATAACTTTTAAATTACTAAAAATATTGGTAATTGTTTCCTTTAGGAGACAACTGCTAAAACACATCCAAAAATATCGGGAGAGGTATCAAACAACGCGTTTTGACTTCGGTATCAACAATCCGTAAGCGGATTTTCAATTTTTTGTTTCAGTGAAAAGTCATTCGCAAAACACCCCAAAATGACCCAGGTCCGATCCCAAATAGGGGGCTTGATCCAAGGTATTTATGTGCAGATCACCTTTCTGCGTAGGCGGCCTTCGGCCGCGCTTCAAAAAAATAACCCTTAGCCGATCCAACACCGGCTACGCGGTCCACAGTATTTCTGCGCAGAACACACTTTTTGCACTTTTCGGTCTACCATAATCTGTGATTACAACAACCACATGAAAATGACAGAAAATTTTCAACTTTGATTGCAAATATCTCTTCACTGAAACGAAAATTCGCTTCCGGATTATTGTTATTGAGGTCAAAACGCATCTTTTGATACCTTTCCCGATAATTTCGGTCGTGTTTTAGCAGTTGTCTCCTAAAGGAAACAATTACCAAAATATTGGATTTCCCCCAACGGAAAGGGTTCCCGGGACCGATACGCATCTCTGGGTACCAATATCGATATTTTTAGTGGATTTTTTATAGTTGACGTCAGATGTAAAGTATTACCAATAGGTGTAATACGTGGAAATATGATAAATTCGTGTTCCAAAATTGTAAGTACAAATTTTAGGTAAAATTATTGTGAATTTCCCTACAGCAAGCAGTAAGAAGGAGAATCAACGTGACAGCTTGGTGACAGCTGGCTTGTCAGTTTTGTTAAACCAGCAATTTTATCAAAACAAAGCAAGTCACCAGTGTTTCTAGTGGTTTCTAGCGCGCTTTGAGTTTAATAAAGTAAACTTCGTTCAGAAAAATAAAGAATTACTCACAACTCGGGTTGAGAATACAATGGATGCGATTCAGAAAACTCATGAAGTTCAATTGCAAGTACGCCACAATGCAGAGGAGATGCGTAACACACTCAACGATCTGTATAGTTGGGAACAGGAGGTGAAGGCTAAAGAGAAAGAAATAACCCGACATCCTGCTTCTACAGAGCTAAAACAGGTGAATTAAAATAGATTTGTTAAAAATAAATTTGCAACTTTATTCGTATTCGTTTCTTTTTTTCAATCAGCAGCAAGAAACGGTGCCAATACGCAGTCAAGTAGTTGCACAGAAGTCGCCAGTAGGCAAAGAACAGCAGCAACAACAAGTTAGGTCAACAACAGTTGCCAACTGTGATGATGCCATGCCAACAACGTCCAGTGGAGGTAAGTTTTAGTATAATTTGATGCATAAAAGTTCGTCTTATCTTTTTTTAAACCTTTAAAGCATCAACGCCAACCGAAAAACTTGAAAAACCTCTAGATTCAAATGAAGAAAAACGGAAACAAGCTAATTTATTTAAGGATAAAGGCAATAATTGCGTTAGGCTGGGCGAATATGAAAAAGCTATTTACGAATATACAAATGCAATTGATATATTTCCTGAAGATGCTGTATATTATAGCAACCGCTCCCTATGCTACTTAAAACTGGAGAAGTGAGTAGGCACCATATACGGTTTATTCAATAGTCAATGCTTAACTTTTTTCTTGTAGATATAAAGCATGCATTGAGGATTGCGAATTTGCCATCGAAATTGATAATTTAGCTGTTAAGGCATACTATAGACGCATGCAGGCGAATGAGTGTTTGGGCAATAATATGGATGCGCTCAAGGATTGTACCACTGTGTTGATGATTGAACCAAAAAATAGTGAAGCAAAGAGAAGTTTAGAACGCATAAATGATAGATTACGTAAAAATGGTGAGTATGAGTTAACTAACTAATTGTAATATATCATAAATTGTGTGATTTATTTCAGTGAAATCAGCAAAAGGTCCAAATTTCAGCGGATCGAACGATAATATGATCGAAATTTTGCCAATCGATAAACCACCATACAAACGCTCTAAAAAACCTTTGCGGCGTGTACCTATAGCAGATGTTGTTGGTCCTAAAGATACGAAAAATTGCGAAAATGCGAATTTAAAAATCTCAGATGATGACATAGACAAATTATTTAATAGCAATTGTGGTCCTTTCATTGAAGTCAAGAATACCAAAAGTAGTAATGTGGAAAAATACTTAAGGAAAGAAGATTGCTCACATAGAGGTGAAAAAATACCAACAAATACCAAACAAATTATTGAAAATAAAAAAAAAACCGATATATCAAAAAATAGTACCTCAATAACAAAGACTACAAACAATTGCAGCACTGCGGCTAGTACGAACGTGCTGTTGCTCAATGAAAATGTAAGCGCTATATTTTCGTTATCGGCGATATTTGCTTTATTTATAAAATTCTTAGATGCCATCAAACGAAGTGTAAAATATTTTTTTGGCCGTAATTGAAATTTATTAAACGCATTTTTTAGTTTATAATCTATATTTTTATGAGCAAGTGTCTAAACATTTCATGTTTCCTGTGGGTTAATTTATTTGGTTTAAGGATGATTATTTATAAAATTTCATTATACATAGTGTCAAAGAAAATTAAGGGGAAAAGTATAAGAAAGTAGTTACAAAATTTAATGCCAAATAATGTTATTGCAACCAAATTAGAAAGCAATTTATATTAAATGTGAATCAAGCATTTAAAGCACAAAATGTGATTTATATCAATTGTGGTACCATACATCGAAATTTGAAAATTATCAAATTCGAACTTTTTTAAGTTTCCTAAACATTTAAGTACTTAAGAAATCTTAACAAAAGCAAATCACACAAATATTGTTTATACATTTATTGCAAGCTCAGAAAAAAAGTAGTATTATGAATCGGGTTAGCTTAGCGGTTAGATATTTTTTGTTTATAGATTACACATAAAAAAGTAATAAAAACCACATTGAAAGCAAAATTTGTTGTTTGTATTTTTGAAACTTTAGTTATAAAACTATACAAATTTTCTTTACAGCGCCCTTTGCCGCCACCACCTACATCTACAGCGCAATTTTATTCAAACTGGAAAGAATTGGCGCCTGCGCAAAAGTATCAGTACTTAAAGGTAATAATTGTCATCATCCAAAACATGTTCAAACGGTTAATCCATAATTTCTACTTTATTTGCAGGGCATTGAAATGGCTCAGTTACGCAAGGTACTTGGTGCAGGTTTTGATTCGGAAACGCTCACAGATATACTGCAAATTCTACGCGACTTTTACTTAACGAATAAAGATAAAACTACCGCTTCCACATTATTAGAAATCAGTAAACACAATCAAGTCCACATCTTATCGTTACTAATGTCAGCTGAGGAACGAAAAAGTTAGTACAATATTTTATATATTTCTAAATATAGCTATAACAAATTTGTTTATTATTTTTTCAAGCTATTACGGATATTATAAACTACATCAAGGAAAACAAAGCAAACAACTTGGTAGCTGAGCAAATACTAAACAATTTCAATTTGCATTAAATGCTTTTTACTAGTTATTACTGTGTAATTCTGCCTTAGTTATCAAATTAAACAAAATTTTTTGAACATCGATATACACATATGTATGAATTTTGAATACAAACAATTCTAATGTTATACGAACGTTCGGAACAAAAAACATATTTAAATCAGATGTATCACAAAAAAAAAATATGTACCTATTATTTCAAAATAAATGCATAGAAACAAAATTGAAAATTCTTAAAATTATTAATTGGTTGTCCTAACAAGATGAGGCTCAACACTACCGCCACAACCAATATGGATGCCACGGGATGTATTTTTACCTTCGAGTGGTTAAAATGCTCAACGTTAAAGAGCATACGGAAATGCTGAGCAGACAGTTTCTGCTGAACTTTCATAAAGCAAAACATCTGTTGGAACGCTGATCAGCCACTCAGAGACATATCAAAATATCTCCCTAAGCGGGCACCCCTATTCTGCATTTCGATTACGTTCCCGCTCTACGCTCCGCCGGGATCGAAAGTAGGTATTCTGCCGGTTCTATCGCACCGGAATGACCCGGGTTTTTTCACCCGGCCAAGGGCTGTTATTTCAGTGTAACCCTGTCCAATCTGGGGCAGGGCGAAGCACTGTTAACAACAACAACAACAACAACAACGATTGAACTGAAAGTCCAGCCGGTTCTATCGCACCGGAATGACCAGGGTTTTTTCACCTGGCCAAGGGCTGTTATTTCAGTGTAACCCTGTCCAATCTGGGGCAGGGCGAAGCACTGTTAACAACAACAACAACAACATTGAATTGAAAGAAGAGGAAGAGGTATAATTTTTTCGAAATCAGCGTTTGCCTTGAAATATGTGAAACTGGAACATAAAAAAGCAAATATACACAAAAAAACGGAACTACGATCGAAGTGTAGAATAGGCAGGATTGTAAATTTCGAAGTTGAACTGAACGGAAACGGAACGCAGAATACCAAAGTTGCCAAACAGAAAATTTCGATCCAAGTCGAAATGCAGAATAGGGGTGACTATGTTGATGTCCGGCACAATATTACTCAGCCGTTTGATCTACATGATGATAGGCGGCCTCTCAGTGGAGTGGATAAACGCCTATGAACCCCGTTATCAACATCGAACCACCAAGGAGACAGTCCAGAATAATTCTGTCTCAGCTTTAAAATCAGTATTGTTATTGTTGTGGTTTTGGGGAGTGTTGTCGAAAGAGATAGTCCTTTGCCCGATATGAACCCTGTTGTTGTTGTTGTTGTTAACAGTGCTTCGCCCTGCCCCAGATTGGACAGGGTTACACTGAAATAACAGCCCTTGGCCGGGTGAAAAAAACCCGGGTCATTCCGGTGCGATAGAACCGGCTGTTGTGGGATATGAACCCTCGCGGTACATGCCCGACTGTCGTGGAAGCGATTTGGCATGACCAGTGCAACCTTTTAGGTCATGCTACTTCTCCTTCTGTAAGGAAGAGGCATCATATCTGTAGATAAACCATCAAGTTGCACGTCATTACCTTTGTGCATTTTAGTCGCCCATACGACGAGTATGCCTACCTCGGGCACATTCTAAACCCTTAGCCCGCAGAGTTCTCAACTGCTTATTCATCCAAATCTCCGTTGAATTAATAGGCTGACATTATGTCCCTAGCAACACCTGGTTTCCAAATAGACGAAGTCCGGCCGAGCTTAATGCAAATTTGGGTTAGAATCATTTACATCCCCCCGGGGCAGAATATTGTAAAAGCCCCTCCGATGGATTTTTTTATGTGCCTGAAAATCTGTCCCCGCACAAAGCCACAAACAACGATCCACTACTAACAAACAACACAATATTAAGGTGAAAAGAGATTCCTTCAAGTAGATAATGAATCAAATCAATCAATTGTGAAACCCCAACTTTCTCAAGCAATTTATGTACGTATGTATGTAAATAGATAGTTAAAAATTTGTAGTCTCCCATCCACTAAAACAGTGAATTCCAACCACATTCAACTGGCGCTTACAGTTTGATCCGAAACACGCCTGTTACATCCAATTATTCTCATGCAGCAACTCCATTCGCAGATCAAGTCAGCATATGGACTGCGTACACAAGATCGCACAAATTAAATGTAAACTTGTGAAATTATCATTTGGTGACAGTGTGAGATACTCCGCGTTGTACATGCAACAGCTTCAATGAAGCGATAATCAAATCAGTTAAATTGTTTATCGGATTAATTTCAACAACGCCATAACGATGGGGGTGGATACATATATACATACTTTTACAAAAACAGAGATAGGCCTGGTCAAATCATCTATCAACCAGTCAGCAGATCTCACACGACTTTGCTGTCAGCCATGTGTGAATGAAGTCGCAAGACCTCGGATATGCTCTCATGAACTTCATTTCGTGACAAGTTAATGAAAGTTAATGAGTACTTGAGAGCTTAGAGAACCTTACTGGAGAGCTTCCAACGACTGCACTCACAACAAATATTGTGGATCTCGTTGATGACGCATATGCTTATGGTGACGTCGTAGTTAGTAATAGCTTATTGAGTTGACTGGCCGCTTATGGTTTGTGTGGAATGGAATTCCTACTCTTCACGCTCAACGGTGCATAAATTGTAGCCGGTGTTCCAAGCTTCAAGCGAAACTAAAAGAGCGACTGGGTAGGCTGTGAGTATCGGCAATAGTATGTGTATGAACATACGTTTATCTACTAATACGTGGGCTACCACGTCTGACGTGAGATACTCCAGTGTCGACTCGAATATGAAAGACATTTAGTTTGGCGTTTCTAAGACCTAATGAGTTTCACAGGTACACTTCCGCTCTGTCTCCGTCATCCGTGTCAGTGAAAATCAAAACAAATCCACTGTTGTATGACCTGGCGAGTCGACGTCAATTCTACGCACATACTTAGCTGTCAGGATTGGGGAAGACTGGGGGAGGCCAGAGAATCATTTTGATATCCTTGGTATTAATGCATGCAAAGTAAGTACTACATTCTCTGACCTGAAAAAGGGTAATGCGTTGAACCAGGCTATGACGAAGTATTTAAAAAAAATTGGCGCACTTGAGTTCTGGCAGATACTGAGATCGCTACGGCGCAGAAGATATTCTTAGCGCGATCGACATTGGCAGCTGATTAGGGATAACCCCACAAACTCATCCCACTTTCTGCGCTAAGGCATATATAAAAAAAAAATAAAACAAAATAAAATAAAAAATAATATAATAAAAAAAAAAAAAATAAAATAAAATAAATGGATCTATAAGAAAAGCTATGGCAGTTGTCTCTAAACATTTTTCCTACTCTATTCAATCAAAAAACTTTTAATAATTAATTAAAATGATTATTAATAAATAAAAACAATAATAATTTTCATAAAAATTCAAAAAGTGAAAAATTATTATTCTTGGCCTTGAGCTCGTTTCATGAATACTTGAAAATGTACAGGCCGTAAATCAACAAAAATTGTTGGTATAAAAAAGCAATAACAAAACCGAGAGCACACGGTAAGGCAGTTCTGATGATAAAACAGATCTGTCAAAAATCCATCATGACCACACTACTAACTGTCAAATGGCGGAAGTGGTTCATGCATATTTTAAAAGGAAGAATAGAACTAGGAGTTTAGATGACATCAAAACCAGCGTATTGTTAGCTTAATGGTTAGCAATGCGTGCCAAAATTTCTCTGATGAGTGAAGTCTAGCAGCTTCCGAAATGGATCTATAAGAAAAGCTATGGCAGTTGTCTTTAAACATTTTTCCTACTCTATTCAATCAAAAAACTTTTAATAATTAATTAAAATGATTATTAATAAATAAAAACAATAATAATTTTCATAAAAATTCAAAAAGTGAAAAATTATTATTCTTGGCCTTGAGCTCGTTTCATGAATACTTGAAAATGTACAGGCCGTAAATCAACAAAAATTGTTGGTATAAAAAAGCAATAACAAAACCGAGAGCACACGGTAAGGCAGTTCTGATGATAAAACAGATCTGTCAAAAATCCATCATGACCACACTACTAACTGTCAAATGGCGGAAGTGGTTCATGCATATTTTAAAAGGAAGAATAGAACTAGGAGTTTAGATGACATCAAAACCAGCGTATTGTTAGCTTAATGGTTAGCAATGCGTGCCAAAATTTCTCTGATGAGTGAAGTCTAGCAGCTTCTGAAATGGATCTATAAGAAAAGCTATGGCAGTTGTCTTTAAACATTTTTCCTACTCTATTCAATCAAAAAACTTTTAATAATTAATTAAAATGATTATTAATAAATAAAAACAATAATTTTCATAAAACAGATCTGTCAAAAATCCATCATGACCACACTACTAACTGTCAAATGACGGAAGTGGTTCATGCATATGGTAAAAGGAAGAATAGAACTAGGAGTTTAGATGACATCAAAACCAGCGTATTGTTAGCTTAATGGTTAGCAATGCGTGCCAAAATTTCTCTGATGAGTGAAGTCTAGCAGCTTCCGAAATGGATCTATAAGAAAAGCTATGGCAGTTGTCTTTAAACATTTTTCCTACTCTATTCAATCAAAAAACTTTTAATAATTAATTAAAATGATTATTAATAAATAAAAACAATAATTTTCATAAAAATTCAAAAAGTGAAAAATTATTATTCTTGGCCTTGAGCTCGTTTCATGAATACTTTAAAATAAAATAAAATAAAATGAAATAAAATAATAAAAAATAAAATAAAATACAAAAAAAATAAAATGAAATTAAATTAAATTACATTAAATTAAATTAAATTAAATTAAATTAAATTAAATTAAATTAAATTAAATTAAATTAAATTAAATTAAATTAAATTAAATTAAATTAAATTAAATTAAATTAAATGAAATGAAATGAAATAAAATGAAATGAAATAAAATAAAATAAAATGAAATGAAATCAAATCAAATTAAATGGAATGAAATGAAATGAAATGAAATAAAATAAAATGAAATAAATACACCTCACGTTTTTAAAATTTATATAGATATATATAGGGACTTTCCAAAATTGTTTGCAGATAAAGGATCAAAACCCCGCCCAATACTTTTAATGCTCCGATCAACATTCTTAACTTCCTCATTCATAAGAACCTTTTCCTGACAATAATAAATATAACAACAAATTAATTATTGAAATTGTTCCATCCGTTCACGCGTGATGCGATAACATTTCATCTATACTATATGTATAAAATTATAACTCAAATTTTCGTTAGAGCAAAACAGTGAATCCGGTGGGCCGATTTTTCTAATTCAAAGGTTACCCATATTTTGAAATGTAGTGGAAAAACGTATGTGTTTAACTAGAGTATTTTGGGAGAGGTATGAAAGGAAAGAGGGAGGAGAAGAATAAAGGATTATTCTAGTAAGTTTGTGGATCCATCTTTATCGGAATGAAAATGTTTTCAAAATTCGATCAAAGCCCACAGAGCTTTTCAGCTTCTCAGTCTTCATTTGAAGATTATCTGAAAACCCATAAAGCAACCCTAGTAGCTACTAATATTTGTTCTTCTTTACAATTCTCAATCAGTGCATATTCACTCTTACCGCTTGATTGAACTAGCGGCACTTGTCCACTTTTCCACTTGTCAACTTCGGCTATACGGTCAGCTATATGTATTTACAAGCTCCAGCCAAACCAAACAAGCGCTCAAAAACATATGTTAGTATGGCACCAAACCGACTTGTCGCTCCTCTTCATTTGGACAGTTGCTGACAACACGCTGACCGATTTGGATATAATCGTACTCATGCTGTAAGCTGCTCGTGGAGCATCGCAGCCCATAGCATTCCAAGTGAAGCTTAACTACTATACACAACTCACACATTTCCAACGCAGTAAGAGCGGAGCGTTTAAACCGTACAATAGTCGTCGCGTAACTCGAATTTTTTATAAAAATATTTAGTAAGTTTTTTTTTGTTTTACTGATTTCTTTATGCTATCCGCGATCATACCGTTGTCAAGCTTAGCTGACCGTCTGCCCCACGTTTTGATTAAGCTGCACGATCGGTCGATTGTTCGGTCATGATTGTGTGTTGTTGTTGTAAAAGCGTGTGTTTTTCTCATGTTTCCACATTGAATTAAGAGAAAAAATAGTGGAATTTGTGCTTGTATCCATAAATGCACGTGTGTGTGTACTAGAAATTTTGCAAAAGTCATCGGGTTTTTTTTTTGCTTCGTTTAATACCAGCGCTTCGGAATTTGATTGTGCGTTAAAAGCATTTTGCTAATTTCACTATAATTCATTTACTATATTTTTAACTGATTCTGTGCAAAAAGTGTTCCGTGTACCGCCTACGCTGTCTAAATAACACAAACAAAAATAAATATAAACGCCATTGATTTGCATCCATATATATGTACGTATGTTTACATATCAAAGCAAGTGTAAATGTCCAGACATCATTGATAAGAAAAATTGCGCGTAAATTCAAAATAAATCAATATTGTGAAAATTTTGAAATGAAATGTGGCAAAAGCGTGTTTCAAGTTGAGATAATTTCACAGATTCAAATGCAGAGGTAAGCAAGGCACATGTTCGAGTTAACAAAGGGAAATTTCACAAGAGTATTAAATGTAAAATTTCCATAGAAAAGGCGATTAAAGACTAGAAAAACAGTATGAAACTACCCAATTAGCGTTTTTGTTGGAAATACATTTGAATTTCATTTGAGATCGAATTCGTTTTCCAATTTCCAACATTGACTTTTAACTTGAGATCTACTGGAGAAAAATTCCATGCTCCAGTAAAAAGGAACATTTTTGATATGAAAATATGCTTATTTCTTCACTTGAAAAATTAATGGATTCCGACATGAATTTCATCTATATTTTGCAACTGAAACCGAACTTCACATTTTACTTTTTTGCCAGGCATATCACTAATTATTGAAACTCAATGTAAAATATAATATTATATTATAAATACTACCTTTTGTCACACAAATATACATTAATCTTTTTATTTCATTCCGTGTTTTTAATGTTTTGGCAAAAATTTTGGCAACTTTTCTTTCGCTCACGGGTGTTGGTTGGTTTTTGATGGCAGATATAACAGAAAATACGAGTGCTGCCATGTGTGAAAATTTCAGGTGCATTTTCCAAATGAACTCCAATGGTTTTCAAACTGGAATCAAACTTCATAAGTGGAGAAAGATGTTGGAAATCACTTAGAAAATTCAGACATTTCTCAAACATCAAAAAAAATTTAATTTATGCATATTGGGTATTTTTTGTGGTGGTATACATACATATATGTGCGTTTGAATAGATCGAAAAACATGGCGCATGCACCAAGAACTTAAATTTACAATTCGCTACAACCGTTTGGAATATCTATTTTTCATACCAAAGTTTTTTTTTAGAACAAGGTGTACAGTTGTGCGTTTAATCTATTAAACAAATTTTTATTCAATCACATCGTGAACCAAACGTGTTATTTCCGATGAATCACATCCCTAGTAAAAAAAATTCTTTAAATCTAACTAACTTTGTTCACTTCTTCTAGTACAACAAATAAACCTCTGAATATAAAAAAGGCTTGCTAAACTAATTATATTAGAAAAGGGGAGGGTTTTTAAACCGAAAGTTATGAAAATTATTATTGTTTTCTGAAATAATAGCTGTGTTCGGTGACAAAACTTGCAAACATTTGCAAAGAACTATCAGTAAAGTGAGAATGACTTAAAACGCTCTCGAAACGCCAAAAGTAAAAAGTTTTCGCCGAACAGGAGTTAGTAAAAACTCGCAAGCAAAACAGCTGTTGCTTTTTTGATTGGTTGATAGTTCAAATTTTTATATTTTTGTTGTTGCTTTCCTAAGTCACGACCAGCTGTTTTTTACTTGCAAGTTTTACTGAGTGAAACTCCCCCAGCAGAAACTTGCAACTCTCTTTTTCAATGAAGTGTCAAAATGCGCTCTCTCGCGTTATGTGTCACCAAACACTTTCCAGTAAAACTTGTATAAACTTTTATAAAATGTATAAAAACTTTAACCTCACTGACCACAACTAATATCTATGCTAATGCAAACAGATGAAAGCCGACTCTGATCGGCAGTTTTAAGAAAAAATTTAGTATGAATTTAGTAATTTTTCATCGAATATGGCCATGCATGCTCGGCAAAAACTAAACTTTTTCTCGGTATTTTTCCCCATTTTTCACTACATTTCTATAAATTTTTTTTTTAGTTATATTGAGAGCCCCGTTAAAAATAGTTCTGAAACCGGCTACAGTGCAGCTAAAAGAGAACGTACTTATTTTATAAACTGATTAACATTCAAAATACATAAAAAATTTTTTTTTTAAAACTGTCCACTACATGTTATTTCCTTACTGGGCTTTTGCACATCAAGCCAACCTCGATATTTTCCTCTTCGGTAGGGTATCCTATTATCGATAAAACCGAATTTTTTCTTAAACAGTGCCATAAAATTCTATAGTGGTGCCCCTTAGTTAAAAAAGAGCTACTGCACACCGTGTTGTATTATTTACAGTATCTATAAAGTTGGCTTTAATAATATTTAACTACTAGAAAACCTGCACACGCTTCGCTGCGTCTCAAAACTAATAATAGGCTGAGTTCAATCATAACTATTATAAATCCGAAACCATTTGAGATAGGCAACTTAATCACATCGCTTATCGCAGCACTCATTAGTACCTTTTGTTTGATACCCATATTGTACAAACTAAGTTTTGGTCGCCCTGGTCAATGTATTTGTGGATAGCTCCAGTAGAGTTATCGAAATAAAGCAACTCTTCAACAACGATACCTCCTAACAATTTTACTTGAATACCTGCAATGTACAGACATCGACCTGTTACAATTTTACTATAGTATGTAGAGATACCAAAAAAATTGCTAATAAGCTGTGGATATCCAGAATTTAGTTAGTTTTATAAGTATTGTGTACAATATTTATTCCGAGTTTGTTGCTTAAATCTTTTGTTTAACTCTTTAAAAAGTCGAAAGATATTACTATAAGAGACATTCTAAAGTTGCGCACGTCAATCTATTCTTTCATTATAATTATTATCATTATTTATTTGTGTTCCATCTTTGTGCTCGTATTGTTGGTTTCCCCATAACTTTACACTTTCTTTGATAGTGCAAAATCAACAACAAAAAATTGCTATCTTCAACTTGTGAGTTTCTGTTTAGCTTTTTTTTTATTGTTCACTTTAATCTTGATTAATTTATATTTACATAAAAAACAAGTTTTCCGCCATTGCTGTTGTTGTTTTTTACACATTTTTATCTACAAAAATAAACATTCTTTATATCGGCGAATTCGATGTGTTTATTGTTTTGTTTGTATTATTATGTATCTTAAAATACTGAAGATTTAAAAACAATGAAAATTGCTTGCGAGCGTTTCTGACCTACCAATACCTTCCCATACCACCAACCCGGAACAACAGCACAGACGTGTGCCGCGCAGTGATGCTCCAATATTACCGGAACGTTGACTATCTATTTTTGCCATACAAATCAGTTTTCTTGTTGTTTTGTACACGTAAAAGAAATAACCTTGCAAAAAAATCGTGTGACTAATCTCTAAAGAGAGCGATCCGCGATTAATTATTTTAGTCTACAATTTGGTATAATTCGATATACATAATTAAATTTTTATTTGTGTAGCATACTCATAGGAGTGACAGTCAATTTAAGTTTTTGTAGCATACTTGTAGGAGTTAAAAGTACCCGTTTGGGTAGAACGTAGATTAGTCCTTTCGTACCCGTTCGGGTATAAATGGGTACAATTGGTCTCTGCATAGGACATGCTCAAACAAATGTGAACAGTTCAACCCATACAAAGTGATCAGAACTGGCATTAGTCGCATCCTCCTTTGCGACTCATCCCGGATGCATCCTAGACTAATCGCATTTTTTGCAGGGAAATAAATGTTTGCATATGTGTATGTATGTATGTAAATTTTACTTTTAATGCCCACATATAATCTTCAAAATATTTTATTAGTTTGATCAGTAAATCAATTATTTGGTTTATATTCGTAGAGAGAAAGACTTCTTGGTACCGTCTGGGAATATGCACAAATACATACACACATACTCATTTTTGCGAAAACAAATTATTAAACAATCAAGCAGATAACCACGTTAAGTCAATACATATCCATGTTCATATAAACTACATACATATGTACAGAGTACTCAGACAGGTGAGCTGGCAGTAGGGCAAACAGACTCACCGATTGACTGACTGACTGAGTGTTTTGTGACCTATGATGGCTTATTCGGTTGGTTGATTGTTTGTATTGCACACTTGTCACCATCTCAAATATACAAAATCGTACAGCAATGAGCCAAGTTGCTCCGAAATACGAGGGTATGTGAAAATTAAAATTGCTTGGTGTAGATGAGCCGACATAAGTAAGTTCTTAATTGTATATTTTTCCGGAACCGAAATAACTATCGGATTTTTATTTAAATTGGATTTATCCGAATCGGAAACAAAATTCATTAGGGATACTCGAAGAAGCGTTTAACGAGCCGACTCATTAGCTGTTATTTTTATTTTTATTTTTTTTTTTTCTTAATTTATTTATTTTTTCTTAATTTTTTTATTTTTTTTTTATTCTTATTTTTCTTAATTTTTTAAATTTTATTTTATATTATTTTTTATTTTTTTTCTTTATTTTTATACCTTTCATGAACATGAAATGGTATTATAACTTTGGTCCGTTGTTTGTAAAAATGAGCACCAATAAGTATACCAAAATGATCAGGGCGATGAGCTGAGTCGATTTAGCCATGCTCGTCTGTCTGTTTGTACGCAAACTAGTCCCTCAAATTTTGAGATATCTTGATGAAATTTGGTATGGAGCCGCCATTTTGCATGAGATTAATCATTTGTCGGAATCAGCAATACAACGCATAGCTCTCATACAATCGATTGTTCCGATAAATGAGGTTTAGGCTATGTATCTTCAAATTATCAGTTTTGCAGAGTTTTTACTAATTGTGAGTAAGGATCGGACACTTAAAACCGTGATGCGTATTCAAGTAAGGTATAAAGTATTCGGCACAGTCGAAGACAGCCCTTTCCTTACTTGTTTTTATTTAATTTTTTATTTTTTTATTTTACTTTATTTAGTTTTATTTTGTTTTATTTTATTTTATTTCATTTTAATTTATCCTACTTCACTTTATTATATTTATTTTGATTTTATTTTATATTTTTATTTTTTTTATATCATTTTATTTTATTTCATTTTATGCAACAAATAAACCAAAGAGTATTGTAGGAACTTTATTGTTTGATCATTAAAAATAATATCGTTTTCGCAGCATTTTAGAAAATGCATAAAGCCCACCCTCGTAAAAGTAAAAAAAAAACTACAAAAACAAAACTAATAAAAAAATTTAAAATAGTCGAGTATAAAAAGTTAACCGGTTGGATAGCTTTTTCAGAAGCAACATTTCGCAAACAACAACAAACATACTCAGCACGCATTCAAGCGCAAAAGTCCCCTTATAGCAAGCGCTAATAGCGCCGAAACAACCAAACCCACATCTCAGCTCACGAATTCACTGCAAAAGCAACAAACACTAATAATACAAAAGCGGTTAACAATAAAAAAAGGAAACATTGAATCGATGGCACTGAGCAAAAATCTCAACTGTTATCTCAATTGCCATTATGAGTGTTTCGCATGCGCTTGAGTATCAACTCGCGGTTTTTGCTAGGTGAGCGACACAAAAACAATAACAATAACATCAAAATAAAATATCACTAAATTAGAGAAACAAAAACAAAAAAAAAATCAAATCAAATTTGAAAAATGGCGATATGACTTCCAAAATAGCCACCGAATTCCGCCGGTAAAAAATACTGATATACCTACATTCATACGTACACACACACATCTATATGTTGACGAGCTCCCAATATATTGATTACCGATATGACCGATGATCCAATAATACAGGTCGTGTTAATAGACCAGCTGATTTTTACTTTTGTCTCGAATTTTGACATAACACTCATTTCTCAGTACGATTTTGACGATTGAACTCACAAATTACAAAAACAAAATACATGGAACATTTTTGTGTGTCTGTATGTTTGTCGAACTGCTACGACCTGTTGTAGTTGGATCATGATATAACCTACCCATATAGTCAGTGTGTTTTGTTTAGATTACTAGGAATATCGCGGTCGCTCAATAATGCCCTTTTCTGCTCCTTCTGTTGAATCTGAAAGCCCTTTTGGGAGATAAAAATTGGTTTTTTGCCAACTCGAACTTGTCCTTTGTGGAAGTTGTAAATCCTCAACAAATTCAAATTATTATTATATCTTAAGTTTTGCATATTTTTTTTCACAATGCTCTTTGTGATTTGACGGTTGTTTTTCTTGCTAAAAAAATGTGTTTTTAACATTCTTTCTTCACTGCGTCTCTTACAATTTTTTCGGGCACCACCGGTGTGCTAAAGAACAGGCATTGCTAGATATTTGTTGTAAGTCAAGGCTGTAAAAGGCACATTGTATAAGTTTAGCATATTTTTTGGATATCTATGCTATAAAAACTGAAGTACATATGTATATGCAGCCCTTGATTTTGCTGTATTCAACATCAAACAAATAAGAATTGTAAATGTATTATTTTTATCTTCGTTTTCCAGCTAATTCAATGAGTTTACTCTTCACATAATTATTTCACGTACTAATATGCCAAGCAATCAAAGCCAAAGTCGAGTTTTAAATTGAGTTAATATCGGAATCGGCATAAAAAGCTACCAGACAATTTCTGTTGTAAGAGCTAAAGTTCAATTAGCATTTTAAAATTAAATTGTGTAAAAATATTAATGTTAAGCTGAATATCGAATGACAAACTGAAATATTCAGTTTATGTTCTTGTTGTTTGTAGCACAAAACAATATCCGAAGGTTTTATTGAATATTAGCGATGGGGACAATCCGTTGTCGTATATGGAATGTAATAGATCGCTTAGACAAACTCCGACTCGTGCGTACTGAGCTGGCCAATAACATAAAAAGCGCGTTTGAAAAGTCAGCCAAACGCTACAATCTTCGAAGCAGGTAAACAACTTTTAGTAAAGGTGAAAAAGTATATCGTCGGAATTTTGTTTTGAGCGACAAAGCCCGTAAGTTTAATACCAAGCTAGCACCCGTTTTTGGTAAAGCCAAGACATAGAAAATGGTAAAGTGGGCTGGTATTATAGCAAAAATATAAAGAAATGGAAGGGTTAAATACATCTGGTTTGCAGATATCTTCCCATAAAAATTTAAAAAAGCGATAGATATATATATTTTTTATTTCTATATAGCTATTCCCTGGAATCACGCCACTTTTTTAAGTTCCTATATAAAGGGCGGAATCTCGCAGATCGTTCTCTTTCGCTGGATAAGTCTTCACTAAAAAGTATACCCCCGCCGTAAGTGTACCCGACCGAAATTGTAGGAAAACAAACTCGTTAAGTAAAAATTGCGTTTTAAAGTTACTCGCAAAATAAAACAATTAAGTAATAATTTAGGATGATTTATTCCGCGCGATATTCTACAAAACGTTGGGAGCCATTTTCTGTTATGGAAACTTTATAAGCATTTATACTCTGGGTTGACAATTGTTTAAAATTTGTATCAAGTTTACCTGATGGCGAGAAGAAGCTGGTCGGTGTCTGCCTCTGTGCGTAAATTTTTTTCTTGTTAGGCCTTCGCTTTGTCATAACTTGTGGTTTGGTCGGTCGTTTGTTCAACGAATCCACAGAAGTGGCTGAAGCTCCGGGACAGTTAGACCCACACGGGCAGACACCGATCAGCTTCTTTTCAAATACAAATATTAAACAATTGTCAACCCAGAGTATAAATGCTTACAAAGGTTCCATAACAGGGCGCGAATACTGCGTGAACGATTTGTTTAACCTCTTTGGCGCTTGGATCGTAGTCGCTTCTCACGACGAGCATACCTTGCAGCGGGTTTTTTCTAAGTCCCGTACTGCGATGGGAGTGTTTTAAATTAATCCAAAATTCCTGATTTTCAATAGAGTTTCAAAATGATTTCCCCTAAAAAGTTACAAAATTGATGTTAGCTGAAATTACTTGTAGGCAATGACATAATTCATCTCTATTCGATGCATATTGGAACGATTTTCCGTCATCCCTTGTCAAATTTGGTTTTGAGGCAGACCGATTTCGGCGTTGTGCCATCATCAGTGTCGATTTTCGTTCTATTCCTTGTGTACTTTAGTCAAGGATTGCATTACTTTCCTTTTGAAATTTGAAGTTTCAGTTGATACTATTTTGAAAGGATTTTTTGTCATCCCCCCATCATTTTTGATTTCGGTACAAAACGATCAAGCATCATGCAATCTTCACTGTCGTTTTTCGCTCTATCTTGGTTTATAGTATCCTGTACTCTATTTTCTATTTTAATACTAGCTTATACCCGTGGGTTTCACCCCGCATTTCTATAAAAAAATATGCAATGGACTATGAAAATGTCCAGTTGTATGGGAGGTGCCACGCCCCCTTTTTCGTTTTCGCCAGTGGTAGCGATTGATCCCATATAACCCCTTACCAAATTTCAGTGATCTAACGTTAATGCTTCCAGAGATACGGAATATGAAAAATTCCATTTGTATGGGAGGTGCCACGCCACCTATATATATCAAAACATTTTTTAGCCCATGACCGTCCCTGGAAGATATCCAGTGCGTGTTTCAAATTTGGTTACGATCGGTTTATACGTTTAGAACATAAGTCGGTCTATAGATACATACATAATTTGAGTTTTATATACACCCAATAAACAATGAAGTAAGCTAATTTATTAAACAATATTTTCCAAACGTTGAAATCAATGTTTTCCAAACGAGCTTGTAACTAAAAAATTTCACAAACGTTTAAATATGTTTTCACAATTGTATGGTAGCTTTGGGGAATTAACTTGAAGTGAGTTTTCTGCGAGGTGAACAGCTTGGTAGCTTTCAAAAATAATTGCTAAATAATTTGATTGATATAATATTTATTATATGGGCGACGTGGTGTAGCGGTAGTGTTGCCAGCCTACCACTCCGAAAGGCCCACGGTTCGAGTCCTTGGACAGGTAACATCAAGAGTGGTTTAAAAAATGTTTTTCAAAACGCTGTCAGAGGGTATTTCTTCCATGGAAGGCTTCTTAGCAGAAATTCATCTGATTTGCTTTGCAAATGGAAATGCAAAAAGTTGGAAGCAGCACGCCACAAATTGTTACTTGAATTGTAAAAAAAGTAATAAATGGAACTCAAATTACTACAAAACATATTTTAAAATAATTATAATAATTTATTTAATGAAAAGGTGAGGAAATTGTCGGTATTCGAACCAGCAACCTTTGGAGCAAAGGTCTAGTACATATTCATCAGGCTGCTGGCCCGTTTTCACCGTCGTTGCCTAAATCAAACAAATCTAACAAATCCTTACTGTACGTTGAATAAAACGTTAATTAAAAATGGATTTCCAAACTTCTTTTGCAATTGTTTAAAAAGGGGTCACTTTCGTTGATTCGACAATTTTTTCCAAACATTTAACAATGATTATAGTAAAGGTTGCCAAACGAAAAGCTTGCTACAGTAAGTTTATCGTAAGCTTATAGCAAACGTATTTTGCTTATTGGAGTATACGAGGTGTGTTCAAAAAGTATCGCGAATTTTGAATTTTCGCTGGTTACGTATATTCGAATTTCGAATTTTTTGTGGCGTTATGTACCAACTCATGTCTCTCACTTATTTTGAATGTTCAGTTAATTGTTGACAGCTGCTTTGCTTGCACGTGTTTTGGATCGTCTTCGATTTTTACCTATTTTTTTACCAAAATTGCTCAATTGTGACCAAAAACAGCATCGCATGAACATTGCTAATGAGATGTTAAACTCTGTACGCGACGACCCAAATTTGCTCCAGAGGGTCATAACTGGTGACGAATCGTGGGTTTATGGTTATGACGTGGAAACCAAAGCTCAATCATCTCAATGGAAGCTGCCGCACGAACCAAGACCGAAAAAAGCGCGCCAAGTTCGGTCGAATGTGAAAGTTTTGCTGACAGTTTTCTTCGATTGCAGGGGCGTGGTGCATCATGAGTTCTTGCCACAGGGAAGAACGGTCAATAAGGAATATTACCTGCAAGTTATGCCCAATTTGCGCGAAGCAATCCGCCAGAAACGCCCGGATTTGTGGAAGAACAAAAATTGGCTTTTGCACCACGATAACGCCCCTGCTCACGCATCGTTGCTTGTGCGCGACTTTTTGGCCAAAAACAACACACTAATGATGCCGCAGCCACCGTATTCCCCAGATCTGGCCCCCTGTGACTTTTTCTTGTTCCCTAAACTGAAGAGGCCCATGAAAGGACGACGTTACGCTTCTGTTGACGAGATAAAGACGGCATCGAAGGAGGAGCTGAACAAGATACAAAAAAATGATTTTTTTAAGTGCTTCGAAGATTGGAAAAACCGTTGGCACAAGTGTATAATATCTCATGGGGATTACTTTGAAGGGGACAAAATAGATATTCATGAATTAATAAATAATTTTTGAAAAAAGACAAAATTCGCGATACTTTTTGAACACACCTCGTATAGATAGGCAATATTTTTAAAGAGTTTTATTCCTCATGACCTCTTTCAGAATTTTAATCAACAACGTTTTTTGGAACAACCCCTCAAACATTCTAGTAGCATTCATAATTTAAGGGCCTGAAATGACTCCAAAATATGTGGGAAATGTGAACCACAGAAATATGATCTTGTATAACCCTGATGTGAGCAAACTTATGATTTACATTTAACAAAGCAGCACTGGAACAAATTTTATTTTGGAACATTTTTAACTCGTCAGTGTTTGAACATTTTTTTTGACCAGTTGGCTATTCGCTTTGTGATCCTAATATTATTGGCAAGTCGAGGGCACTTCGTAGTTTCTAAAAAAAAATTATATCAGCACCATCTATACGTCATTTGTCAAAATCTTTCACTTGTTTGGCGCTAATTTTGAGTTTTCTTGCTTTTTACTATTTGTTACGATGTAAATTGAGATAAAAATGCCCAGACTGTAAGTATTGCTTTTTTTTTAATTGAATGTGATAAATGAATAAATAAAGTATATTATAAACATGCATTATGCTATGAAAATAGTACATACTTTGTTTATTACATAGCTCGAAATATGTGGTGTCACCTGGGGGTGACTCTGGGCACTGTATGACTATTGTTTATTGTTTATCGGACTTCTGGAAGTGAGATTTTAGTGCTTGCTAACGTTTTGTAGATTGGCCTTGGATGAAATTATCGAGGAGTTGATTGCCGAAGAAGACCCAGGCGATATTATTACATTTCCTTCGGATGATGGCGTGGTAACAGACGAAGACAGTGGAGAGGAAAACAATGCTGACATTCCCCATCTTCCTAGTCGCATGCTTTTGTCTCAAGTAGATGTACAAAATTTACAAAATATAGAATTTTATTTACTGCATAGTTCTGTAAGTCATTTAACTGTTTGCTTGTTAGTAAATAAATATCCCAATAAAAAGAAACAATGGTCTCCTTCAATAGATATAAAAGAAAAATATGCTGGAATGTATGACACAATGCCAAGTGTCACCTGTAGGTAGAGTTAAATTTTTTTTGTGGTAAATTTTCCAGTGTAATATAAAATTTTAACAGTGTACCTTTCTAATGGTACAACAATTTTTGAAAACTGTTGAGCCATTCCGTAGTAATCACAGCTTGAAGGCACCTATTACCGTAATTTTTAAAATATTTCGATACCTTGCCACGCCCACAATTTTTCGAAAATGCAATTACTAAAAATAAGGTTGTGTACGTGTAGTTACTACATGCGAAATTTCATCAAAATCTGCTAGGGTCGGGTCAAAATTTGCCTTTGTTTAGGTTTTGTTATGAAATTCATCAGCTTTAAGCTTAAAAAGTTACTCATGCGTCCCGCACACCCTTTCACAAGCGAAAAAAAAACGAAATTTTTTGCAATCGTTGGTGTTCTGCGCTCGAATAGTGGTGTGGCGCTAGTGTTGCTGGCCGACTACACCGAAGGTTCAAGGCTAGAGCCCTGGGACAAGTTACATCAAAAGTGGTTTAAGAAAATTTTTTCCCCCCTCCGCATTGGTTTGGCAGACTGTACCGAGTGTACTTCTGCCATGGAAGGTTTCTCAGCAAAAATTTTTCTGCTTTGCAAATGTCGCCCGGAATCAGAAACTGTATGTCCCGCCAATTTGTAGGAAAAATTAAAAGCAGCACACCACAAATTGATATAGAAGCTCAGCCTTAATCTCCTCGGAGGTATACGTATGTCGCGCCAATCATTTATTTTTATTTTTTTAATTAGAAGTTTTTTGAGTTTTCATATTCTTTGAGAGAGTTATCTCTAGAAGGATTATTTCATTTTAATGAAAACCTCATACCAATTTTTAAATCACAGTTTTCAAATTTAAAACAGATGTTGCCACGCTTTATAAAATATGTAACTTTGTATATATGTACTTATGTATATTATCATGCACTTTGAAAGAATTTTCGAAAGCAAAAATCTATTACATTTTTTACGACCCTATCAAAACCAGTCACCATTAATCACTTCCACTCATATAATTTACGGTCTGTTATAAACCAATTAGAGTTCGCTTACATATTAGTGGAGAATCGACGTGCATAATAAAAGTATAAACAAATATACACATAAAAAAGATTGACAAGATTTACATGAGTTCCCAGCTCAGAAAAATAAAAACCAAAACACTGGAGAGCCAGTAGAAAGAAATGTATGCTTACACAAAACGAGGAATTGTGATAAACTTAAGAAAGCGTAGTGGTGTTCCGATACAGCTCTGTACTAGATTCCTGCACTAATTTAAATTTTTAGGAGAAATAATCGATACAAAAAAAGTACGTGTGAAAACGAATCCTAAACATATAAAAACTTTAGATTATGCATTTATTTCTAAGAAATAACAAAACAACAACAAGTTGACAAGAAGGTGTGCCGGTGTCAAAAAAAATTGCGCCCGATACATTTGGGCTAATACCAGAATACAAAATACAAAAAACAGTTTTTGCTTACAGAAAAAATATCGATACACAGATAGTTTTGAATGTTTTAAAGTATCGATATTTTGTTTCTTTTATCGGGTCCGATTCTGTACTTTTCTGGCAAAAAGTAGCAAAACTGTCAAAAACTTAAAAATCGCTAGGGGCTGATAGAAAATGTAACTTCTTTCAATAGCTCTGTTCGGCGAACACACAATTTTTTACAATTTTTAATAAATAGCGTTCGGCGACACAAAAACTTGCAGTGAGAGAGCGCACTTTGAAACTTGCAAGTGAAAAACAGCAGTTTTTACAACTTTGCAAGTTTTGTCGCCGAACACACCTATTATCTACATAAATGTCAAAGTTTATTTAGAAGTAGCGAAAAATAAATTTTTAAAAATTGTATAAAACTTTTACTAAAGGGAGACATTTCATTGGGATAGGAAGCTGCAAGTTTCTGCTGCAGAAATTTCACTCAGTAAGGCGCTAAGCAGATGCAATGTGGCGATACTTTGACAGCTGAGTGTTTGTGTGCATAACAACAAGTTCGACGGATACAGCAAAGTGGTGTTTGCTTGAAAGTGAAAAACAGGTGACCATGACATAAGAAAACAACAACCAAAAACTTTAAATTTTGAGCTGCTTTGCTCACAAGTTTTTGAAAATTCTTGTTTGGCGAAAACTTTTTACTTTTTACTTTTTGCGTTTCGAGAGAGTTTTAGTTAGCTTTCTCCTTACTGAAAGTTCTTTGCAAGTTTTGTCGCCGAACACACCTTTTGTCAAGTGCACAACAGCTGATCGTTTGACAGATTTAAGAAAACTAACACTTCTGACTAAGAGAGAACTTGTTTTCTTTCTTTTTGTATGCTCACTGTGGTCAGAGAACCGAGTACGGGATAGAATTCCAGATACGTCTGCCTCTTTCTGATTTCGAATGTTGTGAGCACAGCAAAATATGGGCGTAATTATAAGATATTTACTTCAAGGTAGCGACAGCTAAAATTTTTATTTTTTTTTTTTTGTTAATTTTTACCCGACTTTTTGATTGATTATTTCGGCGCTCAAGAAGATATACTCAAAGTTATACTCAGTTTTATTACTTTTTAACTCCATTTATGTACTATTGTCCCATTGTATAACGCTCGCTCGTTGTATTGGTGATGGAGATCAGCAACGCCAGCTCAGAGCTCACGGCCTACGGCTTAAAGACCATTGGCTTGCTTGTAGTAATTCAGTATAGTAGTTAGGCTTACAAACAAGTGATCGGGAGTCGGCAAAACATACAATTGGCTTTTCTATCCGACTTTTGTGATGGTTTGAGTTTGAGTAGCATCATACGACGTTCGTTTACACATTTACTTACATACAGTGCATGTCGGTACTAGTTAACTACGAATGTGATTAAAGCTAGTTGAATGGCTTTTCGGACAAGAGCAAAATGCTCAGCTTCGGTGGCGGCGAGCCTCATAAAACTTAGTATAATACTCGTACTATTTGAATGATCGGTGACAAAAGCATGCAATAAATGTGACAAAAGAATAAATAAATTAATAGATAAATAAGTTTAAATATGAATAAGTAAAGAGTAAGTTTATAAGTGATACATACCCTTCATATGTACGAGTATGTATGTATATGTGTTTACGAGAAAAATTTAGCTCGAAATGCGAATACAAAGCTAAAATGTGAAAGAAATTACTTAGTTTTTTTATTTTTATCTTTTCTTTTTGCGTGCAGTGAAGTATTTAAGAATTACAACAAAAAAAAAGTTTGACTGTAAATATAACAAAATGTGATTTGTAATTAAAAGGTAAATAAAAGAAAATGCGAGCAAAATTTTAACAAATATTTATGTATGTGTATATATATGAAAGGAAACAGCAATCAAAGTTAATTGAATTACACACATTTTTAAAAATAACTTAACAAGTTTGTAACCAAAACGTTGCAAAGACATACTAAATAGTTGTTCGACTACATTTTTGCAAACCAATAAAACTACAAATCAAGCAACTGTGTAGCAAGTTGAGAAAAATAACGAAAAAAAGTTTATCATAATGCAACTTTTTTTACATAAAAACTGGTATGATTAGAAACTTTCATGTGCATCAATTGACATATTTACTTATCCATACATGTGTACCTGTGTACCTGCATTAGACCGTATGGCATTTCCCTAAGTTGGTTCTTTCTGTTGTCATTCACTTAACTCAGTCAACATCAGATAGAAAATTCTCAAACGCTTTGAGTCAAAATTTGCATTTCGGTGCATTTGGAACTAAACATATGATCAAATCTGGTTCCACGTTAGTATCAATCCAAGTTTTAAGTGTTTATGAATGCGAATTTAATAAAACTAGAGTTAGCGCAGTGGTTTAAATTACTAATTAATTATTAAATTATTATGTTAAATTTAAACTTATTTTATATTATTATTTTTTTGTACTTTATTTCACTTTATTTTATTTTATTTTTATTTTATTTTATTTTATTTTATTATATTTTATTTTCTTTTTTAATTTTGTTTAATGTTTTTTATTTTATTTTATTTTATTTTACTTTATTTTATTTTATTTTATTTTATTTTATGTTATTTTATTTTGTTTTTTGCTTTTTAATTTTATTTAATTTTTTGTATTTTATTTTTTTTCTTTTATTTTATTTTATTATTATTTTATTCCTTTTTTCCAACAATTTTTGTTGATTTTATTAATTAATTTTTTTTCATAAAAATGAAAATGTGAAAAATTATTATTCTTGGCCTTGAGCTCGTTTCATGAATTTTAGTTATTTTATTTATTTTATTTTATGTTATTTTTTTTTTTGTTTGCATTTTATTTCTTTATTTAATTTTTTCGACCAGTTGCAGTCAACAATTCAGTCCTGCTGATGACTTCAGAGTGAAGTCCAAATATCGACGTATTACATCAATATAAATGTATATTAAAAATCCACTTGTTGTGTTTTACTAATAATATACAAATTTTTGGCCTAGAGCTCGTTTAAAAATTTTTAAAAGTAATTTTTTTATTTTGTTTTATTTTTTTATTTTTATTTTTTTTAAGTTTATCTTATTTCAATGAATTTTTATTTTATTTTATTTTATTTCATTTTATTTTATTTTACCCAGCTCATTTTCAAATGTTTATCAACTCGTAGTCAAGTTGCAAATAAATGTTTGAGAAGCATTTGAAAAACACTTTGAGAAATTTGTTTCTTGTTATCCATTGAGCTATCAATCCACATACTCACAATGTCACATACTACATTATCTAAGCGCTAATTCAATTATAGGCCGAATCACAAATTGATAGACTCAGTCAGTCAGGGCACACAATAAAGCAGACACAGAAGTACATAGATAAGGAAACTGCTTAAAATTGGTCGTCGTATGTATGTATGTGTATCTATCGACTACAATGACAGCAACAACAATAGGCTTAACTCTGAAAGTCCATGCATCTGCATCTTTACTTTTAAGTGAGGGGCAATCTGTCAAAATCTCAGCGTGACACAGACCACTTACAATGGGACATTTTTGATGCAAACCTTAAAAACCACCTCAATTATTGAAAGTTCGTGTAAAACGATACTGTTTATACCCAGCTCGTCATATATAAAATATATTCACACGTACGTACGACATTGGAAATTCCACTTTAGTATTTAAGTAATCCTTTTGTAGACTATCAGGTGATCGAGTAAGATTTCCGATGCTCGTATTGTGATACCACAAAGTCTATTATTATGTTAATCCCTCCTTTCCGACGCACAAATAGGCTAATAAACTCCTTGAAGTCATTTACATTAGAAGTGAATAGCTGAGCTTTATCTGTGTGTGAAGGTAACGAAGGTGCACTCAGTGGTGCATTCAAGGGTTAAGATGTTAATAATTTCCGCATTTTCCTTTCTTACTCGCTCTTTTGCTCCACAGGCAAATCACCTTTGCTTACCAACTCATATGTACGCTTTAATATTACTACAATACTAGTAAATCACATCTTTCGAGATCGCATTTACTTTCAAGTTTGTCTCTTATTTTGCATTTGTGGACACGTTGCTCAACAATCGCTCAAAGCGCTCAGACATTTGTCATCAATCAAAAAAGTCGTCTGTTTATCTTTTTCGTCTTACTTTACATTGCGATGTTCCTCTGTTGTTTTTTTTTTTTTCAGTGCGACTAAAGTTGTAGTTATTGTATGTAATAGGGATATAGCAAATATTCGAATTCCGAATTATTTTATTTCATTTTATTTTTTTTTTTGTTATTTTATTTCATTTAATTTTATTTTATTTCATTCTTTTATTTTATGTTAATTTCATTTCATTTTCTTTTATTTTATTTTATAAAATTTTTTTTTTTTTTTGTTTTTTATTTTATTTTGTTGTTGGTTTTATGATCTGTTCATTTTTACATATTTTTGTAAGTTTAACGAGCTCAAGACCAGTTGATAATAATTCTTAGTTTACAGGGTGGCTGATGAATTTTGCTACATTAAGAAACTCAAATAATTTTTTTTTTCAGTGTATGGAATTCATTTTTCTTTTATTCATGTTAAAGCTCATTAAATTTTATTAAATATAGCTTAATTAGTTTTAAAAATAATGGAATTTAAATGCCCCCCTGCTCGTCGATGCATGTGCGGCATCTTACCAAAAAGTTGTTCATTACTGCTGGGAGAGTTGAGACAGGAATAGCGGCAATTGTTTCTCGAATGGATTGCCTTAGTTCATTCAAATTTGTTGGTTTTGCTTTGAAGACATCCAGTTTGCAATAACCCCACAAGAAAAAGTCAGGTGCAGTAAGGTCAGGCGACCTGGGTGGCCAACGGAATGTGGAGTTTCTGGATATCAGCTTATTGGGAAATTTTCGTCGCAATTCTGTCATAACAGGTTGGGCTATATGAGGAGCTGCACTATCTTGCTGAAACCACACAGAGTTGAAAGAAATTCTCATTCGGCGTAATTCTGGATAGAAAAACTCTCTCAACATGCTCGAGTAACGGTCTCCAGTAACCGTAACGGTGTGACCGTTTTCTTCGAAGAAGTAGGGCCCGACAATGCAGCGTGATGAAACTGCACACCACACTGTGACACGAAGTGGATGCAATTCCGTCTCATGGAGTATCTGTGGGTTGGAAGCACTCCTAATTCGACAATTTTGTTTGTTTATGTTGCCGTTTAAATCGAAATGGGCCTCGTCAGACATGAAAAGACAGTTCAACATGTTTCCATCCTCTTCCACCATTTGAAGCATCTTCTGGCAAAATTCCAAGCGAATCGGCAAGTCTGCAGCGTTCAGTTTGTTGGCCATTTGAACTTTATATGGGAATAAGTCCAAATCTTTGTGCATAATTGACTGTAATGACTGTCTGCTTACACCCATTTGAGCAGATAAGCTTCTTGTGGAAACACGTGGATTGTTTTGTATGGCAGCAGCTACAGCAGCGATTGTTTCCTCCGTTCGAACTGAAGGGTTTCGATGGTAAGGTCTTCTGTTGACTGTCCCATGCTCGGCAAAATTGTTTACAAGTCTTATTATGGTCCATCTGCTCGGAGGTTTGCCGCCAAACGTGCGCCTATACTCTCCTTGAACCGAAACTACGGACTCCAGTGCGTGATAGCGGCGGACAATCCAAATTCTTGTTTCAGTGTCCCAGTTATCCATTTTTGTTAAATGTAAAAGTCAATCTGCAAAATAAAAAAAAATTTACCAGATTCATTAAATAGAAAAAAAGTTATTTAATTTTTTTTTGGTAGCGGCTTTCATTAGCCACCCTGTATTATTATTATTTTTAATTAGAGGAAAATTTGAAAGCAACAAACATATACAGGCTATAGTTATAATACTATTTCGAAAACAGCCACGATCAGAGGATCTTGTGGAGAATCGAACCCACTTACTCTGATTCCAAGCGCAGCTGCCTAACCCATAGGCTATGCTGCGTGTAGTTTTGCAAGCTGTTTAATTAACTAAGAATTATTATCAACTGGTCTTGAGCTCCTTAAACTTACAAAAATTATTTTATTTTATTTTACTTGTTTAGTTTTACTTGTTTTCTTTTCTTTTGTTTTATTTTTTTTCTTTTCTTTTCTTTTCTTTTCTTTTCTTTTCTTTTCTTTTCTTTTCTTTTCTTTTCTTTTCTTTTATTTTCTTTTTTTTTTTATTTTATTTTATTTTATTTTATTTTTTTTTATTTTTTTCTTTTTTTATTTTATTTTATTTTATTTTTTTTTTATTTATTTTTTATTTTTTTTTTTTTATTCTAAAAAGAGAAGTTGCTTTCTTAATGTTGGATCATGAAATTGCTAAATCCATAGAAAAAGCAAAAAAATTATCGTGCAAACAAAATTATTTCTTAAAAATATTTAATACCCGAATATTTCAAATTCGCAACATCCTTAGGTGCGCAGTACATAGGCGTTTTATGCGTTAAATTATAGCTTAAATTTAGCATCGTGTAAACACTCTTAAATATATATATCCCTACCCCAAGTTGTGCAGCAACTTCTTTTGTTGGCCCCAATTATGATGACGGGGATGATTGTCACGTCATTATCTTATCATCAATGTTTGAGCTATATTCCTTGTATACACTTTATTTTATTACTTATTTAATCTATGTTGAAATAACGTCTGAGCTTATGAAAATCGGTTAAGATGAGTTTGGTTTGGATTGTATTAAGTTCAAGCAATGGGTGCTTACAAATATGTGAAAATTTTGCTTTTACTTCAAAATTCATCTTAAGTTTTAGAGAAATGCAAAAATGAAAATTATATTATTATAAATGTCTTAAAATGTCTGTGGTATACATACATAGTTCATGCTCCTGTGGGAACTTAATAAAATTATTTCCAAGTCATGTGTTAGTAAGAAATCTCCTCTACAAAAATTTAAAATTTCTGTGTCTTACGCGCCTTCTCATATTATATCACAATTATGTATATAATATTCGGTTTAACCCCAACTTAGACTTCCTTACGTGTTTAAACTTTTTTGACGATTTATTATGACGTTTATCCTACAGCCAAATGGAATTTCAATATTGCAAACAAATGGGTGTTGTTTTCACATAATTACCTGATAAGCAATCATCAATTGTTTTTACTACTTTTTTTTCTAAAATTTTGATTGTTTTATTTTAAAACGTTTTTATTGCTTTGACATGTGCATTGTTTGTGGGAGCTGCTAGAACTTGGAACGTGTGAACTCAATTCCAAAATTTCTATTGTAAAAATGTATAAGTATCGTCGCTGCGCCAACAAAAACAGTTAAACATATGATTACTCTACATTTTTTTATGTTCTACTTTATAAGCACTATCTGTTCAACGCAATTTGGGTTTTTGCAATTTTTTTATATCTTTGGTTGTTTCAAAAAAATAATCGATTACCACTAATTGACTAATCGATTACTTATTTTATTTGATATCTCTTTCTCTGTGGTTAATATAATTGGACTGAGTTCCATCACCTTCATAATCTCGCAGAGGCCAAGCGTTGCAACTAAAAACAATGTTGAATTATTCGAATAGTGACAGTTAGTCGATTAGTGGACAACGAATATTTGCTATTCGGTTTTCAAACAGCTCAATAGTTGCTATTCGTCTTATCGACTAGCCGGATAATCGATTGTAAACAACTCGTTCGAAACTAAACAGTGAGGATGGCGGAACGCCGAAACAGGTTTGTTACAAAACCAAATTTAACAAGAGATGGCAGATAATCGTTCCAATATACATCAACTTTCCACCCTGCCGGAAAATCAACAAATAAAACAAATAGCACTAATATTTACTTACATATCGTCGTCCCGCCGGTAAAAGCTACTAACTTCAATCAACAAAATTTTACAAATAAACGAAAGCACTCTATTAAATGAAAAGTAAACTCAAATTTCAAAATTTGAAAAAGGTAAAAGTGAATTTAGTTTTAACCGCCGGATAACGATACTCTATAGAAATGTTTCCAAACATTTTTTTTTATAAATTTTAAATAAAAAACTTTTTTATGCTCTAAAACTTAACCCTTTACTGACAAATATAATAATAATAATATCTATTTAAATATAATAATGAATGTAAATCTTAAACATCTTTGCAGAATTTCCTAACTAAAGCATAATACAGAAGGATGCTTCAAAAGCAACATAAAAAACGTTTACAACGATTTTATGGATATGGACTTTCTTTCTGATCCAATATTTTCGGATTTAGGTAAGAATATTTCAATGCAGCTGTACTATTGTTATTAGTTATTAATTTATAATTGAAAAAAAAAAAAACAAAGTAAATTGGAATGGTTCTTGTCATTGCAATTTTTTCCTGAATTAATCCCTAGATATTTACCTCTAGAAACTGAAATAGCACTGAATTCAGGGATCTTGTACCTCTTCGTGAGAAAAACAAATACCGTTTAACTTGGATTAATAGTTTGTCCTCAGAATTCTGACTACCTATTTACTATTCGAATGTATCCCTGGATAAAGTACCTAGGTACTTTCAGCCTGACAAGCATTGCCACTTCGTCAGCGTAGGCAAAAACTTAGAGAAGAAGAAAAAATTAAAAAGAAGGCATGGCTATTAACGATTATGCAAAAAAATAGGAATAAACAAAAGTAATTATAATTATAATTATATTTTTTTGATTATTTCACCGTATTCTTACATGAAAAATGTCATTATCATAAACCGAAAAATTAAAAATAATCATTAGTTTTGATTGTGTATGATTACTTTTAATTACTTTTGACTGTTTTTAAATATTTTTAATTACTTTTAATTATGTTTGATTATTTTAATTTACTTTTGACTGATTTTGATTATTTTGAATTACTTTCGCCTGTGTTTGATTATTTTTAATTGGTTTTATTAATGGCAATTACTTATTAAAAATAATCATTAGTTTTGATTGTGTATGATTACTTTTAATTACTTTTGACTGTTTTTAAATATTTTTAATTACTTTTAATTATGTTTGATTATTTTAATTTACTTTTGACTGATTTTGATTATTTTTAATTACTTTCGTCTGTGTTTGATTATTTTTAATTGGTTTTATTAATGGTAATTACAATTGAAACAGAATCATGAAAAAAGGTAAACAATTCCAATTAATCCTTAAATATATCCTCAAAAAATAATAAAGAAATGTTTAACCGGTAATCATTACGATTAATAATCATTATTTTGCAGGCCTGTATGGCGTAGTGAGAATCCTCACACAAATGCCACATTCATACACACAGCTACACAAATTTATTTTAACCCTTTTAATGCATTATGGATTGGTGCGAAATATGAGATGAATATTTGACTAAAGCCAAAAGTATCAAATGTATGTATGTATGTATGTGCATACTTATATATTTTAATGGTATGCTAAATTGTAATGTTATATCTTCTTCAAGTTATAACTATCTCTATACACATCTATTACACACTAAAACAAACCATTCTTTATTTTATTATTTGTGAGGTAGCCGATTAGCTGTTTGATCAATAATTCAGCGCGAACGTTTAAAAAATAATTTGCCTCTGTGATTTTTATTTTACTCAATGCAAATTCAGTAGTTGACACAACGTGTTAATGGCAATTCCTTTCGACTGCGCGATAGTTGCTTGCAGGCAGTTAGGGAAGTACTCTGTGTAGTAACAAAAAAAAAAAAAAAAAAAAAACAAAAAAAAAAACATAAATATCAATAAAATCAGCTCGTTATATAATACTAATGCTGTTAAACACAGACGGAAAGCTAGTAAAAAAGATTAAAATTGCATTACTTAAAAAACAGCAGTCAACAATATGCACAAACTGCCCTACTTATAATAATATTTAGTTATTTAGTTTGAAGAAAAACTGCTCTTTAATGTTTAATGACACATTTGTAGAAATAATAGCAAATGCAAAATGAATGTAAATTAGAAATAATATTAGCAAAAAAATAATAACAAAAACGTAAAAAATAAAGCCATGTGAAAAAAGAATACATAAAAACAAAACTATTAAAAATAAATAAGTAAGGACAGCACTGTCTTTGGTTGCACCGAATGCCTTATACGTTTCATAAAATTTCAGCATTGGCTTCAGTGTTCGATCTTCATTTAAAATATGTACAAACTGCGCAAAATTTGACTGTCTCAGCCCGTTAATTGGCAGATACATAGCCCAAGCCCGGTTTATTGGGAAAATGGGTTGTATGGGGGTTATACATTCTCAATGATTTTCACTACACACATTAGATATGTAAATGCAAAACTTGTGTTCCCAGCTATTAAATTGCAAGAGTTATAGCCCTAAATCCGTTTATCGGCACAATCGATTGTATGGGAGCTATATGTTTTATTGATATCGGATATGCTGGTTGCGACAAATGATTAATATATTACAAAAAGGCAGACAGACGAACATGGCTAAAGCGACTCAGCTCATAGCCCTGAACATTTTGGTATACTTGGTGGGTCCATATATATTTTTTTTCTTACCTAAAAACGTCGGACCGAAGTGATTATACCATTTCATAGTCATGAAAGATATAAATATTAACAATCGGACGGTTTCGGGATTTAATAACGGAAAAACATTAGAAAATACCAAGCCGACACTGCCCAAACATGTCACAATATTAGACGATATTGGCTTGCAATTGGAGCTGGTAACAACACAAAGCTTTCGATAGAATGCTCATTTACAAGTATTTCGATTTTCTTTGCTTGTAATGCTTTACCTGATTTGCGAACGTGAACATTGAGTGCGAATTGATTTGCTTCGAAAAGCATTGAAATGTATCGAATCGCGTCAAAGTGTCCAATTGTATAGAATTTTGTATGTCCCACACTTTTAAACATACATACATATTTACATACGCACATTATTTTTATGGTTTTATTCATAACCACGATTCCAGCGAAGCTTTCGCGACAAGTAGCGCACAACAACAATTATACAAAATTTCAATTTTAAAGATTCATTTTACTTTTCAACCGTAATTAAGTATTTATATATAAATACATACTATTTCTTTTTTGATTATATATTTAGGCATCTCGTTTCATTTAGCACTAACATTTTTATTTAATGCAAATTTACTGCTAACGAAAACTACCCATCTATGACAAATGTATGAATATTATTTCTCAATTAAAAGAACCAAATATTTTTAATGCCATGTGCCATATTGTTGTTTTGATCCACCCACTAAATAGATTTTCTAAGAAAACCAGAAAAGATTTGATTTGAAATGGTTCACGAAAAGTAATTTGCATTAGACTGGGCCTAATAAAAAACAAGTAAGGACGGCGCTGTCTTCGGCTGTGCCGAAGGCTTTATACCTTTCATGAATGCGTGCAAACTTAAATACGCATTGTTCAAAGTTCTCTAAAACTTTGTCAGCATGAACGATCGGTTGTATGGGATATATACTATATAGAGCTCCGATCTTGGTGACTTTTTTACGAAATCTTTTACTATCCATAAGAAAATATCTCACCACGTTTCAAGTTTTAATATTTTAAAATGAGGGAGAAATGGCCATAATCCTCTTATCTGAACGATCGGTTGTATGGGATATATACTATATATAGCTCCGATCTTGGTGACTTTTTTACGAAATCTTTTACTATCCATAAGAAAATATCTCACCACGTTTCAAGTTTTAATATTTTAAAATGAGGGAGAAATGGCCATAATCCTCTTATCAGAACGATCGGTTGTATGGGATATATACTATATATAGCTCCGATCTTAGTGATTTTTTTACGAAATCTTTTGCTATCCATAAGAAAATATCTCACCAAGTTTTCTTTAAAAATGAGGGAGAAATGGTCATAATCCTCTTATTTGAACGATCGGTTGTATGGGAGATATATGCTATAGTGACCCGATTATACCGGATCCGACAAATGTCTAATATAATACAAAAATACATCCGTGTGCCAAATTTCATCGAGATATCTCAAAAATTGAGGGACTAGTTTGCGTTCAAACAGACGGACGGACGGACAGACGGACATGGCTGTATCAACTCAGTTCATCGTCCTGATCAATTTGGTATACTTAATGATGGGTCTATCTCTTATATTTCTAAATGTTACAAACATCGGACCAAAGTTAATATACCATTTTATGTTCATGAAAGGTATAAAAAAAGGTAGGGACTTACTAACCAAACTATAAAAAAAAAAATAACTAAAAATTTCAGAGAAAATTAACAAAGCCAACGTTTTTTTAAATTATTTTTCGGTTATAACAAAATATACAGAATTTTACAACTATAGCCTATTTGATACTCAATTACAATTTAAATAGCAAAGCTCCTTATAGATTCTGTTTCGACGAGCAAAATCCTTGACCTTAATAAATTTTCTAACCGTTTCCTAGGCCTAGTGAATCCCTTCATTATTTTCACCACGGCAATGACCGTGGTGCAAGCAGTAAAGAGTGCCGTGTGACGTATCGAACATTAACCGTAAGAAGTGCAACAATTTTCATATTGCTTTTGCACGCCTTCCGTAGTTTCATTGACAGTTAATGTGCAACAAAGCAAAAATATATTATTAAATGTGCTGTAATGCTAATTGCAGTAACATACGTACTATATAACTTATAAACATCAACGACAAGTGTAACAAAATTGATGAGCATTTGTAGTTTAGATTTGGCCAATCAGTTTCGCATGGATTTTTTCAACAACATTTGGCGAGTTTTCAATGCATTAAACTGTTCACAAACGAATTACAAATCAAAACAAAAAATACAAATAATGAAAACAAGAAAAATAAAATATAATATACAACAAATTTTTTTGCAAAAACAATAATTATAAGCCGGCACGCTAATGGCAAATGTAGCCGCTGTTGAACAAACAAGGCTGCAAACCGCACTAAAATTTGACACGGGTCAACTGTTCTAAAACACTTAGGAAATACTTCGACCGAAACATGAACGCGTTCATGAATATCTCTGTAGGCTGTAGATTAAATTAGATTAACTTCTCCCATCGCGTGGTGAATTAATAGCATAGGATAATTCGCGTTGGTTCCTCTTCTTATTTGATGTTCTTTGTAACTGCATAACAGGGTTGCACTTTGCGTTAAAATTCGTATCGAAAGGACAGAAACGGGCTACTGCTCAGTTCGGTGCATAGATCTTTCCATGCCAACCAGAGCCGGATTATAGCTAAAATTCTATGTCGCTTACTTCAAGAACTAGATTCTTTAAAGTATCAACTAGATTATTGCTTATATAAAAATTCAGAACTCAAGATGTCTTTGGAGGTTAAACCTGCCCCTTTGCAAATTACTGCGGCTTCCGTCCTTTGTGCAGACTTGCGAGAAATTTATTTTACCCATCGAGGTCCTAGGATCTGTTCCATTTCGAATAGTTTAGGGTTAATTCTGGTTGTGGACGAGTGCTTATCAATATACCATACTTTAACGTGCATTTTAACTGGCGCTTTTGTTACCATTACAGAACCAGGTACCACTTATTTTTTTTTGTTTTGAAAACTCTCGCTTTTACTGGATGTGACTCCATGTGCTGCACGAACTGAATCAAACTGAAGTGGGAAGTTGCTGTTGGTATCGCAGAATTTCTTTGCACTATTATCTTCGACTTTGCATTTCTCTTCGAATTCTTCATTGGATTGTTGTTGTTAAACAGGTGGTTGGTGTCATGGGAAGACACACCGCATGCCGATAGGTAAACTCTTACCTCGTCTGTTGAAGTATTCAGAACTAAGTTGGACTAGTGCGACTCTTGTCTCCCTCGGGAGTTCGTGTTTCTCAGCGGCAACAGGTGCGGCTTATGCCTAAAGGGCCCTGTATAACTCGTTGGGCCAGACGGTATATCCATGCTGATGCTAAAACATCTCGGCGATGAGGGAGTAAGGTACCTAACAACCGTCTTCAATCTGTCCATGACCACCTTTGTCATTCCAGAAAGATGGAAACAGGCAAAGGTGGTGCCACTACTAAAGCCCGGCAAGCCGGCTAACGTGGGGGAGTCATATCGACCAATATCACTCCTCTCGCCAGTAGTGAAGACCTTGGAGGCGGTCTTGCTCCCTTATTATACCGCTAACCTGCGATTAGCCGAACATCAGCATGGTTTCCGCAAAATGCATAGCACTACCACCGCGCTAAACGCCATCACCACACAGATACGTGACGGTCTCAACCAATCTCGCCCAAATGACAGGACCGTGCTAGTTGCGCTTGATCTGTCGAAAGCTTTCGACACTGTTAATCACGCACAACTCATTAACGACCTGGAAGATTCAAACCTTCCCCCCTGTCTAAAGCGTTGGACCGCCAACTATCTGAGTGGCCGGCAGTCATCGGTTGAATTTAGAGGCGAAAGATCAAAACCACGTATAATTAAGCAGGGGGTGCCACAGGGTGGTGTCCTATCCCCGCTTCTGTTTAATTACTACATATCGAGGCTCCCTTCCCCACCAGAAGGCGTCTCGATCGTCTCCTACGCCGATGACTGCACGATCCTGGTGACTGGACCCTCCGTTGATGAGCTCTGCTCGAGACTAAATTCATACCTTCCAGCCCTTTCCAGTTTCTTCGCTGCACGGAACCTGACACTGTCACCGACCAAATCCTCGGCCACCCTATTTACGACGTGGACAGCGCAGGCGAACATGGAATTAAACGTCTACGTCGACGGCATCAAGCTTCCGACTGTCACACACCCCAAAATCTTAGGGGTCACGTTTGATAACATGTTCAAATACGGTGCTCATGTAGCCGCGATTGCCACCAAAGTACAAAGCCGTAACAAAATCCTCAAGTCACTAGCTGGCAGTACTTGGTGGAAAGACAAAGAAACGTTACTGGCAACGTACAAGGCAATCGGCCAGCCGGTTCTGAGCTACGCGACGCCAATATGGTCGCCGGGGTTAGCAGACACACATTGGAGGAGGTTGCAGGTCTGCCAAAACACCGCACTCAGAACCGCCACGGGGTGCCTCCTTATGTCTCCTGAGCATCACCTTCATAATGAGGCAAAAATGCTCAATGTCAAAGAGCATTGCGAGATGTTGTCCAGACAATTCCTGTTCAACTGCCATAATCAGCAGCATCCGAACAGGAACCTGCTCAACGAAAATCCGCCTCCCAGGAGAATAAGGAGTCACCTCCGTAAGCACTATGATGAGATCCGGCATCACATCTCCTCGCCGTTTGATCCAGAGGTGCACCGGCGGGCCCTCAACCTCATCCACACGGAGTCGGTAAACTCCTTTGTCAGGTCTCGTCCAGTGAATGTGGTCCTACAGGCACAAGCTCCACCTGTTGCCGCCGAGGAACGCGAACTGCCCAGGGAGACAAGAGTCACGCTGGCTCAACTTCGTTCTGGATATTGTAACAGACTAAACTCTTACTTATCCAGACTGAACCTCGACATGCCAAATGTCTGCCCGGCATGCGGCGTGTCTCCCCACGATACTAACCATCTGTTCCTCTGCTCAACCGAACCCACTCTTCTAACTCCAATCTCACTCTGGTCCACCCCTGTTGAAGCCGCGAGGTTTCTTGGACTTCCGTTAGAAGAGCCTGATGACAATGTTGGTTGGGGGTGACACCCTGGACAGGTTAAGTAGTCGCTACAACAACAACAACTCGTTGGGGTTTCGTTAGATTCTGCTTTATCTTCACTTTTGTGGCTGTTTTTGTTTGCGACGTGTCTGTGAAATGACAGTTCTTTGTGAGATATCAATCTGGTAACCCAAGGTACAAGGGTGCTTAGGTACTAGGCCGACTGTAGTGCGAACGTTATGATATGCTCACTCCCTCCTTCCGTAACGAATTTGGGATCGTCAGAGCCTCTTATCTTCTTAATATGTGTAACAGGATTCACCTTGCTCTTCGCTTGTATCTTCATCTTGTTCAAAGTGGGTTTTCGGTTCAAATCCGGTTTGTAGCCCTGTTTTTTCATATAAATATTTACTGTAATATTGTTTTTTGTTGTATTTGCTAGTTTAGCTAGGTATTCCACGTATGCTGGGATGCGCTTTAACTTGTATGGATGTGTGTTTTTATGAGCGTTTATAATTTTCACTGATGCTCAACCGATTGTAAAGTGCATCAACCGCGGCTAAGCGCAACTTAGCTCAGCCCGATCCCGCCCCTCCACACACACACAACGCTTATACTAGGTAAGCGAACGTTTTTATGCGCTTACAACACATTAGATAATTATTATATCTAACAGATGCAGTAATGATGATGCTGTCGGTAGGTCGATCGCTTCCACCGTTCAATGCATTCTCTCGCGTTTTCTTGCACGCTTTAATTTTGCTTCTTTTTATTTTATTTAATATGGGTATGTGCATACAAAAAAATTTACTTCGTTTATTTCCAACACTTTTATTTTCTTTTTGAAGTCATCATTGACTAATGCCAGCGCGCAAAGCAGAAGGCGAAACAAATTTTCTAAATATCAAATCTCAAGTGGCAGTTGCATTTCGTTTGCAAACATTCAATGAACGATCGTCGATAGTTTTGTGGCAAATTCTGTACCGTGAGATAATAAAAAGTTCGATATCACACCTTACGTTACATTGTGCATATTCATGAGTTCAATATAACTATTTACATATAGACATAATAACGAGTATGTTTCTAATGTTATTATAATGTAACTGATATTTGCAATATTTAATAATAACTATGACGCCAATATTTTAACAAGTGTTTAAACTCGGAAACGTTGTTGCAAATGTTTTGCGTTAATTTAATTTAATATAATTAAAAAGAAAAACAATTAGAATATTATCAACGCAATACAAACAAGTGGCTGGACAACATGGAATATACCAAGCATACAAATGGTAAATTTTTATTAAAAAACATATATTCTAAGATCCTGTGGTGAAAAATATAAGTTTTGACATTTGTCGTGGTGAACATGAACGTCAGAATTTTCCCTAGCTCATGGGGATAGGGCAAATTTTCACAACAAAGAATGTGCGTACATACACTCTTGTGATATTGACAATCAAATGAATTTAACTGTGTCAAAACTAAAAATCTCTTTGGTTGACAAATAGTCAATATCTCAAACGGTCTTGATTTGTTAGATTTGTTACTTTACGAAATGAGTTTTTAATATTAACGTGAACGACAAGTTCATCGCAGTTTTTAATTTTTGATTTAGGCTTCTTCGAACACAATAAAGTTTTTAAATTTTTTGAAAATATACATATAAACCAATCAAAAAAACGAAAATCAATTTGCTTGCCCCCAATTTATATATATTACTTACTTCAGTTTCTGGGTTAAGGGGCGTCACATCATGCATCGATGGCTCACAGCTTGACGATAGTGCATTACTCTTGGGGATTGCATAGAACTTATCCCGCGGGCACGGCTTGGAGATTGTGCATGACTTTCAGCTGGTGACGAACTCTGTAGTGTAGAAGGAGATGTTCTTGATAGCAGTTCAAGTTCAGTCCACTATTTCCCAAACCGGCACCATCAACCGCTAATAAACTAAAAGTAGCCAAAGCGCACTCTTCGAATACGTTCATTGCCCTGATATGTGGACCACCACCAGTAACCCTTTGGCTCATTTCTACACGTTGTTGTTGTTGTTGTTGTTAACAGTGCTTCGCCCTGCCCCAGATTGGACAGGGTTACACCGAAATAACAGCCCTTGGCCGGGTGAAAAAACCCGGGTCTACACGTCGTGCTCGTGTATATAACTGGCTTTTCCATACTCCAAGCGTCTAAACGTAAAAAATTTATATGCAATGCCATTAACTAATTTGGTAATTCTTTCCATCCAACGTCAACTGCTAAAACGCGTCAATAAATGTCAAAAAAATAAACCTTACCCGACTCAACACCGGCTACGAGATCCTCAGTATTTCTGCGCAGAACACACTTCTGCGCTTTTCGGATCACTCAATATCTGTTATTACAACAACCGCATGAAAATGATAAAAATATAAAATCCAATTTTCGCTTTAGGATTATTGATACCGAGGTCAAAACGCGTTTTTGACACCTTTCCCAACATTTGTTGACGCGTTTTAGCAGTTGACGTTGAATGGAAAGAATTACCACTAATTTATCACTAACACCTACCTCCTTCCATTTTTCTGCAGAACATGTTGGTTCCCTTAATACGTTTAATTCCTCCGCAAGTCGCGTCCATAAACAGCGCATTTGTTGCGGTAACTTTGGATTATTTTTTCCAGTTCACATTTCATAGTGTTCCAATTGTTCGAGCATTGCACGATCGGATTTTGATTTCCTATAAAAAAAAAACTGGGTTTAATAAAATTTTTACTAAAAAAACTAGGTATAATAATGAATAATATTAAATACTTACGTTTTTGCAGACTCTATTTGATGATTGCTTGCGCTAAACAGCTGTTTTGTGTTTACACAATGTGGGGAAAAGCACAGTTGTTAGAGTTTTTTAGGACTGTCAAACTATGCACAGAATAAGAAAATTTATCAACTTAATAAAAACTTTGATGATTTGTCAACTTATTGATAATTTGTCAATTTCAGAGAATAGCGCTGTAAATATAATTAAACACAAGCCCCCATATTCATAAAAAATAAAATTGGGTTTTAAAGCTTTCATTTTAAACATTTCTATACAAATTTTGAATTATAAGAGCTTTATAAACCATTTTTATTTTTTATGAATAAAGGGGAACGAATTAAAATATAAAGGTAGAAAATAGACATACATCTATAATTTATTCGCTAAATATTTACTTTTGCACATGTTTTTCCCATAAAGAATTTAGCTTTGTTCGGCGAGCGTAATAATTTTATAAAATTTTACTGAATAGTGTGCCGCGACACAAAACGCCTGCAGGGAGAGAGCGCATTTTGACATTTCATTGAAACAGGAACTAGCAAGTCTCTGCTGGGGCAATTTCACTCAGTAAAACTTGCAAGTGAAAAACCGCTGTTCTGACATAAGAAAACAACAACAAAACTTCAAATTTAGTTGAAAAGGCAACAGCTGTTTTGCCATAGTTCAACTAACAGGTCGTGTCATTAGACCAGCTTTGAGAAAATCACAAAAAGTTCACCAAAGCTATGTGGTGAAAACACACTTGCATACATCTCAAGTACAGCAATTGACGGTGAATTCTTATTTTCTATTTAATTTTTTGTAGTTAAATATTATTTTTTTAAATACATAAATGTTTCTACACTTCAAATTTATAATTTTTTTAATTTCCTGAATTTTTTACCTAAAATTTTACTGTTTGTAACCTGCCTACAACCAGCTGACAAATTAGTGAGTCTTTTTTCTTTTTGAGACTAGAGATGTGAGACAGCTTACTGAATACCAAATTCTATCAAAATTGAAATTGACCACAAAATGTCTCCATTACTGACTAGATACTAGTTACAGAATTCACCTATAAGTCAGACAAGTGGCAGATCGGACCTAATCAGAATCTCTACTTTTAAGTATAAAGTATTTTCGATACTTTTTCACCCGAATTTTAGGGTACCCCATTCTATGGCGTATAAGCAACATTAAATTATTCATCATGCTAAGATTATTTTCTAGTTCTATCACAACAGAACACTTACATACATAAATTTATTAAACACTTATATTTATGTAATCCCATCCAAGTCCTTTAATGCGTCACACTTCTGCCTGTTTGCTGCCAAAGTAAATTACAATTGCCCATTTATGCTGTTCAGTATAGTTTATTGATCAAACAAAATGACATTATTTGCGAATCCACACATCGATTTTCACGTTTTATGTGGTGTTTGAACGAATTAGTAAATATGTGCTTGTATATATATTTATTGTTTATTTTCCTCCTTTCTCTGAACAATCATAATCAAACTTCTTGGAATATAATATAAAATAATTTTAACTTGCACACTTACTTGAAATAATTGTGATAATTTATTTGCTTTTCTTGATTGGCGCTTAACTCTCTCGGGGATTCTGACTGCGTCCAACAAAGCGCAACAAAATTTTCTGCTGCGCAATAATTCGCTCCATTCATAAACACCAAGGACAACCCAGTTATTGTCTATCTGATCTTTCCAACGGGTGGAAGAAGGATCCGCTTCTATTTTGCTTTTCAAGTGAGTGTGGATAGGAACGCTTTCTAGACCTTAACAACTGTAGGCCTAGTCAGTTGGGGTTATATAATAAGGTCGATCTCCCACGGGCATGTGGGAGGTCAGATAGATTACTGAGAAATTCAATTATACACATATTAATCGCAATGATTACCGTAATTTCGTTTTTCGTTGTTAATGATAATTTTCCAATTCTTTAAGTCTTTATTTTTAATGGTTACTATAAAAATCAAAAATAAGCATTACTTTTCTTTATTTATTTATTTATTATTTTTTTTTTAATGGTAATCAATTACTTATTTTGCAATTGATAACTGAACCCTTTACTTTTAATGGTTATTATAAAAATCAAAAAAGCAAGTAACTATTATTTTTGTGATGAATAAATCAGAGATAATAATTACTTTTTAAATTTTTTTAATGGTAATCAATTAATTATTATCCAATTGATTAAGGCACTCTTTACTTATATTGGTTATTATGCAAATACAGAAAATCCATTAATGATTATTTTTACAATAAAAAAATCAACAAAATCAAAGATAACAATTACTTTTGTTTATTTTTAATTTTTTTGTAATCTTAATCAATTACTCAAAAATCGAAATAATGAATAAAAACTCTAGTTTATTGGTATGTGTAATTGTAACTAAATTACTGCAGAATGTATTTGTAACTGGAATGTAATGTAACTGCTTACATTACTTCATTTGTTTAATGTATAGTTTCGCTTCTCTTTATATGCCCACAGATCGATCCGATTTTATTGGAGGTATCGACAATGAGGGAATCGATTTCGGTAATCTGGAACAGTTCATGCAGGTTGAAGGCGCTGTGGGGCAGCTCGATACGCAAGCAAACTGCAACAATAACGTTACAAAAGGCGATTCCAATCAGCACCATCACCAACAACAACAACATCACCCCCATCATCAACAAATCGATGGTGATTTATCATTAGTAAGCGTCTCGGCGCGCGTCAGTTTGGCTTCCACGCCTATAGCGACACCTATAACAACTGTAGTCAGCCATGGGACTCCTCATATGCCTGACAGTCCACCCGATTCGGGTTCGGAGCCACCGTATAGCCCACTGCAAGATGTCCATGGTTTAACTTTGACCACGCGCGAACTTTATAATGGTATTACGGCCATGCAAGCTGACATGCATATGCAGTCACAATTTACACCACCCCACCAAACTCAACATCACCATCATACACAACAACAGCATACACAGCACGGCAATAGCAACAATCACAACAACTCTACTCAAATGCATTACAATCACACACCAACTGCGCCCCCAGGCGATGTAATGAGTGCAATACGTGTGAAACACGAAGCGGGGCTCATTATGGATCCAGCTGCACTGGCACACAGTCAACTTACACTTGGTGGCGCCAGCATTGGCGGTGGTCATAATATAGACTTGCCGCCACCCCCACATCAATTGATATTCTCAAATCACAACAACAGCAACAATCAACATAGCGCCAACACAAGCAATCTGTTGTCGTATGAGAATTTACATAATGGCAATTTTCCTTCGGTGAGTTATCCAAATGTGACAATTTTAAATGGTCTGGATACAATTACACCGCATACAACATCCTGCGCACTCATCTCGCCGCTAGGTGAAGCTCCACGCGTGCAATTGATCGGCACAAGCCAAGCGCTGCAACCACAGCATAGCCGTTCGTCGTTACCCACCACACCAGTGCATCTAACTGCGTCCCGCAAACGTAAGCTCTCCACACAACTAGATTGTGCCGACTTCACAGGCATTAAACCTGATCCCGGTTTGAGATTGAGTCCGACAAATGGCGCCTCACCTGTAGCGGAGCCCGTAAAAGTGGGTACCACATCACCGGTCACGGTTGCATTACCAACACATGTGAGTGACATAACCAGCACACCCACACATTCAGCTGCTTCGCTATCACCCGCGCTGTCTACAGTCAACTCAAATCCAGATAATAGTCTCGATGGCAATAATAGCGCACCCAGTCGTGGTGGTGAGGGAGGCGACGCTAATTCACTAACACCCTGCATACGTTTCAGTCCCTTCCAAACACAAAACTGGCATAAACTTTGCGATCAAAGTTTACAAGAGATCGCCGTGGTTTACTATCGTGTTGACGCTGACAAAGGCTTCAATTTCTCTGTGTCAGATGATGCTTTCGTTTGCCAGAAGAAAAACCATTTTCAAATAACTTGCCATGCACGTCTACAAGGCGACGCAAAGTTTGTGAAGACACCTTCCGGTTTAGAAAAGATCAATTCATTTCATTTGCACTTTTATGGCGTTAAATTGGAGGCACCAAATCAAACTATACGCGTTGAACAAAGTCAGTCCGACCGCTCGAAAAAACCATTCTATCCTGTACCGTAAGTAACTGTTTTCGACTTTTAAACCGAACACATCACTACTAATACGCTAACTGTACTTTACTTTCAGTATCGATCTCCAGAGTCATATTGTTAGCAAAGTCACTGTTGGACGTTTGCATTTCTCTGAAACTACTAACAACAACATGCGCAAGAAGGGACGTCCCAATCCCGAACAACGCTACTTCCAACTAGTTGTGGGCCTGCATGTACACACAATCTCCGGCAATTTTCCAATCATCAGCCAAGGCAGTGAACGCATAATTGTGCGCGCCTCTAATCCAGGCCAATTCGAATCGGATGTAGATCTTTGCTGGCAACGTGGTATCACACAAGACTCCATCTTCCATGCTGGACGCGTTGGCATCAACACTGATCGCCCCGATGAGAGTCTAGTTGTGCATGGTAATTTAAAAGTATCCGGTCACATAGTACAGCCGAGTGATAGTCGTGCTAAGCAAGAAATAGCCGAGTTGGATACATCGGTACAGCTGCGGAACTTGCAAAAAATACGTATAGTACGTTACCGTTATGCGCCCGAATTCGCTGTGCATTCCGGTTTGAAACGTGCTTGCGACAGCGACAGCGAAGAAATTGTGGATACGGGTGTGATTGCGCAAGAGGTGCGCGAAGTTATACCCGATGCAGTTAAAGAGGCTGGCAGTATCGTACTGCCGAATGGTAATGTCATCGAAAACTTTCTGCTGGTCAATAAGGTAGGCTAAACATTTGTTTTTCAAATTAAATAATAAATGTTAAAATGTGTTTCGCTACAACTCAAATTAGGATCGCATTTTAATGGAGAATATTGGCGCAGTTAAAGAACTCTGCAAGGTCACTGGTTCGCTTGAGAATCGTATCGAAGACTTGGAGCGTACTAATCGTATGATACGCCAACAGGATTTTGAACAGCGCAGTAAAAAGTATCGCATTGGGAAGAGCTGTGGGGCAAGTGGCGGCTACGAGATCTGTTCCAATAAGTCTTTGCAGATAGTAATATTTATATTAGTAATAGTTATGGCGGCGTGGTGAGTTGGTAACATTTTTTTTTTCTATTTCTGTCTACATATATTTAGATAGGATGTGCGTTCGTTTTCGTAACAGCAACGAGGCGACGAATAATAGGAAACTTTAAACTAGCTCTGTTAGTAAAACTTAACTAGTTATGTTTGTAAAATTTTATAAAATTTTTACTGAAAAGTGTTCGGCGACATAAAACATTTTTGCATTGCTTGGGAGAGGAGTTGCAAGTTTCTGCTGGGAAAGTTTCACTCAGTAAAACTTGCAAGTGAAACACAGCTGATCGTGAGATAGGAAAACACCAACAAAAACCGCAAACTTTGAGTTATTAACCAACCAAAACAGTACTAGCTTTTTACTTTTTGCGTTTCGAGAGAGTTTTACGTCATTCGCTCTTTACGGAGGATGAATAGGCTTGCTATTTCCAGTTGGCGTCCGTTAGTGAAAAAATGTTATGACGATTGTGCGCGCAATGGCCAACATCCACTTAGAGTACGGCGTTACAATAGCTAGCGCTACTTATCATAGGAAAGATACTACATTCTACGGTCCCTGTATGCTACCTAAATGAGGTAGTAAACTGGTCCTAGACTTACGCCGCAGTGTCATCTGCCATTAAACTAGCAACCGGTGAGGTTATCTTCTGTTCCTAAATAGACAACGCCCCAGGAGCAGATAAAGATCAGAAATGCAAGTATCTCACTTCACTTGCGATGCCCGCGGAAATTGCTGGGAGAATACTTGGGTCCTACGGAAGGGAGGGACTTTAACAGGTAGGCCGGGACTAGTGCTGGCTTTTGTAAGTTGGAAAGGTTCTTTTGGAAAATTTCGAGCAGAAATTTTTTTAAGTGAAACTTCCTTCTCCGGTACTTTTGAGTGGGAATTAATGCAATATTTTTCTACTTTATTAGAAACCCAATTTTTCAGAATGAGGCTAATGTATTTCGGTCAGTTGTCATCAACTCTTCTAAGGCTGTCTTTTTTATAAAATTAAACTAAAGTTGGAATCAACGATAGCCTCTGAAAATAAATTATTTACATACAATAAATACGTATTCTTGTTACAGTGAAAATTTAATAAGATTACCCTGCTTAACCTTTTCCCTCATTATTCATCCCTACAGCTTGGCAGCCGTATCCACTCTCTATTTCGTGGAGCACAACAAACAACGTTACAACTATAAACAACTAGATCGCCTGCAGTTCCACAGTAACGGTCACCTGCTCGGCCATGATTCAGTTCTTATAAATGAACAAGAGGGTTATATAGTTCAAGTGCACAACCTACTGAGTCGAAATAAGACGCTGCCATTTGGTGCCACATCACGGACCCCAGGTCATCGAAATTATACGCGTTCACATGCCGAAATCAGCTACGATGACAACAGTGATCTATACTCGCAAAATGGACGCAACGACGAGCTAACGGTGGTAATGGAAAAACCGCTCCTTAGTCTTCAGCCATTACATCCCAGAAAAGAGCTTTATAAAGTCACAACCACAGCGCCACATCTGCGTATCAATAAAACTATAAGCAGTAAAAATAAATCCAAATGGCCGCAAGCACAAGTTGTGCCCAAACTAATTTCCACTTTTCAAAATACGCGCGGTACAAGTACACATCCAGAGAATATCCATAATCAAGTACCAAATCAAAAGCCTAGAGAAACACTGGCGGCTACCAATGAAACCTCCTCAGAGAAAGTTACTGAGACAGTGCCACTGGCACACGATTTCGATAATAATTCAATTGATGTAGATGCGCAACATGTGACCAAAAAAGCATTGACTGTGCGAGAATCAGCTGTGCGACCAGCCAACTCACACGAGGAAACACTTTCCGAGAATGCTGACGCCATTGCTGACGCTATAGGACCCATTGTAAGCACATCGAGTAGCGACGTAAACAATAACAACAATGTGAACCTCAGTGAGAATAGCAAAAGTAGTAACAACAACAGTAACAGTAACAACTTTGCAGACACCACTGCCCCTGCTTATGGTCATCGGTCACGTAATGTTTACAAAGCAGTTTCGCCACCGTCGGCGCTCTTGCCGCTCACTACCAACAAGGTAACAATAGATGGTCTTATAAGTAATTACTCTTTAGAGGTACCAGCCATAGCAAACAAAAGTCAAGCCGTTTTGGAGAGTAAAGTGGATGGCACAGATCTTTTCGATTTGCAAAGTTTGAGCAACAATAATGAATCGGTGGATAATCCGATAACGGCATTATTCGGATTTGATTTCGGTTTGGAACGCGAGTCAGTGTTGGGACGTAGATCAACTTCGCAACGTAGCGTTGGCCGTATACATTGCAAGTTTGTACAGGTCGAGATGTTTGGTGTGCCACCACAATGTTCGCAGAAGCCCAATAATGACGAAGTTTCGAATTGTCAGGTGAGTGGTTTTGACATAATTTCAATTCAATTTTATAGCATTTTAACCCTTTAAACTTGTTACAATAAGCGATATGTAAGCTTTTTTAGTTTTAATTTATTTGAAAGTTTAAAGTAAACTTTTCATAAGAAATTTAACATGGGAATGTGGACGAAAACGCAAAAATCATGGCTGCATCTTAAACATTTCTGCAATTTGCTGATAATTGGTTTAAGTTGCAGCATTCAATGTATGATTACAACTTATTTATTTATTATAATATTTATTATAGTATTGTAGCTCAATAACATAGAAAACATGGTTTGAATAAAGTTTACAAAAAACACTTATGAAAAGCTTTCTTTCAAATTTTTTTAGGCTTACATTAATAAGCTTTTCATCAACGTGTCGTTTCAATTTATACCGTTTATTTTCAAACGTTTTATAAACGAAAAATCAGAATTTTGTAAGTTTAATATTTATTTCGGAAAGCTTTTTAAAAATTTATTTTAAGTTTACTTTGCTTGTTGGGATATTTTCCTATTAGAGACTTGTGAGGGGTTCCATGCATATGAGCTAGAGAGAACTCGCTTTTTTGTCATAACAGCTGACTTCAAACCTCTTACCAGCATGTCGAAACCCAGACGAAGTAGTATACTATTTTTTGGTCCTTGAGATGGACTCCTCCCATGTTTTTATTGTACCTTACAACTTCAAAACATTTTACATTCATCTTTCCACCACTATGTTGTTTTCGTTATGGGAGACAAGAAATTTGTTAACAAAAATACGGTTTTGTTATACATCCCTTTCATGAACGAAATTCTGTTGCTACTGGCATGGAAAATGTCTCCACGTTTCAAATTTGTGTCAGTTGGCGCGTTCTTTCGTATATTTTTTCTATTTGAGCGTACTTTTTCACAAGCTTTTATATTCATCTTCTTTAATTTATTCTGAAGGTGCGGAGAATTGGAAAAATTATCGAAGTATATTTCCCTGTTAACTTACACACAATTTCAGCACCACTGATTCGCCCAATTTAGTTTCGGGGCCGCTAGTTTTTCTTCCAGTATACAGCTCAAACTGAAATAAGTATCCAGTAGAAGAGTTTGCCCTGTACCATAATTAGAATCCCCATTTCTTCATAAATTGAACTTGACCATATGTTCGTCTATTGTCTGGGTCTTGGTCAAAGAGCAATGAAAACCATTATTGAAGTGCTCTATAACGGGGCGCTTTTTGAATGCTCTATCATAATTGGGATCGGCCTACTCGGCAACCTTTTGACAGGAGTCGGTTTAGCAATAATAGCTTTACCGAGGTAATATCCTTGTTCCTACAGAAAAAAGAGTACGGCAAATATGCATTTTTTGTCAATTAAAAGATGGGGCACTAACACTGGGCTGCTCGTTTTCAATTATGTTTTCCCTAAGAGACGCTAAGTAGGGTTCGATTTCAACAGCAGATCAACCGGCATCCATGTCTTGCGCTACAAGCCATTGTCGTCGTCGCTGTTTTTAGCCATAAAGACTTTGAAAATTTCTTCTTCCCGCACCAAAAATTCTCTACGACGATTTGAAGACATTTTCGGTTGCAAAATAAAAAAAATTATGGTGGAAACTTGAAAGTAATGGCTGGGCAAAAGATTATTAATAGTAGGAAACAAAAGTGTATTTTTATGCCTATAGGGACACCCGCATGCCTTTATGTTTTTCTACATAATTCTAAGTATTTTTAAAAACCAAAATTTTGTAATAAAATAATAATTTTACTCACCAATAAATACATTTCAAAAAAAAAATTATCGGGAAAAGGTGGTTCGTTAAACTCAAATACCAAAATGATTTTCCCTTTTTTTCCAAGAATTTCCACAAGCATAACGGTTTGTTTTTAGGGTTACCAGCGCTAAAAACTTTCGGGGAACAATCACGTCAAAGTAAAATAACACAACAAGTGGTTTAGTTTGCCAGATTTACTGCAAAGTGGAAAAATTTGGCGGGGACTCATGCGTTCCATATGCGTGAATGAGTTAAGAGTAAAGTGCTAGAAAGCAGTCAGTTTTTCTGCTTAAGGTCGGTCACTCTGTTATAATGTCGATTGAAGTAAAGTAGACCTGTCATGTCGGGAAAACCCGCCTGGATCTTTATTACAGGAAAATACGTCAATCCAAACATTTTTAGTAGTTTCATTTTGTTTTGTTGATTTTCCGACAGGGTGGAAAGCTGATGTATATTGGAACGATTTTCCGTCATCACTTGTCAAATTTGGTTTTTTCGCCATTCAAAATGGCACATCGCCGAAACCGGTTTGTCTCCAAACCAAATTTCACAGGGATGACGGAAAATCGTTCCAACATACAAAATTTTTAGTATGTTTGTCTGTCTGTTTGTAAGTACATCACTAGGAAACCACTGCATGGAATTGAACCCAGTTTACGCCGGTTACAGGTTAAAGTCAGGGAAAGGGTTAGGTTAGGTTGAGTGGCAGTCACCCCTTAAAGAAGAGTCTCACTTACTCATTAGCTAACCTGTAAAATCTCAGTAATATTTTTTTTGTAAATATCTATTTCCAGTCATTCTGCTTTGAAGAATCCAATCAATTGTCAGCACTTCGTCCCAATTTAGCCGCCATGGCACATGATAAAAAAGAAGCAGACAAATTGTTAAACAATGAAAATTCACAACCACAGTCCTCCGACTCAAATGCCGATGATGTCGATAACATTGATGACACCGCCACACAACCACGCTCACTGGCTACACCTATACTATCGACCAATGCCACTTTTATTGGAACAGATAAAAAGACACAAGTTGTTGAGGTTTCAAGCGAGCAGCGATCAGAACTTTCCGCAGACACTTCAAAAGAGTTATCAATTTCCGATGAACGTTTAGATGGAGAGGCCATAAACATTCCGATAGCACCTGAAAAACCAGCGGATACATCAACTCCAACAGATTGTTGGCAAATTGATAGCTGTTTGATCGCTGAAACACATAACGAGACATTCGGTATGGAGCATCATTGTCCACATGGCGGTAAATCGTTGAATATAACTTATATTATACCACTATCAAGATTCTTCAAGGAGTCCAGCATACAATTACAATTAAGGTATATATTTAGAGAAGCTTTCAGTCATGTTTTTTCATGTTTTTTTTACCTTGTGCTTTTCAGCTCCTCCGTGCCACTGTTGTGGACCATTTGCGGTAATCGTGAGCTTACCAAGCATCAAGGTATCCATTTGCTGCAATCATCTGCCCATCAACTTAGCGCCAATATCGTACAACGGCAACGGAATGTTTCGATTATCTATTTCAATATACCAAATCGTGGTTATTTCGTACGAAGTTTGGCGTTACGTGCATCAACCATGGATGCTAAGAAAGTGAGTTAGTTTAGTGATTACATAGTTCTACTTTTTATTTTGGTTGCGGAACATGATAGTTTCAATACAAAATGTGGGCCGACCACCATTGTATTAAAAACATCCCTGTACCAGTATGCTGGAAACAGCATTAGCGTTTTTGCAGTATACCTAGGATTATATTCTGTACTAGAAAACTTGGTCAAGCTTCTCTGCGTCTCAGAATTTATGATATACTGAGTTCTATTTTATTATTGTATCTCCGAAACCAGTTGAGATATAGTACTTATTCACTTCGCTTATTGTAGCACTCATTAGCGCCTTTCGTTTGATATCCATATTATACTAACACATTTTGAGTAGGCTCGGTCCACATATTGGTCGATAACTCCGAAACCTGCTAGCTGAACAACCAATGATTTCTTCCACTTTTGATTGTATGTTTTGATACTTTCAATCCATTTTCTATTCCTAAATTATCTCATGGCTGCAGATGAATTAAATTAAATATTCAATGCAATTATTATTATATTTTTTTTTTGTATGTGTTTCTCTACACTTTCAATTCCGGGTTATATGACATATTTCTTGAAATCTTACTCTACGACTTCGCTTTTAGACGTCGTCGCGTAGAGTCAGCAAAAATATCCCTGCATCCAAACCAAATTAAAAAAACCGACTGTATTTTGGTTGAGATGAAATTTTTGGACCTGAGAGATATTTCTTGCTTTCTCCAAAAAGTATTTTCGTTATACTTACTCATTTATCAAGTTAAATAACTCACTTAAAATATGAAATGAATCCTATATAATTTAATAAAATTTAGACTTAAATAAAAATTACAATAATATAAAACTGTGTATATCTATACGAGTATAACGGATCTCAGCAAAAACGGGAATCTTCAAACGGAAAATTAATTATATGGGGTGATCGTCTCCATAACCACGTGGAAGATATACTATAACCAAATATTTTTAGTGTCGTTTTGAATTAAAGAACGTTTTATTTTAATAATGAATAATTTAAAATACTTTGAAATAAAATGGTTACAGTGAAATATATGCATTAAAAAATAATACAATTGGACCATAACCTGGCTTATGATACGTCTCTGATACGTCCCTGCCATTGAATCAAACTCTAAAAGAAGAGTATAAAATACAAATAACATATTTAAAGACGAAAATGCAAACATTTGCAAAACATACCTGATAGCAAGCTACTACACATGGTTCTGGCCATTGTGGTATTACCTATGTGTACTGGTGGAGCTAACCACCAATCCAATTTAATCCAATAAATACTATACTTTTGGACAATAACCTGGCGCTGGATTAAAGTACTGCCATTTAATCAGACTTAAAAAAAAAAACCATACTCTATAAAAACAAACTGTAAAAGTTAACGGGTTCAATGTTTTCATAGAGGCGGATCATGGACCAAAGATGATAATTTAAAACAAAATCGATAACAATATTGCGTACGTCAAAATATATATGGTATAAAGAATTTTACTCAGACGAACTTCAATTTCAAGGCTAAATTTTTGTATATATATAAATTTACAAAAATACTAGCTCGTTGAAAATGTTTAATATTTTTAACATTAATCTTTTTTTCCTAATATTTTCAGCAAAACATTTGCCAGGAAATACCACACGAAGCAAATAGTTTACTGCAGTACAACTTTAGTATCGTAAGAGATTGTGATTAGTGATAAATTAATAAAAAAATTGGGACGTTAAAATATTTCAAAGAGCAAAAGCAATTACAACAAGTAGGATTCAGTACGAGCAAAACCAACCAACCAGCAAATGCAAGAGACAATGTTTTTTAATGATTGGTCAAAAACGTTTAAAAAATATTAAAAAAATATTCTACAGTTTTAGTTTAAATCTACTTTACATATTCTTAAATACTATATATAAATGAACTGTTAGAGAAAATGCTAAAAAAATTAAACAAATGCTAATATATGTATATATATAGAAAAGAAAAAAATAATAAAAATTTAAAAAACAAATGAGAAATATCATGAGATGGCATACATGAATAAAATTATTTAAATAAAAATATAAAAAACCACTAACTACGCCACAATCAGGAAATGAAAGTATCTACGAGAGTTTTGAAGACGATTTGCCAATTTTACCCGAAAAATCATGTGTAAACTTTTTCTTTTAGGCCCAGTTGCAGAACGGCAAGTTATCTTTTTATTTCAAACTTAAACGGACTTAAAGTGTTCTCTCGGTGGGTATGCCACTGTTGTTGTTGTTGTTGTGGTAACGACAAAAACACTCCCCGAAGTTTTGGGAGTGTTGTCGAATTAACAGTCCTTGGCCGGATTTGAACCCGGTACGCTCCGGTACTCCCTTGCGGTACTGCCCGACTGTCGTGGTAGCGATTTATGATCAGTGAAACCTTCTAGGCCATGTCACCCCTCCTTCCGTAAGGAAGGATTAGATGGGTAATGAGAGGTGAGAGGCATCATATCCGTAGATCGGACTTAAAGTGTTCTCTCGGTGGGTATGCCACTGTTGTTGTTGTTGTTGTGGTAACGACAAAAACACTCCCCGAAGTTTTGGGAGTGTTGTCGAATTAACAGTCCTTGGCCGGATTTGAACCCGGTACGCTCCGGTACTCCCTTGCGGTACTGGCCGACTGTCGTGGTAGCGATTTATGATCAGTGAAACCTTCTAGGCCATGTCACCCCTCCTTCCGTAAGGAAGGATTAGATGGGTAATGAGAGGTGAGAGGCATCATATCCGTAGATCGGACTTAAAGTGTTCTCTCGGTGGGTATGCCACTGTTGTTGTTGTTGTTGTGGTAACGACAAAAACACTCCCCGAAGTTTTGGGAGTGTTGTCGAATTAACAGTCCTTGGCCGGATTTGAACCCGGTACGCTCCGGTACTCCCTTGCGGTACTGGCCGACTGTCGTGGTAGCGATTTATGATCAGTGAAACCTTCTAGGCCATGTCACCCCTCCTTCCGTAAGGAAGGATTAGATGGGTAATGAGAGGTGAGAGGAATCATATCCGTAGATCAACCATCGAGTTGCACGTCATTACCTTTGTGCATATTAGTCGCCTCTTACGAACGGTATGTCTACCTCGGGCATATTCTAAACCCCCTAACCCGTAGGGGCTTAGGTATGCCACTCGTAAGAGGCGACTAAAATCCACAAAAGATCTTGGTTGCGGGGTCAACGAAATCGCTACCACGGCGGTCGGGCTACAATAATAATAATAAAAACCATCAAGTTTGCGACAGCAGCTTTAACAACGAAAGTAATGTCAGCCGATAAATTGAGCGGAGAATTACACACTCCAATAAGTGCTACTATTAACTGGGTAGCCAACCGAGAAGAAATCGCCCCTATCCTGATGGTTCAGCATCAGGCAGTTTTGAAAGAGATGGGATAACGCTTGGTTGTTTCACACATAACCTTGAAGTAAAACAAGTTATAAAAAAATGATCTAAAAGCTGTGAAAACTTTATACTTGGTTGTTAAGAAAAAGGCAATATATTTCGTCGCTCTTTTGCTGGAAACATGATGCAAATATTATGTTATATAAGAAAATTAGGTCTCATAATTAGAATTCTTTTTTTTTAAGATATGATTTATTTTAACTAAAAACTGCAACAATACTTAACATTAGACAGCAAAAGGTTGGTCCTTGCCGTCGTCATGGTATTTAATATATGTCTCCCCGTGCGTGAAGTCTCTAGTGCCCTCAAGACGACCACGCGGTGGTGCCTTTTCATAGTCGAAAGCTTTGTTCGATTTTCCATACAAAATATTCGCTTCCTCAATATCATCCCGATATTTACCTACCACGACCTTTTTACCGGTTAGTGGGTCTGTTATGTCACCCAACGGATAAACAACTTTCTCCACTTTATGTGTGATTAGCCGGGTCAGACGTTGAGGCAATTCACTTACTAGAACAACGTCACCTGTCTTGCATACTTTTTCAGGATCATGTGCAAAAAAGAACTCATATTTATCGAAATACTAAGGAATATATACAAATACATTAGAACTGTATACGCAACTCATTACTTAATTTGCTCACCATATTCAGGTTCTTGTCGAAGTCCATGCGCCGTATTCTTATTTTGGATGCATCTCTCTTAATGCAAGGCATGCATTGTCCCAGTAAAATTGTCGCACGAGTAGCCATTTATAGAAGTTCAATGGTAAAATATCAATTAATATTGACAAATTTATACCTTCGAAATAACAAAAACACACACGCAATTTTAAGGCAGTGAAATATCAACATGCAAAAGAGATTTCGCCGCGAAAACAGCTGTTCGCTATCAGCTGACGCTGGGCTGTCAAATCATGCGGTAGGTCTAGAGAAGAAACGATAGATATTAGATATCGATACTTTTAATAAACTTGTTTGACTTTAATGGCCGCCGTCATAACAACCGGTTAACGCTAATGATTAATTTGACAGCTAACAGTACAAATTACGTCTATTAAATCCAGGTTGGCGTTAAGCGGCTATTATGAAGGTAAGACGACTTACAACAAAGCGCATCATTAAAGATTCACAGTAGTGGATGCACAGTTGGACAGTCTAATAAGATTTTCCATTTTTTCCTCATAATACAGCTAACATTATCCAGGTCTGCTCGCATAAGTGATTTGATTGTGCCGAGCTACAATTATTCAAACTCTGCAAGGCTATTCTTCGTCAATGCTATCCGCATATGGAACTCTGTTCCGAATTCGGTTTGAAATAGCTTAAGTAAAAGCAACTTTAAGGCCCGGTTTTTCAGTACAAGTTTAACTCAATTTGTCAGTTAAACTAAGCTTAAACTTGTTACGCAGTTTTTCAGTCAACTTTAAACGAAGCAGGGTTAAACTCTAGTTAACCTGTCAGCTGTTTTGCATATTTGATGGCTTCGGTTGTGAAACAATAAGCTGAACGCAATTAAGAAAGGCCGATATTTTTATATTTAATTAAATACTGGATATATTATCTGACGAAAGTGATTATAGTGATGCAGAAATTGGCGAAATGCTAACTATTACAATACTGAGGAGAAGCAATGGCGTTGAATATGTATACAAATAGTATCTGTTGCCGTATCTAGATAAAGAAAAAACCAATGTTGCCGTATAAAAAGCAAATCTTAAAAGCGGCCTTAAACTCACACTGAAAAACCGCTCTGCAGTTTAACTGGAGTTTAAATTTATACCGAGTTTAAGCAAACTTAGTTTAAACTGAGCTTAACCAAGGACTGAAAAACCGGGCCTAAGAATGTAATATATTCCTTCTTTCGGTAAGGTTAGGTTACAAGAAAAGTATCGAGCATGCCCTGAAATTAATTTTACATGAAAAAAGTTAAGACGTCATTTCGTATGGTCAGCTGTTATCAAGTATTGTTTGCAAGTAGTTTTTTGATTAATATACATTTCATTTTGGGAATTAAAATACAAAGTGTGTAAAAATAAATTAAAGTAATAAATTATCAGCATTGCAGCGTGAAGAAGCGCCAATAATAAACAGGCTACTGAGCCTAAATTGCTGTGTCAGAACCAAGAGAAATACATGCGAAGTCATGGTAAGTGAAGCACAACCTAAGATACTTATATTATTTGGAAGCCAGATAAATGATGAACTTTAATTTTCTTACATAATACAGAGCTACGAAGACGACGACGATTACCATGTGGACACATTCCCAAAAGACTTTGGTTATGGACCTTTTGATGAAGATAGCTTGGACACACCTGGTATGGGCGGTGGTGAATCGAAACCACGTATACTCCTTATGGGACTACGACGATCGGGCAAGAGTTCCATACAAAAGGTTGTCTTCCACAAAATGTCACCAAACGAAACACTTTTCCTAGAATCAACAAGCAAAATCGTTAAGGATGACATAAACAATTCCAGCTTTGTGCAGTTTCAGATATGGGACTTTCCTGGCCAAATAGATTTCATAGATCCCACTTTCGACTCTGACATGATATTTGGTGGTTGTGGTGCTTTAGTATTTGTTATAGATGCCAAAGATGATTACAACGAAGCATTGACAAAGTTTAAAAACACAGTTATCAAAGCATATAAAGTTAATCCGCGAATCAAGTTTGAAGTCTTCATACATAAGGTAGGTGTTTGTGCTTTGTGAACGTACTTAAGTATGTTTATATATTGGTGTTTGAGATTATGTATCTGGTGGGTGTATGCATGTACAAGTGAAGGGTGCTAGCGGTTACTTCGCGTTATCAGCAACAAAAAAAATAGGAGAAAGAAAATAACACTTGGCCATATCTATGTGCATACGCATACAAACGATGCAGGGATTTTAGTTTTACTTTCAACGGCCAAGATAACTGATATCCATAATCGATTGTTCCTGAGCGTGCCAGTCATGTCCTGCAAAGGACTGTCTCTCGGCAACATTCCTCATAATCTTTGGGAAGTGTGTTTGCTGCCGCTCAAACAAACGACAAAGATATCATAATTTGCTTATAAATGGATTAAAACTTATTTATATTTTTTCAAAACAGGTTGATGGTATTAGTGACGACTCTAAAATGGAATCGCAGCGTGATATACATCAACGCGCTTCTGACGACTTAAGTGATGCCGGCTTAAATCAGATACATCTAAGTTTCCATTTAACTTCCATCTACGATCACTCGATATTTGAAGCATTCTCTAAAGTAGTTCAAAAGTTAATACCACAATTGCCCACATTGGAAAATCTACTCAATATTTTTATATCGGTAATTGGTTTATCTTCCATACTTTCAATTAGGGACTCACAAATTATGTTTGTTTTCTCAGCATTCGGGTATCGAGAAAGCGTTCCTTTTTGATGTAGTTTCAAAAATCTACATTGCCACCGATTGTTCTCCAGTGGATATGCAAGGCTATGAGCTCTGTTGTGACATGATCGATGTGGTCATCGATCTGTCGAGTATTTATAGGTTTGTTTTTAAAAATAATATTTATTTATATCTATACAAATTTTTGTTCTGAATTCTTGCAGCTCCGAAGAAACGGCCTTCGACCACGAAAGCTCTAGTCTTATTAAACTAAATAACAATACGATTCTATATTTGCGTGAAGTAAATAAATTTTTGGCATTGGTATGCATATTACGAGAGGAAAATTTTAACCGACAAGGTGTGATTGATTATAATTTTCTGTGCTTCCGAAATGCCATCAGTGAAGTTTTCGAGTTGCGTCTGAAAAGCCAAAAGCTCGAAACATTAGATGAACAAATTGAAGCCGAAGACGGCATAGATGAGGATGAGGATGAACTTGTGGAGCGTGTCAATGAAAATCATTTGAATTAAAGAATCAGTTAATTTGAAAAGTAAATGTGTGCTTGTGATTGCAGTTTAACTATCACAACGCTTTTACATAATTCGTTAAGATTATTTGAAGGACAACTGTACATATTAGTGGGATTCATATAAGCCTATAAAAGCTCCGCAGAGCTTAATAACTATATAAACCTAGTAAACTTGTATGACAAGTGACATATACTTGATAAAATTATGCGTTTACAAGCTTTACAAGGTTAAATGAATCCCTATATTTACGGGAAAATACAGTGTACATAATTATTATATATATGTTAGTAAATGATATTTGCAACAAGCCGAAATATTATTTTCTACCAAACATATTAGAGTAAGAAGTTCTGAACATTAGTAGATAAGTGTCCCGTTTTGGAAATTCTGACTCATTACGTATAATTCAGTTTATGTTTCATGTTAAATTAGTTATGACTCTCTCTACCTTGCACTTCAATTAATGTACCATATAATATAATTTAATAATTGTATTTCTTTTCCTTATGCCTAGATTTTAAATGCCCGCTTGTCAACATTCAAAACCGTTTCCCCAAATTCAACACATATTATATAAGTTAATTTCAATAACCAAGGAAATCTCTTTATCAGTGCAAAATAACGCTTACAGTTTACAAGTATTTTGATGTATTGACATGTTTATACTAGCTTTCAATTTTTTAATAAATCCAACCGAGAAAGAAACTTTACAAAACGGATAAGAAAGTTATAAGGGCTGCTTGAATTTCAGATTTTCTTTGTAAGAGCAAGATGTTACCAATTACTAGTAACGTGTTCATTACTTATTATTAATTTGTACTGAATGACGATGCAGTGTACCTAGACGCGCTTCAAATAATATATCGTCGATCGCTTTTTTAGCAAACAGTTTTTGTGACTCGCTTAAATTTCTATATTGACACGCCCATCCAAGGCCAAAAATATGAGCTTCGTCATTTATTTGTTTTTTATGAACTATATCCTGAGGATCATAACACACGAGCTTAGGACTGGATTCGGGTGAAGGCGATGTATGTGACCGCTTTGAACTGTCTTTTGTTGGTAGGTCTTGCATTGTTATGAAATGTTCTTCATCCGGTTTCTCTTTATCGTCATCACAATTGTTTCCGAAGTATGTGAATTTATTTTCCTCTTGGGAAGCATCTTCATCTTCCAAAGGGTTTTTATTTTCATGCAAGAACGCAAAGTGATCAAAGTACACCCAACTATAGTCTGGTTTTTGACCCAGTCTGATAGCATGTTTCGCTTTATTCAATGCTCGTCTATAGGTCGCGCGGAAACTATTGATTTTTCTTTTTACCATATCAACATCAGCATCTGCTTCGACCTCGCGCATTTTTTCAACAAGATCAAAGTAAGCTAACTCCTTTAGGTGACGATCTTTATATCCATTACAACCATATTTCCATAATACCGGGCTCGACTCGTACAGTTTAATGAAATCCATCCAAAACTGCTGCTGAGCTTCAATATTCAAACGATATTGCACACCCTCTTCTTCGTCATTATCGAGTGATTCATGGTGTAAACCTGCAGGGCTAGTCGAAGGTGAATCATATGCTAGTCTGATTTGTTGGTCCCTTGAACCAATCTGAAAGGCAAATGTTTGAAGACTGGTTCAATTCATGTAACCTATTTAATACTTACATCAAAATCTGCTTCATCTTCTTCAACATCACCCTCCAATGATGTTTCCTCATATTTATCAATTTTACTGTCGTCACAGTTACTCCATCCACCCTCATCTTCTTCCACGGAATCAGTTACAGCATCCAAGAATTTAAAATATTTATAGTAGACCCATTGAGTTTTAGGTTCCATGCCTAACCTAAGTGCCTCTCGCATCTTCCCCTTTACACGTCTATAGCATGCACGTAAACTGTTTATTTTCTTCCTTACCGTATCTACATTAGCTTTTGGCTCAATCTCGCGTAACTTTGCAACCAGCGCCTGGTAGGCACGCTTCTTTTCCTTTCGATTTTTATACTCATCGCTTCCACATTTCCAAAGCGTTGGTTTTGATTCATATAGTTTAATGAATTCTTTATGGAATTTCTGTTGGTACTCTGTTTGTGACCCCATCATGACAACAATTTTTGAATTACAATCTTGAGCGATCAACAAGCTGAACAGCCTTAACAAAATCCGTGCAATATTTTTCCACAAACAGCTTGAATGGTGTTAAAGGCTTGAAATACATGAGGACAGTAGGGCTGCCAACATCGAAAGTATATCATTCCATAGTTGGGCACTCTGCACTAATCCCTGTTATTTTCTGGTTATCAATTTTGTGTTTATAACAATTTATGTTACCCAGCCAGCAAAATTTCCGTAAACGGATCCGAAATTGTCGCCAAAAAGATTTTTTTATCCATTTTCATATTCCACTTAAATAACTTTTTAGGATACGTTGTCCTACTAAAGTGTGCGAATCATATGTGTGTAAAAAGAACAAATATCTTTTAAAAAACTCACACAGTTTCTGATAGTATGTTTTAGACACCTTTTCGGAACCCTTTTAATTTGGTGAACATAATCTCTAATTAAACTAAACAAAGTTTAATGGAAAATAGAAATACAGTTATAAAAATTTAACGAAAGAAACTGAATTGAAAACCATTTCAACACTACAAGTATATAATTATCGAAATGTCATAATAAGGCACATATGATACGTAATAGGTGATATAGTCGATTGCCTGGACCTGGCAGATTTAACGCATTCCTTTTCTATATCAATAAAATAAAACGCTCTTAACTGATACAATATTTCACATCTTAGGAATTGAAGGGTTTATTCTACTATTGTTTCTCCGAATGCTGGCCATAGTATATGTCTACTAGTAGCACAACTTACTCCGAATCTGCACACACACAAATCACACAGAGTGCGTTGTATGCAATAATAAAACAATCAAATTTAAATACTGCAGTATTGAACGTAAAGACATAAAACACCCAAACCTATTGAATATAAAGAAGTTATAACACCGCATCAGTTCCTACAGAATGTAAATTGAAATTTTCAGTTGTAGTTTTTACTTTAAAACAACTCTGATCGCGATTTCTTTCATTATACTTTCTCGGAGTACCTTCATTCACTATCTTCCACTCCGATTCGCAAAAGAAGATGCCAAACTGGTAGACATAGTATATGTCTACTAGTAGCGCAACTTACTCCGAATCTGCACACACACACAAACCACATAGAGTGCGTTGTATGCAATAATAAAACAATCAAATTTAAATACTGCAATATGGAACATGAAGACTTGAAACTCCCAAATTATTGAATATAAAGCAGTTATAACACGTTATCAGTTTCTGCAGAATGTAAATTTCAGTTTAAATTGCAGTTTTTAGTTTTAGTTTTTACTTTAAAGCAACTCTGAACGCGATTTCCTTCATTACACTCTCTCGGAGTACATTCATCCACTGCCTTCCACTCCGATTCGCAAAAGAAGATGCCAAACTAGTACGGGTAAACAATGCTGGTAGATGTAAACAATGATGCTGGCAAACGACTGAATTCGCGCCACATAAAGCAAACGAAGCAAGCGCCTATCGGCATGTAGTTGCATATCAGTGTTGCCGTTTTGGTTATTTTTAACCAAAAATGGTAATTATTCTCACATTAAAACGTTTTTGGTAATTTGGTAATTTTTTTCTTGTATGGTAATTTTTTCGATATCCTGAGGCCAATATATAATTTTGAGTAAAATATGCCACAAATGCTGTAAGAATGGCATTTCAGAAAAAGTAGCTTAAGTTATGATAGAAAAATTAAGAGTTTTTTCTTGAAAAATGTATAGTAGTTTAAGAAAACGTATAATTTTTTAAGCAAATTTAGTTAAAGAGATTCAAAAAGGTTTTGTGATTTTTCTTTTCACAATTACATCGGTCAATCCATTTTTATAATATTTGATTTACGTATGTACATACGTACCCGTAAGTTCAAAATAAACCTGTATTTGTTCGTTTTTATAAAATTGTAATATTTTGGCAATTTATTTTTTAATTTTTGGTTGCTTATTTTTTATTGCTGTGGCAACACCGTTGCATATATGTTAGAACTCAAAAGAAGTACATATGTGTGTGGCAACTCCGTCTCCGGCTTGTAACAGCCCTGTTGCAGAGCAACGAAAAAGCAATTCAAATAATTCTACCGTGACCTTTCAAAGCACAAGGAAGCAAATTATTATTCCGAGAACTGATTTTTAGCCACACGTTTGGCACTCTTTATTCTTTCTGAAATACTAAAAGTTAATTGTTTGAAACTCAATAAATACTGAATAGAATATAAACGGTAGTATCTTTATTTCACAAGGAATCAATTGAATACTTTACATGTGTATGTACATATAAAGGCAAATTCAAATTTCAGAAGCATTAAGTACATAAAGGATGTGACAATTATGAAAAACAAGATATATGAGTTCAAAATGAAATTTTATGAAATAGTAATAGAGCAATTTACAACAATGGGCGATCTGCGAAAGATGATAGCGCTATATAATCCTTTGATCTCATATTTATGAGTCCTCTTTCCAACCTACAACGAATCAAGCATGGCCCAACTATCAGGTCGTAGCAGTTCGACAAACACGCAGACACACTTACACTTCCCATGTATTTTGTTCTTGTAATTCATGTATATAATGTCAAAACACACTGAGAATTGGTGCACGGTCACAATTCGAGAAAAAAGTAGAAATCAGCTGGTCTAATGCCACGACCTGTTTGTTGGGTCATGGGGGCGAGAGTAACTTAAACCCAAACAAAACAAATTTTAATAAGTTCAATAATAATATACAACTTGGCCATTTAATACTTCGTTTTGTCTGTTTACATCGCTAAATTCGTTCTTTTCTTACAGAAGTCATAAACCATTGTTTACGTCTACTAGTTTGGCATCTTCTTTTGCGAATCGGAGTGGAAGGCAGTGGATGAATGTACTCCGAGAGAGTGGAATGAAGGAAATCGCGTTCAGAGTTGTTTTAAAGTAAAAACTACAACTAAAAATTTCAATTTAAACTGAAACTTACATTCTGTAGGAACTGATAAGGTGTTATAAGTGCTTTATATTCAATAACTTGGGTGTTTTAAGTCTTCACATTCAATATTGCAGTATTTAAATTTGATTGTTTTATTATTGCATACAACGCACCCTGTGTGGTTTGTGTGTGTGTGCAGATTCCGAGTAAGTTGTGCTACTAGTAGACATATACTATGTCATAAACATCATAATGTGGCGAATATTCTCAATCACGTACCATTCCTAACTTAGTAACACTCTCACCACTAGATAAACACAACCGTGATAACGATGGCTACGCATGCATGCCAAGGAGGGGGAAGAGAGATGGCGAGTGTTTGCGAATACAAGGCAGACGTTTTGACGTTTTCATCATTTTAAAATTAACACTTCGTCTTAAAGTTCTCGTGAAAATTGCAAAAATGGTTACTTGTAAATATTGTGCAAAAATAAAGGTGCTACAAGCATTAAACCTTACGAAAATAAGAAAATACATCATGTTGTTGTTAACAGTGCTTCGCCCTGCCCAATGGGCTCGATCACTGCTAACGGAAGTCCGAAGAAACGCGCAGTTTCCACAGGGTTGGAGCATGGTGATGTAGGTGTTAGAAGAGTGGGTTCAACTGAACAGGAAATACATCATATCTGTTACAGCCTCCGCCTCAGCTACAAGATTTGATTTAGAATGGCAATGCCAAATATAACAGCTGATTTTGACACTTTCACGTAAGCCGTCAGATGTCACAACTTGGAGGTGGTTGACAGTTGGCTTCAGTAAATTTTGTTATTGGATTTGTAACATTCTAAAACAACGACTTGATGCACTCTCCCAAAAACAAAAAAATGCATCAGCCAGAGCAAGAGCCAGAGCATGATAAAGATTGAGCGAAAAACGTGTAAGCAAAGAAATTCACAGAAAAAGTTGGGGGAAAAACTGGATACGTCAATTGTTTTGAATAACTTTCAGAGCAAAGTTGGGCGAAAGTTTGACTGGTCCATGGGAGCATTTTCATTTCTGATAAAATTTAATTCAGGTGGTTAAGTGCTGAAGAAGTGTTCAATTTACAGTGCGTTTATTGTGCAAAAACTTCACAAATTTAAATAGAATCAGAATTAAAAAAGTGTACAAAAATATATACAAATGCATGTATAACGGATACACATTCTGAAATTTAATTAATTTTATTAGCTTCAGCTAATCGTTAAATGGTCGAAAGTTACACAAGTGAAAAAAGGTGTGTAGAGTCGGTAAAAAAGATAACGTGAAAATAAAACGTATCGCTATTGTGCCGTACAAAACCTGTCACTAAACAGAGTTAAATTAATCCAGACTTCACAGCTGGAATTTTGTACATCCAAACATTTTCTTTTATATAAATAAGCATACATACATCCATACTTATATCAAAGTTGATTCGTATACAAGCGCACGTACTGTGATACCGTTTGTTCATCATACCCCACAAATTTTATGAGTGCACATTGCCTTTGGGGCACAGAAAATCCGCTAATCATATGCAAACCAACGACAGCGGTACGGTCGTAGCACACATACGTACTTATACATCTTTGTAAATCGTGTCTCTTGCAACGGAAAGTGTATACAATTTCATGTTTAAATCGAATAGTATTTAGTAAAAAAACGTCGGGTCGTTGTGAAAAGCAAGCATTTTGTGACACCTTAATTTGCATTTTTATAGAATCACGGAACGACGGACTAAGGGACTTCCCTACATCAATCAGCCAAACAGATTAGGCAGGGTTACAGCCAAACCAAATTATTTACTTCAAATTCTGGACCTTCAACACATAACCAGCTATAGGTAAGCCATCTCCCATACATATTTACATAGTAAAATATTCTTATTTCCAATAAATTTGTATTTTCCTTTCTGACTAGCATTTCATTGCACAAAAAAAGCATGACTACACATTTAACGCTAATAAATGTATTTGTATATATTTGGTAAAGGGAGTTAAGTTTTTGGTCACTTTACTTAAATTGAATATACATCTAAATTCATATGAACCACCTATCCATAAAGAGAAAGCATTTTGATAGGAACACGCCTTACGCACTTTGGACATGTTACTACCATAAGAAAACATAGTCGATGGCAGCACATGACCAAGTGGCAAAAACTGGATGAAAGGTGAAAGGTGGGTGGTGGGTAGTGATAATGTATGTATTGGTTAAAAGGTTTTAAGAAATAATATATCCGAAAGGTTCAGCGGCTTCAGGGCCGCTTTCACAAGAGCCGGTAAGCGCTAATTGGGGTTTGATTGAAGCATTTTGTACGGTTATCTGTCAATATAACCGCCGATTGGGCTTCACCGACTTTTATGAAAGTGACCCTAAATAGAGTTTAAGTTCAGTTAATGGCGACATATCCATATAAATCAGCTGATCCAACTAACCTTATGGAAGCACCCCCAATACAGTCGGTTCTATTGTACCGGAATTACTCGGGCTTTCTTACGATTTCTTCACAGTATTTTCCGAAGCAATCATGACTTGTTTAACGTTTTTTTTTCGGACAAAAGTTATGAAAACAATACGAAAGGAGGTATGTCCGTTGGTCAAAGTGTAGGAATATTCTTGTGCAGTAAAAATTATGTGTCAGAAAATATCTACGATAATCTCAAAAATTTCAACTAGATTTAGGTAGTTCACTAACTGAGCAAAATTTTCTTAAATTAAATTTACCGATCCCCGATGTTTTTTTCATTTGTTTCTTTTTTTTCTACGTGCATGGATATACAAATAGATTTAAAATAACGACTAAACGTACAAGCTAACATTTGAATAAAGGGGAACGCTGGTAAAAACTAATCATTCGGTAAATTTGATTTTTTTAAATTGTGGAGAAATACCTTTTTTTTAAAAGAACTTGCCCTAAGATCAATTGAACGAAATCGCTCAACTCTAGTATATATGTACTTCAGCCATCCTGTACATTGTGCAACGCCCGGTAATAACAAAAAGAGCCATGCGAAACGTTGTCAGTGTAAGGGATGCTCCCACATCAACCACTTATTGCCTTAGGGCGTGGATGCATAGTCTTCGTTTAGCTTTATTTTTGTTCTATTTTTTTGATAAACAATCTATGTAATTTTCCCTTCATTTAATTTTTGTTCGCTTTTATTTACCCATCATTTCAGGCTGAGTCATTTCCATACCTCAAAAGATCGAGGGTTGGTTTTTCGGCATTGATTTTCCTAAATTTGTGCAAACTTTTCCATTCATTTCTCTCTATTTTGTTGTTTGCAATGAGTCGTTCCTTTGCAGCTCAATTTGACCATAACGGTATTGTATTTGTAGAAATGTTCGTTTACTCGCATTAGACCAGCTGATTTCCAATTTTTTCTCGAATTGTGACAGTTCACTCATTTCGCAGTACGATTTTGACATTAAACCTATGAATTACATACAAAAACAAAATATATCGAAAATGTACATATGTGTGCCTGTATATTAGTCGAGCTGCTACGACCCATTAGTTGGACCATGGTTTACTCGTATATTTAGTTTAGGCGCTTGTTATGAACGTATGCCTGTATGACGATTCTCCAAAAAGGAACGTATTTTTCAACTGGGATTATGAAATTGAATTTGCTTTAAGACTTTTGAGATGAGATAAATATTAATATGAAGTGGAATATTTACCGGTTTGGAAATGGTCCAAAAAAGTTGTTTTCATAAAAGAGTAGCTTTCAACTTCATTTTTATACAATGGACATGACAATTTCAGACGAGACTTAGATTTATGGTAGCGACTATTTAACCTGCCTAAAGTATCACCTCTTTAACCCAACATTGTCATCAGGCTCTTCTAACGGCCAGCATGACCCTTGTCTCCCTAGGCAGTTCGCGTTCATCATCGCCAAGAGGTGGAGCTTATGCCTGTAGGACGGCATTCACCGAACGAGAGCTGACAAAGGAGTTTACCGACTCCGTGTGGATAAGATTGAGGGCCCGCCGATGCACCTTTGGATCAAACGGCGACAAAATGTGATGCCGCTACCACAACAACAAGAACAACACTTAGGTTTACTTCAAATGTTACCTATTCGTTCCAGATTTCGGAAAACCATCCAAATACATCATAACAAGTCTTATTAGATTATTTAGATTAATCCGCTTATAGGGTAAGTCGACCCCGATGGTGATTCAAGAATCTGCCTATATGGTAATAGGAAACCCATTCACTAAAGGCTATCTAATACGAGGGGAGCTAAAGAAAGTCGCGGAATCAAGTACTCCGTGTATTGAGAGCGTTCTGTGATTGTCACATTCGTAAAATTTTACGTGTTTACCTCTAAATCAGTTGATAGTTTGATTTTAAACTCCTCGGTTTCGTTTCAACATAATTTAATAAGAGTAAACCCGTGTGAAAAATGGAAATTTCGAACCGTCACTTCCGAGTGATTATTTTATATGATTTTCGATACGGGTTAACAACGTAGTAATGTGTGGGAAACTTAGTTCGTTATTTGGGTATGAAGCACCATCCAAACATAAGGTTTACAAATAGTTCGGAGAAGTCAAGCGTGGAAGACTCACGTTTGATGCCGATTTCGTGAAGGCTGTGATGCATCTCTGTTGCGAAAAGTATTGATGCTGTGCGTGAAATGATTTTGTCGGATCAGCATGCGACCTTTAGGGAGATAATGGCATCATTTGCTTGTCAGGAAGCTTTGGAATCGCTGGATCCCACACGATTTAAAAGAAGGAAAAAAAAAACAGGCACGTGTCAAGTGGTGCAAGGAAATGCTAGAGAAATTCAAAGGGAGTCTCCAGTTCGGTATATACTCAGAATATCGTAACAGGTGACGAATCTTGGATATATTCATAAGAGCCTGAAAATAAACAACAATCAACTGAATAGGTGTTTCAAAATTAACCTAAACTCACAAAAGTGGTGCGTACACGAATCTTTTCGAAAATATTGATTGTGTTGCTTTACAGAAATGGATCTTGTTACAACTGTTGCATTAGAAGAGCGAAGGACGGTTGATACTGATAGGTATACTACAATTTGTTTGTCGCAAGTTATCGCTGAAAACGGAAGGAACAACATAAACTGGCGAATCATTGTTCTCAATGACAATGTAAGCGCTCGCATAACAAGACAAACATAAGAGTTTTTGACCAGTGACAATATCCAATCAATGAATTATTGCCCAAATTCGCCTGATTTATCGCCCAATGACTACTTCCTATTTTCCGAGATATCAAAAATAAAATGCTTGGCGAGCGTTTTTCACAGCATAAACGGAACGTTAAAGCATTTAAATCACTTTTTTTTATATCTTAAAGGGAAGTATTTCCTTTATATTTTCCGCGGTTCTATCGTACCGTAGTGGCTTATGGATTTTTTTTATCCTTCCAAGGCCTGTTATTTCGATGTAACCATTTTTTATCCTGTCTATATTTCCTACATCAAAATACACGGGAAGTTGATGTCATGGATTCTTTGTGCCCTCATATAAAATATACGGTAATTTCATGAAAATTAAGGTTATGGCTGCGTGAAAAACCCACGGTTATTGGTTGGCTAGGCAGGGTTATGGCTATGGCGATTAATCGATTAAATTTTTTTGCAATAGGTTGTTTGGATCAGGTGTTTTGCTGGATAGGGCTATTACACCGTTTGTTGAGCATTAAAAATGGAAACTTTTGGCAGAGAGAACATTATTCATTCTCTTTTTTGTGTCCTCAGTAGTCGGAATAGCTGATAGGCCCCATTAAGATTTGCGAAATTTGTATGTAACGGAGGTTAACTTGCACACTTGGCTACTCGCAAATCGAAAGTGTTAACAGTAGATTTTCAACAAGAATTTGTATAATACAAATTACACTTTATTTTCTTAACAAAGAAAACCGGTAGAGCATACCTAGATTTGATACTACTTTTTCTTTTCGCTAAATGAAGAAGACAAGCAAACAGAAATCAAGTTAACAGCTTTTACCATCTTTTGTATCCGATCAACTTTCCGCCTGTCCCTGCTTATGTTTTCTTATCTTTATTTAAGTTTTTTCATACACGATTGATCTCTTGCACGTGCTAATATAGCAATTTATATATGTGTATGTGCGGCCATAATTCAATGCAGCAAAAAATAGCGTAAGCCATAACCAATAAGTCTTAGACTTAATACGGTTTTTTATAAATATGTAGTCTATTTACATAACGTCTTATATAAGCATTATTTTACGTAGGGTTTCCCTCAGAGATTGGGAGACCAAAATACGAGTAGTATAGTAAGCCAAAGCTTCATTCACCACCCTAGGCTTGGTTGTGACATATTCAACTATTTAATTCGTATTTCTTACGAAGGCGACTAAGTCCAAGCCCCCTGGTGAAGATTTCTGACTTTATAATAATTTCTTACTTTACAGGGTCAACTGCCTCTTTTAAATAAGAAAAATGGCTGAAGTGAGAGATGTTGCGTACCAGTGATGTAACGAATGCAACTTTTTGAATATTCGAGAATGCGAATGCGAATATCCACTAATGATATTCGCGATTGCGAATTTGCATATTCAGTTTTTGTTCAAATTTGTCGCCAATTGTGTTTGACTATGCAGTCTCGTTCGATCAACGTGCGTTTCGTTTTAATTTTGTTCGCGAATCGATTTATTTTCTAAGAGAGAAGTACTTTTGCGTCTACTATTATTTGTTTGTTTGTATAGTTTACATATATGTATTTATAGTTTATGGTGGAAGAATATATTTTTATATCATATATTATTAGCTAAGTTACTTTTTCATACATTAAGAAACACTGGAAACAAATGGAGTTTAGTCTTATCAGCCTGGTATTATATTCAAATAACTTTTTTTCTGATATTCATATTTTTTATGGATGTGCAATAATTTTGAATACTTTAATTTTCCCTGGCAACTAACAAGAAGAAATTTTTCCATTTACATTTCAATATGCGATTTCTTTTAATTAACGAACAAAACAAAAACTGAGTTAACACGGATTTTAAACTTAACATGAAAATTTTAAATTCATAGGCCAGATGAATACAAATTTTTTACACAAAACACACATTTTTTCACAACATGATCCATTTTAAAATCTTGATAAAAAATCCCTTAGCAATTCGCAAAATTTGCCTCAAAAATTCAAAACTTTTGGAAACAAAAATTTTGAGTATCTGCAATTTTGATTCTGCTTTCTTGTTAATGAAATAACTTTTAAATAAAAAATTTTAAATTTAATTATTTGTTATAAGTTTTAAGGTAAGATAGCTTCTTATCTCTTCACTTTTTCCAACCTAAACCGTTGGAGAATAGGGAATAGCCTAGTCCCGGCATTCCGGAATTATTAAAATCCAAGAAATTGGCATCTCTAATACATACTTTCATAGTGTATTATATATGTACAACGTACTTAGTAGATAGCTGACAGCAACAATTTAAAAGTTAATTGTGCTTACAAAAATTAGGCCATATAAGCGTTTTGTCAATGTGGGTGAAAATCCATCTACTTAACCAGGAAATCCAAAATTTCACCATGAGTTTCCACGGTATTTCAATAGAGTTCTGGATGGGCAAATAATTATGTGCTCAACAGTTCCAAACGAATTTTAAATGCTTTTTTCAAACTTCAAAAGTAAAGGGTTAGCTGGACTATCGCGCCTAGGCTCTGAGAAAAAATTATGGTGCTAATTTGTTTGGACGTCGAGCTAATCGATGGGTTTTTGAAATAAAATTAGTATCTGGGAATTATGTAGTCCAAGAAAAGCTGTGGAACCTGCCTCGGATACTATTATTTCTTACTCTCCGGAATATCATTTTAAATACAAAGTATATGGAAATCAAGCAAGGAATCTATAAGATTTGCTTGTTTCGCAGCTTCAAATGATTTATTCTTGTCTCCGTTACTCACTCACTGTCTATCCTTCTGTTAAGGATATCCCATAGGTTCTTAATGGTGTAAGATCCTACCATTGAGCTGGCCATTTAATAAAATTACTTTTTCACTGCTTTGGATCGTTATCGTTTTGAAACGATCACGAAAGCGGTATATTCCACTCAGCATGAAGAAGCATCACGTTTTCAAGGATTTTGTGGTTAAATTTAAGCCCAGCCCTGGATATTAAAAAAGAAAAACAAGTGTAATAAATTAAAGGAACCCGTATTAAATTAGCACTAAATATTGGGCAATTTAGTACGTTTTCGGTTTTTGATTGGGCTATAAAGGTTGGGCTAGCTTATGGGAGCTCAAGAACAGCCACATGTTAGCTGTTGACACATCAAAAAACTCGAAAGCAGACACCGCGGAGCACGAATTGAAAAAAACGAATGGATCACCCTAATATGCACATACACCTGTGTATATAAGTTGACTGCTTAAAACGAGCTAAACTATTTGCAATTAATATAAGTATATCTACAGCTGTGTAGAGTGTCAAAATGCTAAAAAAAAATCGAGTTAAATCAAATCAAAACATTTTTTTTTGTATTAAACCAAAGCAAATATGTTGAGTAATAGCAGTGTGAATGCTAATTTTAAAATTTTCTGGAATATAAAATAATGAGCGTGTCATGAAGTTAAGCGCTTTGTTATTAACTTTACCCTTCTACTATGAACTTTTCACAGTTAATTTATGAACCCAAATCATTTTTTTTTTTTTGTTAAAAAAAAAAACAAAAATAAATTACTGAGTTTTGTACAAACAAAAATTATACCAACTGCCCTATACACTTTTGACGATTGAGTGGAATATTGCTCTAATTAAAAATTTGTTTCAAAAATGTCCTAGCTCAGCTGAAAGTGTTTTGAATTTTTATTGCGAGAGAACATGTTTCAAAAAAATTATGGCAAAGGGAATTCTTCAAAAGTTTTCTTAGATATGAGGTTCTTCAATCGTCTGGTAAAATGAGGCCTTTTCGAACCGCCAGTCGAATAAGGGTAAATCAAGCGAAATAGCCGTTGGGTTTGAGAGATGCCGAGTGAAACTGAAGCAGCTCAACCCAGCAAACAATTCTTATAATATTTAAAAATTGGCCTAAATCTAACATACAAAACGTGAAAATGTTAACTGATTCCAAGTGGTGGAATCGGTGTTTAAATAAATTCGACATTTTTGAATTATTGAAATATATTTACTTGTGAAAAAATTTCCATAAGCACTATCTGGAAGATAGGGACGAATGCAATACCTCCCAACTATGGTACGTACATACTCGTATGTCTGTAATTATTTATGTTTAATTTAACGTTTTTTTATTTTGTTGCAAATTCAGCAAAAATTTGGTGTCAAGCAATAAATGTAAAAGTGGGGCAAGCCGAACAAACCAAAGGCATTGTAAAACAAGATTAGGTTGGATCGAGATATTTAGGAAAATATTTTTAAATTAACAAAAAATTGTGCTGTATGGTTAAAATGTAATATTTTTTTTTTTTTTCAAAATTATCTATAAATTTCCTTTAAAAATCAACTGTGAACTTGTCGCTTGCGAGAACTCGCGATAAAGCAACCAACAATTTTGAGCGCTTATAATGTTTTGTGCTTGCTTATTTTTTTTTTGCTTTCAGTTGAATAATTTTTTTATTTATCAAGCATCGAAATGTCAAATAAAAAACAGTCATTTTTGTTTTATACATTTTTGCCCGCATTCACGAAACAGCTATAAAACCACTTGATTGGGAATTTACGTGCAAACCACAAAATCTCGATTGAGGCTAACGTTTTCGACATGTTTCAAAAACAAAATAATATTTTTACTACTAACTACTATTTCTGCATAAATTTTGCAAATAAACAACACTGTTAATGCCATATTTTATATGAGAGCACGTCACCGGCAACCATTTTATTTTAGGGCAGGGCAGTCCCGCAAAGTTACACGTAGCAAAATGTAACATGTGTCTGAGTATGTTGTTGTAGTTGGTTCTATGTATATTTGAGTTGTAAGTGTGATTTGGCTTAGTATGCGTGCATAAAAACTCTTGCTTGACTGCGTGCTGATATGTTTCGCTCTGATTATGTGTGTATATAAGTGCTTTTCTGGTGCAGATGGTCTTTTTTGGCTTGCTGTTGTTTGCATTTCATTATTAGGTAATCGTGCGCAAACACGATAAATGCTCTTAATCGGCCAACCGACGAGCAGCACCCAAACTGCGTTAGTAATAAATATACACAGTGTTTTCAAAAATAAAAACTCGATATTAGGTATGTTACTTTGTGGTTAGTGTAAAATAAAATGAAACGAAATGAAATGCAGTGAAATGGAATAAAATAAATTAATAATAAATAAATTATATCAGAATATAATAAAATAATGATAACTACGAGTGAGTGGATTACACGCTAAGAAGAAAAATATAATTTCTCAAGCGGACCTTACATAAATATGGAGTTAAAAATCAGTTGTTCTATTGTGGTATATAAAGTGATGCTTTTATTAATTTTTGCAAAATTTTTTACACATGTTCACACATCAAACTTATGAGTAGAAATCATCAACTCTTTATATATTTGTAATACTCAACAAATATCAAATATCATTTAAGTAAGTTCGTAAGATTTGGCTGCTTCATTCTACCTTCAAAACAAAAAAAATGTTTTTATGTCCAATCATAAATGTAACAGACAACTCATATCTATTATCGCTTGCTGTGACACCAATTCTTTGTTCTCTCAATAGACGGCACCTGTATTCGCTCATAGGTATGTATGTATAGTTGGACTAACGGAAGTGAAACAATTATTTTAATGCTGCCTAGCGTGACAACTGGACACAACACAGTGTCATTGGCAGTTCAAGTCAGAAATATAGAAATTATGTTGTATTATATTAAAAACAATCAACTCGCACGGTAAAATATGAAGAATATTTATGTTAAAAAGTACAGTATATGAGTACAGTGTTGGACCAGAAAACACAACAATTAAAAAAAAAAAATAATTAAAACAATTAAGTAAGTCTAAGTTCGGCTAGCGCCGAACATTAAATACACAGCTGGGGTTGTGAGACCAAATCGTTTAGACGATTAGCCGTCATTCCAAAACGAAAGAAGAAGCTGTGAAGTGCAGGACCGAACACGAAGACTCACGACTTGTAACCCAATATGCATAGATCCAACTTTTTTCGATGTTTGAGAAATTTCTAAATTTTCAGTCATTTCCAACATGTTTCTCCACTTGAAGTTGAAATTTTTTTTTCAAAGTTTGATGTCAGTTTGAAAACCATTGGAGTTCATTTTTAGTGCACCTGCAATTTTTACACATGGCAGCACTGGTATATTCTGTCATATCTGACAGATGAAATTAATCAACACACGTGAGCAAACGAAAAATTAACAAAAAATTAAAAAAGGAAAGAAATACAAAGATATATATTTGTGTAAGAAAAGGTAGTATTTATAATATTGTTTTATTTTGCGCATCGGGTTTTTAATGGAATGCCTAACTAAAAAGTAAAATGTAAAGTTTGATTTTAGTTGGAAAGTATTGATGGAATTCAAGTCGGAGTACAATATTTTTTCAAGTGGAGAAATAAGACTATTTTCATATCAAAAATGTTACCTTTTGCTTGAGAATGGACTGTTTCTTCAATTGCTCTCAAGTTAAAAATCCATGTTGAAAGCTGGGAAACGAATTCATCTCAAATGAGATTCAAATTCAATTCCAACAAAAATGCTTATTGGGGCGAAGGGGTCTAAGGGAAGGTTTTGTCATTTTGAGAAGAACAGGTTCAAAGCTTAAGCTCTGAAAAAAAAATGCCTACAAGTACGTTGAAGATATTAAAGAGTACTTTTTCTTTTAGATTTTAGTAGTTTCTGTATTCAAAAACTTAAGTAGCAACCCTCGTACATTTATATAATGCTTTTCCTTTCAAAATAAGCACACCAAGTATTTGGTGATTAACAAACTGCCGATTCCGTTATAAAAGCAAAAACAAAAATAAAAAATACGAAAAGAGACAACCAAAAGGTTTGGTTAATAAATTTCGTCTAAAAATATCGTCATAACATTTTGTGAATTGGCCTTTGTGACCAACCACCTCGTTGTAGTTCATTTTGCTCCTTTTCTCACTTAGTCAATTTTTCCACTCTCTATAAAATTGTTTGTTTGACATTGCACGAGAGTTCGTCCATCCATGCAATGCTGTTTTTAACCAGTTTTTTTGCTTCTGAGTTTCGCTTTTGTTGTCCATGTTTGAATGATTTCTTTTTATTCACCAATTACAGGTAGAGTGTTTCCCCGCATCCCCTCTATTCCACGCACACAGTCATCGGCAAATTGCATTATATACATCTATATATTTATATGTGAGTGTGTATAGCCCCAAAAAAAAATTTTATTTATTCTTACTTCATTTGATCAAAGGACTTCCAGCATTAACCCTCTAACCGCCTTTAGGCGGGGTTAAGTTAAACAGATATAACCCGCATTCCTCTAATTTTCTTTCTTGATTTTATAGTTTTAGGTGGTGGCAGAGTTCCGTTATAATCATTCTCGTTTAAAAATTTTGTGCAATTTGTAAAAAAAAAATAGTTTTGAGAGAAGGGTTTTTGATAAGTACAAAAAAGTGATAAAAATTATTTCTGTAGTAAACAAAAAAAGTGTTGGTAAGTGAAATAATTATTAAGGCTTAGAAACTATGAAGAAGATGTGGATTTATAATTAAATTCATAGAATTATTGGCCAAAAATCATACCCCGCCTAAAGGCGGAGTGGGCAGTTAACAGACAAGTCCGGCTAGAGGCAGGGTGGGGTTTTTCAGCAACGGAAGCAAAATTATGGACCCTTTTGGATATATAACTTAAAATTCGAGTCTATTGCACAAGAATTACTAGGCAAGAGTTTTTTCATTTTCAACAAAACTTGACCTGTTAGAGGGTTAAGACTGAGATTTTTAGGGAGTGCACCCTTTTTGCTGTACTGATGTCATCAGACAGAACCTGCAAGTCTCTCCTAGAGACCCCCTTATGTATATCTAACGTAAGGCTTACATAAGGACTTATTATACGACATTGCATGGAGTGTTATAAACTTTGGAAACACCAAGAGAGCCCGAGTCTTTCTTCGGCACCGGTTTACAAGTTAGACGGATCTTCGGTTGTCAGCAGGAACACCATCTATGTCGGATCGACTTGACTAATTCGCTTAGCAAGATAATTCATGTGTGCGTAAATCTCTCGATTCCGAGTCATCCTTTAGGGCAGATATGATGAAATAATTATATAGAGATGGCGTAATCTTTGTTCGGCCAAAAATGATGTCATTAGCAGCTTATTCCAGCAATGGAATGCTTTTGAACAAAAGCGTGAACTCCATTGTTAGCTTCTTGGACCTTTCAGGCGTTCAGTTCTAAGACAGCTTCACTTTGGCTAGTTCTCAACCGGTTCCATTTGGTAGTTTAGGGGTGGTTCCGGTCATCGATAATTTTTCATCAATATCCGATAGCTCAAAGTGTCCTTTAAATATCTTTGTAGGCTAGGTTAGGTTATGAGAGCCCGCATGGGATATCCCAAGCTTGCACTCGGATACACTTATGGGTGGGGGCATATTCGTCCAACCACGTATGACTCACTTAATCCTTTTTAAACCATTTACTCTCCCATACGGACTTAAGAAGTATCGAAAGTTCCACTTCCCTCACCTCTGCCAGACTGTCGAAAAAGGGTGCGCAAAGAAGTCTGAGAAGACTAGAGCTATCGGTCGGAGATTGAACTTGTGCGGTTTAGTATTGCTGCAACATTTCGTTGCAGAAATTTTACAGTTTTTTTTGCTGGGTTTATAAGTAGAGCCATTTGAACACGCGGGGTTCGTTGAACGTAAACGTGAAATCCCCCTAGCATCTGCAGCAGAGCTATTACTGGCACCATCAACACCGGCAGCACCAGTTTGCGGCATGCCAAATATATCGTTTTAGCATAACGTCATATTGTATTTCTGTTTGGCATGTCTGTGATAGTGGTAGCGTAGCGCCAACACTTTTCTCCTTTTTTCATATTCAAAATCACGTTTCGCCTATGCGAATCATTTACCGCCATACCAAACCTATTCGAACCACAAATTCAATCTAACAGTCTATCTAATTATTGTGTTCTCATGCCGGCCAACCACGCAACCAATCGTTTGACACTGTAATGAGACCATTCAATGTTTTGCCGTCGTAAATAAATATCATCAAAGCTTCCCAGTTGAAAAAAGAAGGAGTCTCACTCCTCTTCTCAGTTACGGAAGCTTTTCGTCGGAGTCTAGAGGGCCTTACCATCTCGATGGTATTATTCTATAATTATTCGTTATATGAAATGGGCCAAATTGTAAGGCCTTGACTTTTCGCTTTCGAAGGAGTTCGCTCCAAGCACTTCATATATGTGGCGTTGTAAGGGAATCCCGCATCGTTTCCGAGTGTCTTTTATGCTTGACATCTTACCAACTCGCATCTCGAGAGGGGGCATAGGACCGCTTTGGAAACGTTCCTTGCTGTTTGCTAAGCAGCTGCCTTATTAACGGAAGTGTTTTTGTCGCTAAAAACAACAACAATAACTTTTCTACTCGGATGTTAAGCCGAAAAGTGTGAAGCAGCTTTCCAGCAATGAAGGTGTCTAACAGTACCAAAGTAGCTTCGTTTTAGCTAGTTCGCAACTGGTTCCATTGCGTATAGTTTAAGGTTAGTTCTGATTAAAGATGAGTGATTATCGATAATGCCAAAATCCCACTGTCTTTATAGATTCTTAAAAACCTTTATATTTAGTTTTAAATTGGTTTTTCGATTTTTAGTCAACAAAATTTGTGTTTTTCGGCAAATTAATTTAGAAGTTTGTATGAAAGAACGACCATAAAACCCAAAGATATTAAAAAAAATTTAACCGAATTCGTGTGACATACTTCAATTCTCGCTACAGATTGCATCATCTTCACCGACAAATTATTATTTTTTAGTTCCAACGAGTTCATGAGCACTCTTAGTTATCAAATGACGATATCGCTAGTCTTTGTAGAGTTGCAGTCTAAATCAGCTGATATGTGATACATATATGCAAAACTCAAAGTTGTGTGTCATGTTAAGCTACTGTATAAATAATTGATGTAAGTAATTTTGTACTGACGGTGTAGCTTGAGTAAAACGGAATAGACAAAATAATTTAAATATGTATTTACGAGTAGGTACGTTAGGGGGGACCTCATTTTTCACAGTGTTCGTTTTCAAACCGTAGAAATTTCCCAATAAGCATTTTTGTTGGAAATACATATTATTCTCATCTAATTTTCAACATTGATTTTTAAAATGTATATTGGAACGAATTTTCGTCATCCCTTGTCAAGTTTTGTTTTGTTACAAACCGGTTTCGGCGATCCGCCATCTTCAGTGTATATATATAATATCCACCCTGTCGGAAAAAAAGAAAATCAAATCAACTCCATTGATTTTTAACTTGAGATCAATTGGAAAAACAGTCCATTCCAACATTTTTGATACGAAAATATTTTTATTCTCTACTTAAAAAAATATTGGTTTACCGCTTGAATTCCATCAATATTTTCCAACTGAAATCAAACTCCACCACAGTGCGCAATATTTATATAGGCTATTCCACCGTAACGCGTGGGACATGAAATATTAATTTTGTGAAAAGATTTCAATAAAACGAATATTAGTTTAAAATTATAATGGGTGGGACAAAATGTGGACGCTATCCGTAAGTTTAGTTATATATAACTAAAACTCTGAATATATGAAAGTACTTTATTTAATTTAAACATGGTTATACGCGCAGACAAATGTGAAATATGTTGATGCAAACATAATTTATTTTTCTCATATATTTTTATTTCTATAATCCGTAAAGTTAATTAAGTAAGTGTAACGGGCGGGAGAGACCGTTGTAACGGATGGGACATGTGTGGATTTGTGTAAAGAGGCAAATGCGGAAACCCTTGCATGAGTTTATTTCATAGGCGGAACTAATTTTAATTTTCATTTATTGACTATATAACATTAGCACAATAAGATCCTCTTTGACCTTTTATAGTACAAAAATGCTTCCGAACTTTAAAACTTATGAATGCATACATTACGATTAGATACAATATCAAAAACAAGTAACAATAAAGTAAAAATACAAATGTAGCAAAAATAAATACAAAAGCCAATGACAAGAATAATTTACAAATATTACACAACACTGATTGACTAGGTTATCGGAGATAGGTAGCTAAGCTCAGTTTCTCGTTTGCAGATACCTTACCGAAAGAAGGAATATATTACATTCTTAAAGTTGCTTTTACTTAAGCTATTTCAAACCGAATTCGGGTTAGAGTTCCATATGCGGATAGCATTGACGAAGAATAGCCTTGCAGAGTTTAGATAATTGTAGCTGAGCACAATCAAATCACTTATGCGAGCAGACCTGGAAAATTTTAGCTTTTCAAACAGATAATTGGGCATTTTATTGGCAATTATGCGATATAGAAAAATTTAAAGAAATTCCACCTACTAAAGTTTTTACTCAGATGTAAGGGTTTTGATGGTACCTACTTTACTAATATAATTTTTTGCTTGGCTTTTTTTTAATTTTTGTTGGGCATAACTAGGTAGTATTATAATGCACATTAGTAACATTAACCCTTTTCTAACCACTATTGCCCCATAACTGTAACGGGTGGGAAATGCTTTATTGTTGAATATTTCTTGGCTAACTTCATAGAAGGTAAAATTCGATAGTGCTATATGTTTGAAACAAACTTATAATATTGCGCAACTGACATGAAATACCATAACTTCTATAAAGGACAATAACAAGTTTTTTTTTGTACCGGGTGGGATAAGGCCAATACCGTTTATATATTCATATTCATAAGGACTGAAAAGTTACAACATTTTTTATATAAACCAAAATCATTGAATAAAGTGAAGTTCTGTTAGTTGTTTTTCTTATCAATAACTTCATACAGGAATCACAAAATATTTGACAGCCTTTTCAAAACAAGCTAATTCAAGCTTATTCAAATAACTAATCCGGTGCCTGACTTTAAAAAGTAAAAAATGTTACTAAAAAATTACTAAAGCTTAAATTTATTATTGCTTGGCTAATTTAAGGTTTCGATCAATTATATACCAACATATTTGCTAATTTTATAAACAAAATTATTTTCACACCAAGGCTTATTTTCTTATGGAAACGCCGATATAATATGTATATATAATATTAAAAATACTAGCTTTTGTCACACAAATATATATCTTTTTATTTATTAATTTTTTTTTAATGTTTTGGTAAACATTCTGGCAGTTCTTTGTTCGCTCACGTGTTTTGATTAAAAAATGTCGACCATAGTTCGGGATATTTTGTTGGAACGGAACCAAACCAAACGATGCCATACCCAAAGAAAACGCAAGAGAGCGTTCGTTTTCTACCAAATTTTTTTTTTTTAAATTTCTTGATATTCGCGTTCGCATTTACTTTCATAGATTATAGAGTTATCGCTAAATTTCTACATTCGCAACATCCCTAGTATAAACGAGCATACGATCGGTGAGCTTTGAAAGCTTTAATATCTCAACCCTCTTGCCAGTAGCGCAAATGTACATATTCTTTGATTTTGAGTTGATTGATTCCTTTGAATGCTGTAAAAAAAAATTTCGTAAAAATTGTCTCGATACATCCATGTGCAAAGTACGTAGATTAGCTCGGGGAACTAGTTTTCGAGATAGTGTATCTTCCAATATGCTAACTGAGTTTTATGTTAACAACTATCAACAACTAGGCCATTTTACTCAAACGTTTGATGTTTGCAAAGTTTATCTTTATACAAAATTTAATAGCCAAAAGCTTTTATTCTCTTTTTAACAAAGAAGAGGAGAAAAATATGCGGAATAAATTACTCTTATTTACACATGCAACTACTCTAAAGAGTAACTAACTAAGAATTATAGCAGCGTTAAACCATAATATTTGTTTATAATATATTTGAACAGATTGCTCTCAAACGCCAATGTTTGTTAAATGTTTGTTCTATGTACATATCTCCTGTATTTCGTAGTATACTTTGAAAACTGGCATGACTCACTGCATCCCTTTTTAGTATTGCACAAGTGGCTGGATGATGAGGGTTGGTCTATATAAAAAAAATATGAAATGGAAATGCAATATACGACGACTGAGTGAAAAATCACCCTATCCCGGTCGCTGATTTGAAAACGCCTTCTATCCGAATTTTTTTCAAAAGTGCTCTATCTTAATGGAAATTCAATAAATTTTTAGGTGATTTAAGACGTTTATGATACAAATTCGGAGGTAATGCATTCTTCAATCCAATTCTGGGATAGTGAGATCTTTAAACGCCGAAATATTTATTCCTAAATAAATTCTTTCCCATGATAAATTCGATTAATACGAAACCTTAAGTTTTAATGGTAAAAGTTTAATAGGCCTATGTCTGTACCAGACCTGTTAAATAATGATTACTTATCGTAATGATTACCGGTTTGATTAATTATTTTCTTGAGAATCCATTTAATGATTGATTACCAATTACTTTCAATTTTTAATGATTATTTTCCAGTTAATTTTAAAAATTATCAAAAAAAAATCATAATTTTATACGATTTTACAAAAAATCAAAAATAATCAAAAAAAAAGTTTGATTACTTTTTGATTTTTTTTTAGTTATTTAAGATTTCTTTCAGTATTGTTGTAGAAGCACAGAAAAAAAAAAAAACTCAAAAATAATTAAAAGTAATTAAAACAACTTTTTTTGATTTTTTTTTTTTTTGTTTTTTTCTAATCGTAATCAAATAATAATTGCCTTTTCTTGAAAAACAATTAAAATGATCATTAGCAATTAAAAAATCCGTCTAATTAATTGATTACTAATTAACAATCAAATTTAACAGGCCAATGCTTGTACTTTCTAGATATTAAGGAAAATTGCATATCACGGTTCTTTGTTAGAGTCATATAAGCCAATATAGCGCGATTTCATTATTTATATTAATAGTTTTATATTTCTTAACAACAGCCCAACACCATTCGCAAAGATTGGGTTGTAATAAGCTGAGGTGGCCCGCTAATGCATTGCAATCGAGTACTATGTGATCACTCCAATATAACACAGGATCGTCACGGTTCAGTACTACTAATAATAATAATAATTTGGCGCAATATACCTCCGAGGAGATTAAGACCGATTTTGTAGTGTGCTGCTTCTAATTTTTGCTGCGAAGCTTTTTTATGGAAGAAATCAATCGGAGGGTTGCCGACCACTGCCGAGGGCGACCTTGTTTTAAAACCACATTTTCCAAACATTTTAATGTTCACTGTCCCCTTATTTGAATGTGGGATCATCGGTGTGGTAGGCTTGCACACAATCACCACATCACGGAGGCTGCCACGGTTTACGACTACGTCTTAAAAATACTCCCAAATTTACTGATATATCCATAGCAGCATACGCGGGCAATAAACTGTGATGTTTCTTACAACTACATATATAGCAAAATAATCAAAAATAATAAAAAAAAAAATTAAGAATAATCAAGAGAACTCAAAAACAATCAAAACTTTTTTTTTTTTGATTAATTTTGATTTTTTTTGATCTTTCTTTTTGATTATTTTGGATTTTTTTTTTTTTTTTTTTGATAATTTTATTTTTTTTTTATTTTTTCCAATTCTAATCAATTAATAATTGAGAATTTCTGAAAACAATGAAAATAATCATTAATGATTGAAAAAGCTATTTAATCAATTGATTATTCAATCCTAATGGGAATTTAACAGGTCCGATTAAAACCCCTTGTAACAAAAACAGAAAACAATCGCAAAAAATATAAAATAACTATTTCAATGATAAACAAAAAGTATACTTTATTTTAATACTATTATATATTTAATTGTTGAATTGTTTTGTTATTGCTCTTAGCAAAACCGTTCAGCGACGCAGTTGCAAATGCACTTCACACTGTTTCAGTTATTTACACGTAATTTAATGATAAAATGCAATTAATGTGAGATGTTTTTGTTTACTACGATACAAACTACGAGTATTGCTACATTTGCATACACAGGGGGGCTTAGCAAAAGATGTAATTAAATCAAAACAAAACGAAAAAGCTTCTCAATTGATAAATATTTCTATATACAACACATTACATTGTGTGCGCGTAAACAATAACAAAAATCACATAAAAACCAGTCGTGAAAATATTCGCAGTGAAGAAGGCACATGGAATACAATAATTGTTTATGCTTAAAACTATTTTGTTTCTGTAGCAAATATGTTTACTTGGAGAACGCATTCTTTTGTGTGCATAGTAATAATCCCGTTGTACACTGAAAACAATAGCGTGAAGTTTGATTTGTAAACATGTATGTATATCCTACATATAACTTTACTTAAATTAGTAAATTTTTTACAGTACATGTAATTAATTATTACTTAGTTCTATTGAGCTTTGTGCATTACGCTAACCATGCAAATCTTTGTAAATGTTTATTTTTCTAGCCGCCCTGCCCTACGCATTTTCTCTCATACCAATTTATAAGCGCAATTGTCTTTATATGCAAGAAAATGCGCAGGTTCTTCTTCTTTAAATGGTCATCTAACCGCCTGGGCGATTTTGACCGTCCAACATAGCTCGCCAGTCGTTTCTTCGTTGCGCCAACTGGCGCCAATTGGAAACACCGCGGGATCGCAAATCGGTCTCCACTTGGTCCTTCCATCGGAGTGGTGGTCGCCCTCTTCCTCTGCTTCCACCGGAGGGTGCCGATAAGAATACCATGCGCAGGTTAGCCGGAAAAAAAATTGCCCAAAATCATGTTATTCCTTTAGCGGCTGAAGATAAGTGTTTACCTTATTGAATGAGCTACAAAAGTGCATAGGTACTTGAAAAAAATCTAAAAATACTTGGTGAAAATTTCGAAATTTTGATAAAAATCATTTTTCTGAATTTTCCACAAGGTCCTAGGCTTTAATTTGCAGTATTTGTATGGTATGTTTATGCATACTTTCTAAGAAATTATCGAAATTATTGAAACGTACAAATTTTTTGGTAAAAATTGCAATTTTTATGGTAGCTCATTTGGACTGTAAGCCACTGTACATAATACAGTTCTTCTTTATCTTATATATAAATAGACAAGATGAATGCAATGTAGAACCGTTTTCTGCTAAACTATAATTCTAAGGTATACAAATTATATATGTATAGATAGGAAATTTTTAGGTGTACTCTTATCCGTAAATAAAAAAAAGTTAAAAAATCATTTTAATATAAAAAATTTAACATAAAAGTCACACCACTACACATTTACTTATTCACACTATAGACACGCTGTGTGTGTACTTGCTTTTTGTGTACTATGCTGAATCGTGAGCATGGCCGAGGAGTTGCTTTGTTGGAAAAAATTAAGAGCCGTAGTAGTGTGAGTAGAATTGCCATGCATGTTTTTGTGTTATTCGTGTGGTCGGCTCTCACTGTGAGTGCGAAGAGTTGGTAGTGGACCAATGAAAAATAAGTATTCGCACTATAGATACTCTGTTGTGTCATGCATTTTTGCTTCAGCTGTTGTTATTGTATTGATTACTGGCTACGATGCCCAGTGTCAGCTGCTCTCCTGAGAGCACGAAAAGTTGCTTTGTTGGATACATTAAACAAGCAATGTAAAATATGAGCAAATATGTAAAATTCATTGTTGATACCTACAAACAGGGTTTACAAAAATAAAATAAATGATTACTCATAAGGAGTATTAAACACCGAAGAAAATTAAAGGAAAATAGAGGAAAGGAAAAGAATTGAAAGGAAGGAAAATTAAAGGAAAGAAAGGAAAGAAAAGGAAAAGGAAAGGAAAGGAAGGAAAGGGAAGGGAATGGAAAGGATAGGAAAGGAAGGAAAATTAAAGGAAAGAAAGGAATGGTAAGGAAATGAAAGGAAGGGAAGGGAAAGGGAATTAAAGGAAAGGTAAGAAAACGAAGGGGAAAGAAAGAAAATAAAGGGAAGGGAAGGGAAAGGAAAAGATGTTTGAGGAATGTAAAAAATAAAATAAGAGAGTAAAAAAAGAAATCAAGGAAAATAAAAATATGTTAGAGGAAAGGAACGACATAGAAAGGAAGAAAAAAAGGCGGATAAAACATACCTGCAGCAAAAAAAATAAAATAAAATAAAGTTTATTGGTTGAATTTCAACCACTGGGCGAACTCTAGTTATTGTAAAAAGCCATTTTGATGCAAGTAATTGCGTAAATCGTTTGAAAATTTATTTTATTTCATTTCACTATTACTTTTTACTTTATTTTATCTTATTTTATACTAACCACAAAGTTAACATGCAAAATCGCAAGTTTTTTGGAAATGCTGTGTACATATATTTACCATAAATTTGGGTTTTTGCTCGTATGTTTTTCAATTGAGAGCATGCATCGTGTTTACTCACGATTACAGAATAATGAAATACAAACAACAACAGCCGAAAAATGTAAGGGCAATCAGCGCCAGCAAAGCACTTGTATACACACCCACACACATAAGCAGAGCGTCACATATCAGCAGGCAGTCAAGCAAGAATTTGTACACACGCATACTCAATGAAATGTCACTTACAACTCAGATATGCATAGAACAAACATTAAAAACAACATCAACATACTTAAGCACATGTTACACTTTGTCACTTTGAACTTTGCCAGACTGCCATATACCGGGACAGTTCATACCGAGCGCAAAGATATTTGAATATTAAAAATGTGTCATGAATTTAGAATTTATCTCTTAATTTTCTAAGTGTAACGTGCTGCATATTGTTGTTGTAGCATTACTCGCTATTCGGCTATTTTAATTAACTTCAAACCTGTTCCCACAGCTAACGTTTCCTGTCAGAGTCAGTGGCGTCAACAACATAAACATTAAAACGAAAATCAGACGCTGACAGGCCCCCACGTTTTGTAGCCAATGACTGCTCAATGCGGAAGCGGTTAGGCGAAATATATACATTGAAGTCAACAAATTTATTTATTTATGTTCTACATATTTATGAATATTTGTAGAGTATATACAATGTAGGTGAATATGCGGTTGCTTGCTGTTTTGTAAACAATATTTTACTCTACACCAGCGCTTACTCAGCGAATCCATCGTAAGTTGTTTACTTCTTTGATCGATCTCATGATAAATATGTGAGAAATACGAGAAACGTTGAATAACTTAATGCGTAAAAGCGCAATTGAAATTTTTTGATTACTTTTAATTCACATTGCAAAAGATCAGCCGTTAGTAAAACACCCAGTCTTGATATGGAAACCAGTCTAGACGATACGATTATGGTGCACTAATGAATCGGGCGCCCTCTGCTGAGAGTTTTGTTTTGATAACATCCCTGTAAAAAACGTTGGAGCATCAGAGTACTCCAACACTTATCCTCATTCATATAAAAAAGGTGGTCCAATTTACATAGCGATGTCCGGTGATTGGATCACCTAATCCCATTCGGAGTACCATTTACTTTGCTTCTGAATAGTCTATAGAGCACCTACGTTGGAGTACTTTGAAAATGCTGCCAAAAGATTACTCTATAGAGTACTCTAGACGAAAGCGAGAAGGGAGTATGTGTTCTTTTGAGGACCACCTACTCCCGCTCTCGCTTTGCTGTTGAATACTCTATAGAGTAATCCCATGGGAGTATTTTGAGAGTACTCTCACGTAGGTGGTCTATAGAGTATTCAAAAGCAAAGAAACGGAGTACTCCGAGGTGGATTAGGTGATCCAATCACCGGACATTGCCATGTAAATTGGACCACCTTTTTTATATGAATGAGGATATGTGTTGGAGTACTCTGATACTCCTTTAGGAGTATTCTATGGAGTATGAAACGGAGTATTTCCGTTTTTTGCAGGGATAGAGTAGAGCCGTTAAAAAAATTTTACCCGAGACTCATAAATCTTTTTCAAATGGATTTCAAAAATGATTCAGCTAACGAAAAACAAAAAAAGAATTGTTGAAGGGGTGTATTGTGGTATCATCGAAACAGCTGGGGCTTTGTCCACCCGCTGTACATGGTTGCTATTTCTCTCTCAAAAATGTAATCGAAAAGCATAATAAACTAACACTTGTATTGGTTTGCATAACTTTCGAAACAGTAATCTGATTAACAGTATAATAATGCACATGTATTGACGCCTAAAAGCATTTCAAAGTCATATTAAACAAAGATTTTAGCTAAAATGAACTAGAACAGGGTACTCGTATAATACTATAATGGATATTAGCTGGCGCTATGAAGAAATTTTTGATATTTTAAAAGGTCACCCTGCGTTAACTATTTTACTTACCAAGCAGGAATAGACGCCTGGGCTCAACCAGTTTGGATTTTATAATATTATTTTGAAATGATTTTCGCCTGAGTTTCTAGTGGGCATTGTTGCATCATCTGCAGTAACAAAATCCAGAAAAATTCATTGGCGCATAGTCATAGTCAAAGTTCGGTATGCCTTTTTTGACATTTTGGATATCATGTAAAATTGCGTCAAATAGCTTCAACTAAATTTAAGTCATACTTAAATTTGACTATGACTATGCCCCATTGATTTATGTAAATTCTTTTATTTTTATATTTATATTTTTCTTTTCTGATAAATTTTTTGTATTCTCGCATATATTCACAGCCGAAGTCAAGATAGATTTTTTTAAGTTGACTGTAATCAGAATCACATCAAAAATTAGCTTTTTTACCCTAAAAATATTTAGTGCTGCATTATAGCATAAAATTATTTGTTTCCGATTACTAAAAATATTATTATTTTTTTTTTAAATTCATTGATTATTTATTATTATGAACCTTAAAAATGTTCGGTTCGGCTTTGGCCTAATATGGATTGCTGTGATTCAAAGTTTTTATCAATGACTTTGGTTTTCCGCGCTGGTTTTTGTTTTGTTTTCCTCTATGAAAATATATTAAAATTTATAATTGTTTACAGATTTTCTAAATAGTGGCAAGATTGCTCGTTTCATATTTTACAGAACAATCGTTATCGAATTATGACTGCATAATCAATCAATTTGTGTAAACAAAGATAAAAATTAAAAATGTCAATTCGATTATATATTTTATTATTGTACAGTTAGGTACTCAAAATTTAAATTAAATTTTGTGTTGTATTCAAAAGTAACAAAATTTATAAAAATTCCAAGGACAATAAGTTCCATACGAAAGAGGAAATACCAAAAAACTGTGTGGGAAGTCCTAAGCTTGCATTACACTGCAAATTACTTAAGTACGAAAGGAGGAATTGTATTGAGAAAGGTATTGGCAAAAAGTCAAAGAGAAATATGTAGTTGTAGAGTGTGGCTTGTTTTTGTGATTTTCCCATGCAATTATTACACACTTGGTATTGCGTATATCAGCACGGAGAAATGCTTTTTAATTGTCTTATATCACATTTTTTTTAAATTAAAATGTGCGTACTACTCACAAAGCTTCTGACCATGGCGGCGTTGGTCCATGTAGCAAGTACTAGAACTGCTTGCGGACCCACAAATGCCTGTTCAGAGCCCACCATAGTAAAACGATGTATGACTCGGCACTTAGAGTAAAATAAAGCGCTAGCCAACGCCTTAAGCGCTGTCACTGCAGATGCTGCCCTGCCTCCACACCTATACTCGACAACATAGTCACTTGCCTTGAGAAATGCGAATACCTCAGCTTGGAAGCGTACTCCGCAAGAGAAAAGTGAAGTTCGTCATCATTGTCTTTAACGATCACACCAGCGCCTGACCCACAGTCAGTTTTGGAGTCGTTAGTGATGATACTGGAATGTGTGCATCTGGCCTCACTTTGCAAATTAACCCATTGCAGAGCCTCTGTATAGAATTGAATTCTGCGATATATTGCTTATGTCCCGGTATAGGACAGTCTGACAAAGTTACGCGTAACAAATTATTACATGTGTCCAAAGAACGTTGAGGTATAAGAGGGTTCAACGCGACGAATAGTGGGAAACAGTAAACCATCAATTTGCGGGTAGGTAATTAACCACTGGAAGTATTTGCTTTTATTTCGTGAGTTTTAATGCTTGTAGCACTTTTATTTTCACACAATATTTACAAGTAAACGTTTTTGCAATTTTGACGATAACTTTTTTTTGCAAATACTCAATTAAAACACAATGAATTTAAGCAGTTTACGGGCAGGTACTGTGGTGAATTACCTACCACCGATTTGACAGTGTCCACTTGCATTCGCTGTTGGACCTTCTTATTGTTTTACGTTTTTTGCATGTGTCTGTTATTGTTGCTGCTGGTTCTATGCGTATCTGAGTTTTAAGTGAGATTTGCGTGTATAGAAATTCTTGCTTGACTGCTTGCTGATATGTGACGCTCTGCTTATGTGTGTATGTATATGCAAGTGCTTTGCTGGCGCTGATTGTCTTGATTGGCTTGCTGTTGTTTGCATTTTATTATGCGGTAATCGTGCGCAAATACGATGAATGCAAAAATCGGCAAACAGACGAGCAAAAACACACAACTTTGTATTTGGTAAAAGATAAAACAAAAGAAAATAAAATAGAATAAACTAAAATGAAATAAAATAAAACTAAGGTAAAGGGAAGGAAAGGGTAAGGGGTTTAGAATATGCCCGAGGTAGGCATACCGGTCGTAAGAGGCGACTAATATGCACAAAGGTAATGACGTGCAACTCGGTGGTTGTTCTACAGATATGATGCCTCTCATTACATGACCTAGAAGGTTGAACTGGTCATTCTCACTACCACAACAGTCGGGCAGTACCGCAAGGGAGTACCGGAGCGTATGGGATTCATATCCGGCCAAGGACTGTCAATTCGACAACCTTCCCCAAAACCTTCGGTGGGTGTTTTTGTCGTTACAACAACAACAACAACTTAAATAGAATGCAATAAAATAAAAACAATAAAATTAAATTAATTAAATAAAATAGATTTAAAAGAAAGTCGAAAGAGGAAAGGAAAGGAACCTAAAGAAAACGAAAGGAAATAAAAGAAAAGTTAGGGGAGCAGCATCAGCGATAAGTGTGGAAATGAAAGTGAAGGAAAGAAACAGCAAGAAAAGGAGACAATGAAAAAGAATATAATAAAATAAATTGGAAATAGAGACTGTAGAAAGAAGAGGAAAGCAAAGAAAAGGAAAAGCAAATAATTTAAATAAAACAAAGTTTGGTGGTAGAATTAAAACTACTGGGCGATATCTAGCTTAGGTAATTTTTTTTTTTATTGAGGTTATGTTATTGTTATGAATTATTGTTTGATTACTTTTGTGAATTCGTTATAAATTACAATTTCTATTTACATAGAAACTATTCGTTTTTGAAATCAGAAAAGACGCGCACAACTTCAATTTGGGTTCATATATTTGCATGTAGGCTGCTGTGTGCCGGCAAACGCTGTGCGGCTATATATGGTTGAGCTGCTAACATTATTATTATTTTTTTTATGATGTACACGTTATACCACCAAGCTACGCGAAAAGAAAACATTTTTTTTTTTTTCAAACTTTAAAAAGGCACATTTGCGTTCAAGTTGAGAAGTAAGGTTTTTTGAACTTGAGAATCGTCATTGCTCTTATAAAGGGTGTTTTTTTTAGGGGTATAGAACTTCGAATTGAAATAAAACACAAGAAAATCGTTTTAAGGTCCATCAATTTGGCTTTATTGGAAGGATAATTTTATGCCATTAATGTTTAAATATGATTTCGGGCATGTGGCCGCCGCGGCTGGCTCGAATAAAGCCAATTCTACAGGTCCAATTTTCAACCACTTTTTCGAGCATATGGGGCCGTATGTCGGCAATAACGCCACGAATGTTGGCTTCCAATTCCCCTAACGTTTCTGGTTTGTTGGTGTAGACGAGCGACTTCACATATCCCCAAAGAAAATAATCCAATGGTGTCAAATCACACGACCTTGGTGGCCAATTGACAGGTCCATTCCGCGAAATTATGCGCTCATCGAATGTTTCCTTCAATAAATCGATTGTGACGTGCGCTGTGTGGCATGTAGCGCCGTCTTGTTGGAACCACAACTCATCCACATTCATGCCATCCAATTCGGGAACAAAATAGTCGGTTATCATGGCTCTATACCGGTCTCCATTAACGGTAGTTGCCTCTCCAGCATTATTGCGGAAGAAGTATGGCCCAATGACTCCACCAGCCCATAGAGCACACCAAACAGTCAGTTTTTGTGGATGTAATGGCGTTTCAAGGGTCTCATGTGGATTCTCTTCACTCCAAATGCGGCAATTTTGCTTGTTGACGTAGCCATTCAACCAAAAATGAGCCTCATCACTGAACAAAATTTTGCGATGAAAATCAGCATCGAAATCAATCTCATTTTCGGCCCATACACCAAAATCACGACGCATTGCATGGTCTCGCGGCTTTAATTCTTGCACAAGCTGGATCTTGTAAGGTCGAAAGCCAAGATCTTTGCGCAAAATATTCCATAAAGTTGATGGACAAAGCTCCAATTGCTGTGCACGGTGGCGAATCGATTCATTCGGGTCCTCTTCAACACTTTGCTCTACAGCGGCAATTGTTTCTTCGGTGCGCACTGTTCGACGTCTCTGCGGATGCGTATTATCACATAGAGTAAACGTAGTGCGAAAACGATCCATGGTTAACCGAATTAATTGCTCTGATGGACGATTATGTCGACCATAAAATGGACGGAGCTCACGGTAAACTTCGCGAACTGAACCATTATTTTCGAAATAAATTTGCACGATTTGCAAGCGTTGTTCTTTTGTCAACCTGTTCATGATGAAATGGCAAACCAAACTGAACATAAATGACATTAGAGTTGCCAGATTTGACCACAAAATGCCAGTTTTATCTCTATTCGAAAAACCAACCTGTAAAAAAAACACCCTGTACAAAGGAGACTCACTCGTTTAGTTATTATTTTCCAAAAAGTTATCATGCTACAGTAAAGCTTCTTTTGCGATAAAGCGCCAAAGCTTTGAGCGGCATCTTGATTTTCAATTTAGCAGCAAATTGTTGTTTACTGGGTATTCAAATCAATTTTTTGCCATTTGTTAGGAGCGAATGAGAATAAGGTGCGCTTATCATATCATTTCTTGTTACGCCTGTGCTCTATAAAAAAAATCTTATCGTAACTATGCGTCTCCATACATACAAGCTACGATAAGACAATTGAATAAGTGCGCTGACACAGCGATATAGCAATTTTTTCATAATTTTAAATGTTAGAAGTGCTTTTTTGCGCGAGGTGTACGTACATTTATTACATTTTTAATGTTTGTTATTAATTTAAATAAATTTAGTGTCAATTAATATGTAAATTATAAATATAAATAAATTGCGTGTAAACTGTTTTAAAAAATAATGGTGTTTGTAGTGATTAATATATATATTTATATATGCATTTCTAGTGATGAATCATACATACCATGCACTTCATGGATTTAGATTTAACCTCACTTATTAACTAACATACATACATACATATGTATGTTCATAAACACAGTTGTGGTCATGTAAAATAAACAACAACAAACACATAGTATGCAATAAAGTGCACTTAACTATACATAAACTAACCAGAATATTTAACAAAATGTCAAAAAATGCATATACAGTGCACACTCGATAACATGAACTTCACAAAACGTGCGTAAATTTTTGTTTTGCTTCTTCTATCATAAATTGTTTACTTCTTTGTCATTCGAAAACGTGAACAAAAGTGAATTTTCTAAATTTTAATTAGTTCGCGTTATCGAGTGTGCACTGTTGCATCAAATAGTATATGTAAATATTTATTATTAAAAACTGGGTTTGTAAAACTAATAATATAAAATTTTGCATACGAAAAAAGTGGTTTATTAAGGAATTAACTGTTTATTTCATTACAACTTGACATGTGCTTTTCCTTTCAATCATCATCCTATGGTAAATTAGATAGGAACCAAGCACCACGTACCTGCCTAAATTCCCAATATGTCGTGCCGAACCTTTATAGATTTAAAGAGTATTGCGTGTGTTGCTAAAAGTACCAAGCCTATTTCATGAGGATTAAAAAAGTGTTTATTTTTTTATATATGTACTACAAACCACTCCACTATCTAATACAAGGGTTGCTATATAAGTTTTGCAAAAATTACAATCTTTACATATATTAAAATTGTAACAGGCCGGTGTCATTACATTATAGATATTAAAGAAAAATGCATAAGGTGGAGAGCTTCATTAAAGTAGCAGAAGCCAAAACGACAGTTTTTTAGAATTTTTGTCTGTCTGTCTGCATGTTTGTTCGCGCATCAGCAAAAGCCTGCTGCATAAAATTAAATGCAATTTTCAACGTAGTATTTCTAGAAGTCCAGCATAAATTTTGAGATCCCTTTCACAACGGAGAATTAATTTGTTTCCTCAAAATACAGTGGTGGCAATGAAAGTATGCTTTTTGGGAGCCATTACTGTTCACAGATTGAAGTTTGAAACTAAAACTGAACTCTTTTTCGGAATCATGGACAGTGTCGAAAAAAGGTTAGATGGCCCTTCGAGTATTCGAGAAAAAATTTACCCAGAAGAAGAAAGGAAATTTAACGCTAAACTTTGCACAGATATTATGCCAATGGATAATGACAACGCAGCGGAGCAAGTGCTCCTATTTAAACCTGAGAGGAAGGAGCACGCCCCCAATGAGTGTTTCGCATTGGCATCAGTTTACACTAAATAAGAATGCAGGGCCTTGTTACGTAAAGCGCCAATGAATGTTTTTGAAGTGTTTGATCTGAAGGTGCATCGACAGGCCCTCAACAACATCCACATAGAGTCGGTAAACTCCTTTGTCAGCTCTCGCCAGTTATGCTGTCATTCAGAGTGCACTTGTTGCTGAAGTGGAACACGAACTCTAGACTGAACCCTTACATGCCAAATGTTTGCCCGGCATGCGGTGTCTCCCCATGACCCCAACCATCTGTTTATCTGCTCAATAGGGAAGACTCTTCGAACACCAATCTAACTCAGGTCCAACCATATTAAAGCCGCGAGGTTCCTGGGACTTCCTTTAGAAGATTTTGATGACAATGACAGGTGAGGAAAGTGTGCACTAGGCAGGGCGAAGCTACAACAACAACATGAAGTGTTTCCAAATTTTGATCATATCCACAAGCATACTTAGCCTAAAGAAAACTATTTTTAAAAACAGAAGACATTTTTTATTCTGTATTCTGCACTGAGGTATACCAAAACTTAGGTAGCACACATCTTGTTAAATTGTAGATAATTCGAACAAGCAATTCAATTCAATATCAATTTATGATCAGTGATCACATTCCTTATCATATTTGCAGTACTTGAGTAAAACAAAAACATTTATGAAAGTTTTACGAATGAGTTGAATTAAACGATTATAAAAGGGGCTTTGAAGAGTATACCTTAGAATCAGGAAATATAAAATACATATACTTATTACTTTAACTTGATGTGTTTATTATTAACATTTCTGGGCACGCATGTGTCATTTTAGTCATTAAATTAGAGAATACGGAGCAGAGGATTGGCTGTTTTGCTCGCACAAAAAAAATTTGTTTTCATTTTATATGCGCGTACATAGTATATATAGGAAACTTGTATGTAAATACCACTTTTTTCGTGTATATATATTTATATATCACATAAATCAACTAACAAGTCCATAAAAAAAAAATCATCGTACAATAACAAATCTAACACGAACGGGGTATAATGATAAATAATGACTTACCACCTAAAAAACTGTGAAGAAGTATATCCGTTAAAACAACTGTAAATTTCTTCCACAAACAGATACAAATCAGTACATCGCCTCACAGAGAGTAACCAAAGATCACAGCATTTACGAAAAACACATTGCCTGCCATGCCATTATTCACGAAGAAAGGTCCAAAATTTGGTAGGACCGAGTCTGAACTTGCTACAACGGCTAACGCCGCTACCAGTGGCAACAACTACAACGACAACAATAACACAACAGCTAACGGTAAAACAAACACAATGAATGGTACCAATGCCACATCACGCATAGATCCATACATTCCAAAACCGCAACTAATATTTCACTGCCAATTAGCGCATGGTAGTCCCACCGGTTTGATAACCGGGTTTGCGAGCGTGCGCGAATTATATAAAAAGATCGCCGAATGTTATGATATACCTGTCGAGGAAATACTATTTTGCACTTTAAATTCGCACAAAGTCGATATGACAAAATTGTTGGGCGGACAAATTGGTCTAGACGATTTTATATTCGCACATCGGAAAGGACGACCGAAAGAAATTGAGATAATCAAATCAGAAGATGCGCTCGGCCTTACAATCACCGATAATGGTGCTGGGTATGCGTTTATCAAACGCATCAAAGAGGGTTCAGTAATCGATCGGATTGAGCATATTAGCGTCGGTGATCATATCGAAAAATTGAATGATGTTACAATGGTGGGTAAGCGGCATTACGAGGTGGCGCGTTTGCTTAAGGATATACCCACTGGTAGTACATTCACATTACGATTGGTTGAGCCGATGAAAAGTGGGTTTCAAGGTATTGGTCCGCGCACACAATCTAGAGCGCCAACTGGTCGTGGTTATGGCAGTGGTAAGGAAACGTTACGTTTTAAAGCTAATGGTAATGTGGAAATCGAAGACAAGTTTGATGAATCAACGCAATCGGGTATAGAGGCGATTAACAATTTATTAGAATCGTTTATGGGCATAAATGACACGGAATTGGCAACACAAATCTGGGATTTGGGTGCAAATAAATCCAATTCAATGGACTTTGCAGAGGCTATCGATAGTTCCGATTTGGAATCTTTCGGCTTTACCGATGATTTTATTATTGAACTGTGGGGTGCAATAACCGATGCCAGGCGTCGGAAGACAGCGAAGAACTGAAGAGAAGGAAAAAAAAAACGTGCCTCAACAACTATTTTAAAATACATATTAGACTATTCTCATTAGGTAAAATGGTAGGAAGAGAAGGAGAGAGCATGAACTATTTCGCTTGCTCTGCTATGGATTTTAAGTTATGCGTGGAAATATTTAAATAAATTGTGAAAGTATTGTTAATATATAACAAATTAAGATATTTTTTCACTACCAATTTTCAAAAGACAGGTGGCATATCAATGTATTTATTTTAAATATTAATTAAAGGCGCATTTTGTTGTTTATGCTACTTTTGATATTGTTTAATATTTATTATAATGAAAGATTATATGCTGCTAATTATGTTTCGCTCAAACCTTTTTGTTCAAGAAATTCCAAGTTATGCGTAAATTGTTTTTGCCAATTTTATTTGATAAGTACAATACATAAATTATTTTTATTTTATTCGGCTAATTATACTATATTATGCTATACAGTATATAGACAATAGCGAACTGCAAATTTTAGCTCATAAAAAATCGCATATTTACAAAAAAAGAAAAATATTTTACTAAGTACTGTTTAAATGGCATATGTAAATTACAAATGAAACAACAAATTCATTATTTATAATTAAAGCTCTTGTTATACATTAAATACATATTTATTTATACATTTTGTTTTAATTTTCCATTTATCTTGTACTGGTAAGTTTTAATTTTTCATTCATTTGCTTTTCAAAGTAAGCTGTTTACTTGCAATTTTTAAGCTTTTTCCATGTTTTCTCTTTGTTTTTGGCGCGTTTCCAAATTTTCTACAAAAATTTAATGCGTAGGTGTGCACATGGCAGTATGATTGCTTGCCAAGTTCACTTCATTGATGCACCTTTCTGTGACTAATTCACGTTGGATATCGTTATTATGGAACCCTTCTTTCAGCCAAATTTGAACTGGGTTCGAGGCGTTAAACGTTCAAAAATGCAAATACGCTCACTGTCTTATGGCAGCATACAGTCGGCCGCTAGCAATAATCTCTCAAAGCACAAAAACAAAGTGTCTTCCCCAGGAAGGAAGCTAATACTGCACTCGGTCTCTGGTCATATGATCATGGATGGCAATGAAAAGACTGTTGATGGGTCAAGCAGGGAGGCGTATTTTGCAGAGCATAATTGAGACGTCCCAATCAGACTGGGGGATTTGAAAAACAGGCAAGAGTTGCAATTGATCGGGCACTGAAATTAAGCCTGGAATCATGCACGTGGTTTTCAAAGCTTTCAAGATCATGTAGGTTGCGCCCTAGAAAGCTTCTAGAATTTGCCAAGCGGACGGAGTAAGACGTTTCAAGTTGGTCGAACAAACTTCTCGTAATACGCAAATCGCAAAATTTGCTTATTGCAATTAAATTATTTACAATTAAATTAATTACAATTGAAAAAATTAAAATTAATTTATTAATTGTATTATGAAGCAGTTAATAATAATTAACCATTTTTTACAATTACCCGGGTAATTCTTGATTGATTTCATGTAAATATTCAATACAATTTATCAGGGGCACAGAATTTTCACGAAAGTAATATTTGAAAGAAATCAATCAATTTTGTGCCATATATATAACCAACATGTTCTTGCCGTAGAAGTTTGTCTCAATAAAACAACACGTACCCGGGTAATAAGATACTAAATAGCGTCAGGGTAGCGTGTATATTGTTAAATTCATAAAACAATTGTAATTAACAAATGGTTAGTTATAGAGAAACACAATTAATAATTAATTAATTGTTAATTGCGAGCATTGCAATTGATTAATTGTTAATTGTACATTTTTGCAATTACAATTAAAAATTGTTAATTGTAAAAGTTGTAATTAACAATTAAAAATTGTCAATTGTGGAAGTTGCAATTAACAATTAAAATTTTATTTTTATAAAATTTATATTTAAAAAATTTTTAATTGTAGAAGTTGCAATTAACAATTAATTAATTAAAATTAATTAATTAAAATTAAATTAATTAATTGTTAATTATTAATTGTTTTAACAATTATAATTTGCCCAACACTGCTACCTAGTAATTTAGTAGGCTAACAGTATTTGGTTGATTTTTTATTGCTTAGAAAGATAATAAGTTGGGGGATACTATTATTTATTACTTTCACTAACATCATTTTGAAGACAAAAAAAAATCGTATGTACATAGGAATCGAGCATGAAAGCTCCTTCTCTGCCTATCTTCCTGTTGAGGATGTCCTATATGTTCTCAAGATGGCGGAGCTCCGGAGATTTAGCTGGCCATTTCATAACATAAATTTTTTTCACATGCGATCCAATTTGATACTAGTTTCGAGGTGTGTTTTGGATCGTTATCGTGTTGAAACGACCACCAAAGCGGCATATTCAACTTGGCATGGGGAAGCATCATGCTTCCAAGGATGTTCTTATATATGAACTCATGCATAATGCTAATTTTTTGATGCAGTGTTCCAACAAACAATTACAATTATCCTACCTCATCACTACAGTATCGAGGATCAACGTGCTTATTTTTTGGTCGGCGTATCCTTCTCATTTCATCTGAATATCAAATTGAATTTCGATTCCTCTTAAGAAAGTATAAATGGCTTTTTGGCTGCTCTATAACTTTTTAGCCCACTTGCACATGCTTAATTTTAAGTTTAGGGCTTTAACTAGGTTTGCTGCTGACTTTTCTGGATTCTTCTTTAGTTCTTCAAATATTCTTGAGTCTTCCTGCTTCGTTGTAACTTTCGGTCGCCTGGTGATGATTTGCAACACTTCCAAATGCTTTAAATTTTTTGATGATAAAACGAACAAACCCGAAATTTTTGGAAATATTTTTTCTAATAAACCATTTTTGTAATCACTTAAAATTAACTTTTTAATTGCACCGATTGTGTTTTCCCACCATCTCCACGTTTTTACTAAATTTCTGAAATTTTAGGCATGTAGTTATTACGATCCGATCCCGACTTGCTGAAGTTAAATCGATGTTTAATTCATTGAACTCAGAGTCTTCTAAATGCACGTGACATGCAAGCGTCAAAAAAATAACGGAATTTGGTTCGCATACTGTGACCAGTCCAATATGTTTTGTCGAAGTGAAATTTGCACAGTTGTGATTTTTGCCGTCAATACTTTCGTGTATTTTAAAAAATGCTTAAGTTAGGCATTAACTTTTTTTAAAACCAGTCCCACTCAAAAAAAGTAAGGCATGATTACATACATAAAGTTATCTATCAACCGGTGCTCGTGTCATTTATTTACTTCGATGTTGTGCCAGATGCTCATCTGACAGATCACACCAAATGACAATACTGCCTCTGCCATTGTATATAAACGGGCACATACATATGTACCTACAAATGTATATTCATACATAATTTGTTTATTACGTAGTATGCATGACGTGCAAGTAATAATTTTGAAATTCAAAAGGCAAAATAAGAGTATTTCAGCAATGTGTTTTCGCTCTTCGATCCTCGAATATTAAACAATCTCACTTCCCTCAAGTATGAGACCATGCACAAAGTTAGAGCTTTTTCAACATTCTAATCTCTCGTTCTCTGGATATCGTGCTACGTATAAATTTTAGCTTTTTGCCAAGGTTGCCATACAAAAAAACATTTTGGAATTTTATTTACAAAAAAAAATACCAAAAAATATGTAGACATAAAATGTCTTTTATTGTTTAGATAATCCATTATTCACCATATCTTTGTAATTCGAGCTTTTCGAATAATATTAATTCTTAGTCCCTATCCTAGGTAGCTTTAGTTAAGTATGTATGTACTTGTTTAAAAAAAAACGTTTTGACTCAATCAGGGCAGTGTTTGAAGTGAGTAATGGTTCTCACTCGGTTCCATGACTTTTAAGTATCGTGTTTGTAACCGATGCAGAATGAAATGCAGTGTTTAGCTCTAAGACTCTCCATTTTGAAGTCTGGTTCGGAATTTTACTGCAGGGCAATAGTTGTACAGGGTGTTTTTTTTACAGGTTTGTTTTTCGAATAGAGATAAAACTGGCATTTTGTGGTCAAATCTGGCAACTCTAATGTCATTTATGTTCAGTTTGGTTTGCCATTTCATCATGAACAGGTTGACAAAAGAACAACGCTTGCAAATCGCGCAAATTTATTTCGAAAAGAATGGTTCAGTTCGCGAAGTTTACCGTGAGCTCCGTCCATTTTATGGTCGACATAATCGTCCATCAGAGCAATTAATTCGGTTAACCATGGATCGTTTTCGCACTACGTTTACTCTATGTGATAATACGCATCCGCAGAGACGTCGAACAGTGCGCACCGAAGAAACAATTGCCGCTGTAGAGCAAAGTGTTGAAGAGGACCCGAATGAATCGATTCGCCACCGTGCACAGCAATTGGAGCTTTGTCCATCAACTTTATGGAAGATTTTGCGCAAAGATCTTGGCTTGCGACCTTACAAGATCCAGCTTGTGCAAGAATTAAAGCCGCGAGACCATGCAATGCGTCGTGATTTTGGTGTATGGGCCGAAAATGAGATTGATTTCGATGCTGATTTTCATCGCAAAATTTTGTTCAGTGATGAGGCTCATTTTTGGTTGAATGGCTACGTCAACAAGCAAAATTGCCGCATTTGGAGTGAAGAGAATCCACATGAGACCCTTGAAACGCCATTACATCCACAAAAACTGACTGTTTGGTGTGCTCTATGGGCTGGTGGAGTCATTGGGCCATACTTCTTCCGCAATAATGCTGGAGAGGCAGCTACCGTTAATGGAGACCGGTATAGAGCCATGATAACCGACTATTTTGTTCCCGAATTGGATGGCATGAATGTGGATGAGTTGTGGTTCCAACAAGACGGCGCTACATGCCACACAGCGCACGTCACAATCGATTTATTGAAGGAAACATTCGATGAGCGCATAATTTCGCGGAATGGACCTGTCAATTGGCCACCAAGGTCGTGTGATTTGACACCATTGGATTATTTTCTTTGGGGATATGTGAAGTCGCTCGTCTACACCAACAAACCAGAAACGTTAGGGGAATTGGAAGCCAACATTCGTGGCGTTATTGCCGACATACGGCCCCATATGCTCGAAAAAGTGGTTGAAAATTGGACCTGTAGAATTGGCTTTATTCGAGCCAGCCGCGGCGGCCACATGCCCGAAATCATATTTAAACATTAATGACATAAAATTATCCTTCCAATAAAGCCAAATTGATGGACCTTAAAACGATTTTCTTGTGTTTTATTTCAATTCGAAGTTCTATACCCCTAAAAAAACACCCTTTACATTCAAGGGTGGTCTGGGAGTGGCTGACCTAGCTCCTACTGCCTAGAACTATCTTAGAATAATCATCATCTAGTGCAATCGGAGTTCCGCTGACCACCTACTGCAGTTGAATAAAGAATGACGAGGTGCTATAATCGAATAGCTGCATACTTACCGGCCCTGTCTTTGCCAGAAAATATGATAAATTTTTCCCTTTTAAAATCAGAGGCTTGCCAAGAGCAGCATACCAAGGGCTTAGCCAGTTTGTTAATGCTTTTTAATTCAAGGCGTGGGTTGTTGTTGTTGTTGTTAACAGTGCTTCGCCCTGCCCAATGGGCTCGAACACTCTAAATTGTCATGAGGCTCTTCTAACGGAAGTCCGAGGAAACGCGCAGTTTCCACAGGGTTGGACCAGAGTGATGTAGGTGTTGGAAGGGTAGGTTCGTCTGAACAGGAGAAGAGATGTTTGGTATCATGAGGGGACATACCACATGCAGGGCATGTGTTTGGTATGTTGGGATTCAGTCTGGATAAGTAAGAGTTTAACCTACTACAATATCCAGAGCGAAGTTGACTCTGATCTCCCTTGGGAGTACATGCTCCTCTTCAGCCAATTCAGGTGGATGAGTACTGATAACGGGATTCACAGACCAAGATCTGAGGGATCTATCTACCGACTCAGTGTGGAGATCATTTAGAGCCCGCCTATGGTTCCGCAGATCAAAAGGCAAAGAGATATGATGGCGGATCTCATCGTAGTGCTTACGAAGATGTCTCCTTATGTCTCTGGGGGGCGGGGCTACATCCAATAGATGTCGATTTGGATGACTGGGTTTATGACAGTTCAGAAGGAACTGTCTACTCAAGAGTTCCGCGTGCTCTTGAACATTGAGCAATTTTGCCTCTTGATGGAGATGAGACTCAGATGACATAAGCAGACATCCCGTAGCAGTTCTGATGGTGGTGTTTTGGCAGACTTGCAATTTCCTCCAATTGGTGTCAGCAAGATTGAGCGGCCATATGGGCGCAGCGTAGTCAATAACCGGCCGGCCAATAGCCTTATATGTAGCAAGCAATGTTTCTTTGTCTTTCCCCCAAGTACTGCCGGCCAGTGACTTGATGATCTTATTGCGGCTCTGTACCTTTGAAGCTATTGCGGTGGCATGACCAACGAAGGTGAAGCCGTTGTCAAACGTCACACTCAAGATTTTCGGGTGGTTGGCAGTAGGTAGAGGGTGGGTAGTAATGTCTATCTTGGCGCTGCCTAATTTTTCCAAGCAATGCCAGTTAAAAACAAAAACTCATTGTCTCTTAGGAGTAATCGAACCCGGGCACCTTCACATCGCAGTCGTCTTCTCGAGCCATCTTTTTATTCGGCAATTGAACAACTTGAATTAAATGCACATAAATTTGATAATCGAGGAAAACCTAGGCAGGCCTTGGACTGAAAAACTAGGCACGCCCCTTACAGCTCCCTGTCTGACAGCCCCTAATTAAAATTGTATATTGTGAGGAAAATCTACCCAGAGCTTAAATGAAGTATAGATTTTCCTCGATTATTTTCTACTCGGGAGGCGTAGATACTTCAGCCTTGACTTCCTAGATTCTCGACTGTTATGCGTCGAAGTCCGTTTTATTCGGGATAATATCTTAACCTAAGCAGCTAATCCTGAGCAGTGGATCACATGCGGATGATCACGGAAAAAGGGGCCAGATTTGGTCGAGAATGTCGCAAAGTGGCAACCTTTGCTGTTACCCTTCTTTAAGTTTCCGTAACTTGTTTTGACGACGATGCGACGCATTCATGTTTTGTATATTGTCCCCCAACACACACCTGCCGCGCATTGAAACCCACCGCAACAACTCAAATCTGCCCCACCGCGCTCATATTGAGTAACTAAGCATGTACTGTATATAATTTGATTACCGTTTTGGTTGTTGTGATAGTAGTGGTGGTGTGGTTGGCTGGGAACGACGACTGTTTAGTTGGTGGGATGGTTGATTATATGACTCGATATTGCTTGGAGCAAGCTTCAGTCTACAAATCGCACTTGTCGGAGCAACTACTGAAAATTTTTAAAGAGAGAAAGGCCAACAAAGTGAAAAACAAAGAAAACAATACTAATAGAAAACATAATAATAACAATTGAAAAACATAAACGAAAATAATCATATACAAAGATTGTGCAATACAAGAAGTTTATATGCTACAGAAAAATTAGTGTTTCCTTGGCGAAAAACAAGCAAATTTGCTTTCAGCAGCAGAGGGTAGCTTTGAAAAGAAGTGAATTGAATAAGAAACAACGAATGAAAATGTACTAATTATCTATGCCAAACACTTCGTACTATTTAATAACTTAATTATTTTAAACAATTTGATTATTCGCGTTTTAAGTGAAATATTTTTTTGTAAGATTTTACTCACGTTCAACGGCAGAACGGTGAAATTGGGTGCTCATACCAAAAGAAGGTAAATAACAGTTGTTTTGAAGGAGAACTTTAGTTTTCACTTTCGTAAGTAGAATATAAACAAAATAAAAAATGCATTAAAATATTTCAAAGAAAATATGGAGGCGTAAAACATTTTATAGTCGAAGTGACTAGAACAAACTGCATGCAAAATAAAAAATGAAAAAAAAAAACAGAAAAAATCGCTTCCGAGCAGCCCGAACACTGCCTTGGCCAGCTGCCTCAGTTGCTTACGTTTTATTGCCGTATTCACATGGTGTTTTTATAATTTTTGTTTTTAACTTTTTGTGTTTATGTGCTTAATTTCTGCTTGGGCTGTACGACTCAGCGCCAAATGGACTTTGATACCGCTTCAACGGCTTGCTAGATGCACGTTAGTATTATTTAATGATCAAAGTTTTTTTTTCTTGTGTCTTGTCTAGAAAATGAAGGTGAAATGTGTTACCTACTCGTAATTTTGTATTCTTGTACCGAACATTTTCATATGCTTTATATAAAACTTTGTTCTTGATTGCTCAAAAGAGCACTCTGGAACAGTGCACGAACTTTACTATGATCGTAGTAAATTAACAACGATTTTTTTTAATAAAGAATGCCAGCCAAAAATATTTTATTTTTACATAACTACATTTTCAAGCCTATGTAATAAAGGCTGACATTTCATTATAATCGTCATCATTTATGCCGATATGGCCGTTGCGTAGTGATAACTGACACCAGTTGTAAAAACCGATCGAGGCCAAGTCAACCTCCAGCTGTTTTTCTATCTCAAGCCGTCGTTAAATTTGTTTACTGTGGTTATAACGCGGGGAGCCATAAATCTTACAGAGATTTTTTCTATCGCATACTCCAAGGGCCCACCTTCCCTCTTCTTTCGACCCAGTCCATGCTCCCTAGAAATACATCGCAACAGCTGCGATGAGAAAATAACAGAACCTGTCCAAAGTAAAACTTGTTGGCTACAGTGATTCTGAGCTGACAATATTCAGACGAAATACTTCACAAATTCAAATTTGTTACTATTAACAGTTCTTTGATCTACTCCAAAAGATGCGGAGCTAGCATGGCCATGATATCAATATGACTAGAATACGCCAGTAATTACACGCTCCTCCCCAAACAGATCTGTTGGTGTAGCTGTATAAGCTTTGTAGGGAAGTCGAATTCCGTCGAAAACTGATAAAATCCAATCAGCTTGTCAACGATAGGCTTCAGTTTATCACACATGACGCCAAATAGAATCGTATCATCATCATTTATTGGCGCTTTACCGCCTAGGCGATTCTCGCCGTGGCGTATCTAAGCACGCCAGTCATCCTTTTCATCGATATCTGACGCCAGTTGGAAACACCAAGAATAGATAGAATCTTATGGGCGATATTAAGTAGACTGATTAAGCTTTCGTTGGTGTGACTTGCGAGCACGTCTCCCTTTTGTATAGGGCAGAGCAGACTTAAGTTCCAATCTGGAGTAATGCGCTCGTCCGACAACATAAGAGTTGATGCATGCTTTTCAACTTATCTTCGCTTCCGTGCTGGAACAGCTCGACGAACTCCGTTATGTGCTTTGAACTGTCGAAATATGGCATGCATTTTCTACTACTTTTTTCTAGAGATTTTTCAGTCCTTTACTACTATTTTGCTCTTTGGTAGCTCGAACACTGCTCTGTAATCAACTTCAACGCGTTTCAAATTTAAAAACAAGTATGTTGATTTATTTATTATTGTTTAAAATGTTGTTTTTTTATTTGCTATCGCACACAAATTCTTTGTGGTTTTCCAAATGTTGCGTTTTATATAGTATTTTGTTATAATTGTCTTTTTATAGAGAAATAAGCTTTTCTTATGTATTTCGATTTATGTATGTACTTATGTAGATTGAGGTATGTATGTACATATGTATAGATACCTGCGCGTACCTAGCAACAACAAAGGCATACTTTTGGCTCTTTAGGCTTGTGTCTTCCTCCCTTCAGTGGCGTTTTGTTCGTTACGAAGCAGATGATTCGACGTGCAATGATACAAATTATGCAGAAACTCATAAGTAAAGGGCGCTCCAAAATCGCTGTTAACGCGATATTGGATGTTACTAACTATTGATTATCCGCCTACATAGATTATTGGAAAAGTTGAATGAAAAGTTTACATCAAATATTCGAATATCGGATAGAGAAAGTTTCTCAGGGAGTTACATGCACCTGCTTAATGGCTTCAAAACGCCGATTCCTAGAAGATTTTCCTAAGTTTTCAAGGCGATCTGACTAATTTTTTCGGAGATAGAACCTTGAGAAGTTGTACGTTCAAAGACAAATAACTGAGCCTTTAAATCTCTTGAAACTGTGTTTTCGCAAGGTTTTGTCAAGACTCCTTCCTCTACCCCTTTTCCATATGTACTTCAGAAACCGTAAATTGTACTTCAAAAACGATAAATTGTACTTCCGAATAATCAGTCTTACGGCTTCTGAAGTACAACTGACTATTCTAAAATACAACTTACGATTTCTGAAGAACACTATATGCTTTATGAAGTGCATTTGGAAAAGGTGTATAACTACTTATCCGATCTGTATTTACATTTACATTTAAAAAAAAATTTCAAATTTTTTTTAGCAAAATCTGCTTTTGTTTGTGAAAAGGTATACTCGTACACGATCATTTGATACACGTTTTTGTCGGTTATCGAATTACGGACACCTATTTAAAAGAAAATTTGTTCGCTTTTGAGCGATTCGTACTCTGTATGAAATTTTCGAGTAAAACCCATTCGATGTTCGAATTTAATTCTGTTCCCTTGGGATTTGATTCATCACCTTTGGATTGTAGAAAATTTGGTACTTTCTTCTTGGAAAACAAATGTCGAAATGGCCTAATGTTAGATATATTCTATTCGAAAACAGTTTAGCAAAAGGAGAACCAACCAAAAATGTAAGTTCTTAAGGTTATAATAAATTAATTAATGTTTGCATATTTGTGTTTATATTAAAAAAACATTTTTAAGGCGGAATGAGCTTAGCAACCAAACACGAAAACACTGCAGTTTAAAACAGGGACCGCAAATAATGATTATTTTTATTTTTTGCTTATTCTTGAGTATTATATTATTTTTCATAATAAATGGTTTGTTTATTTTAAGTATATAAATATACAAAAATACAAAATCACAGCACTAGCTCAAGGCCATCATAATAAAACTCAAATCATTATATATCCTGAACTATGTGGAATTTCGGCTTAAAAATTTGAACTAACAAACTTCTTATTCTAAAGTTCTTGATCCTAAAGATAGATTATTAAAAATTCGCTTTAAATGTAGGGAAGATGTATACTCGTATAATGGTGGAAATGTTTATTTATGAAATGGAAAGGAAGCCACTTATATTTTCATACCCATTTTCCACAATTTATAGTAGAATTTTCAATAAATTATCTTTGGGATTAACTACTTCATAGCAATTTAGTTGAAGGAATCGCTGTAGACTTTTGTGGAGCTAAGTACTCCTCACGGGAGTTATTGCATTTAGTAAAATATTTTTTTATTTTTGTGTTATTTTGTTAATTTAATGTTGTTTAAGAAATTCCCAAATTGCAATGGATTCAGTTTGGTTTGTTTTGCCTTCGTTCTCTTGTTGTATTTTGCTTCACGTTTGTCATTTGTGAAACAACGTTATTACTATTTTCGAATATCTTCTTAAGTAAATTCGAACGAACTACGGAGTACCACTGTGTGTTAGAATCGATTTTTGCTTTTATGTAGATAAACCTTTCGAATAGAACTCCAGCGTAAGGTCACAGACGTGGGCAGTTTGTATCAAAATTTTAATGCACTTAACATTTCACTAAGGGTAAGTGTGTGTACTTCACATCAAAATAAGTGAAAGTTCTGACAACATAAAAATGGCGTGATTTTCTCATATTACACAAAACCTCACGCGGCACTTCATAGAAGATAAAATTAGTAATCGTCGTCAACTACTTAAATTGCAAACAGAGCATAACACCATTGTAATGTATTATGTGGTTAAACTAAAGATATGAGTTTTGATTTCGAACATGTTAAGTTGCGGTTGATGAAATTGATCTACTCTTGAGTATAATAAGATTAGAGTTGCAATACTTTAACAAATAAAAAATTTAGTTGAAGTAAAAAATTTCTGATTTTCCCGAAAAAAGTGCTTAAAATAAACACATTTTTTCTATTTAAAAGTAAATTTAGTAAGTTTGCGAAATGTTCTAAGGTTTACAAATGGTGGGAGACCAACGTTTGATGACGATCTACGCGAACATCGTCCATGCACCTCCGTTGTCGCCTAGAATGCTGTCTGGTTTACTGAAATTTGTTTGCCGAAAGTTAACGATGAAACCAGAAGGAATAGCATAAACCGGCGAAAACACAGCACGACGAACTGTAATGTTTTGACCAGTAACAGCATCCAATTAATGACTCATTGTCCATATTCGAAGGATTTATCGCCCAACCACTTCTTGCTTTGCATGGCCAGCGTTTTCCATCGCCCGAAAAGGCTGTTGAAGTATTTAAATTACTTGTTTTGGAGGAACCCCGCTGGGAGAAATTGGTTTGAAGATTGGTTTCATCGGATGCAAAAGTGTATAGATCTTAAATCGAAAGTATTTAAAAAATCAATGAATCCATTTACAGAACGTAATTCGTGTTTAGCAAACAGAACAGAAGTTGTCTTATCTGCATATTAAACAAGAACCTGGGTTGATTAGCGTTAGTTTTATTTGGGTTAATATTTCTTAAGTTTAAATAGCACAATGGATATCGTTTTGGTGGGTATCTGTAACATTAAAAATGTATCTGTTTTTTGATAATAACTCCATTGAGATATGCACTATATAGTATATTTCATTTTCAGTCGCCTTATCCCGGGATAATATAGCAAACTTTTTTCGATTGAGTCGATCGTATCTGCACATTTTGAATATTTTTTTATATATTTTCTATTTTTTTTTAATGATTTACTTTTTATCCATTTTATTATCACTTTTCAAATCACATCGATACGCTAGCGACTGCAAAATGGTAGTAGAAAGATGATCGATTCTTGTTCGACACTTACAATAGGGGTGATAATATTTAGTATATTCAGCGCATTTATCTAAACGCGTTTTGAGAACTAGGCTACAAATCGATTAGAGAGCGATTAGAAAAACACTAGAAAAAAGTTCACATTAGAAACCAATTCGAATTTCACGTTAGAATTCGATTAGATAACTAACCTTTTTCTCGATATCGAGAACTAAGTCTCCTTTTTGTAGAGAATGCTATAATTATTATTTTATTTTTCTCAAACCGTTCTGTAACCTTCTACCTTAGAGAAATACAGGGTGGCGCAAAAGTAATCCTCCTATCAGAAAATGCTATAAATTTTGCGATTGGCTCCTAAAGTCAGTTCTGTTTTGACATTTGTGTAGTAAACACATGCGAAATACACGTTAATAAACAATGTTACGCTACACTGCTCCAGAACGCGGAATATTGCTGACTATTTATTTGACCAATAATCGGTCGGGGCCAAACGGTTACTGTGAATGGTGAGCGCTACAGAGCAATGATCAACGAGTTCTTTTTGCCGCAACTTGATGAATTGGGATTGGAAAACATGTGGTTCCAACAAGACGGTGCAACAGCACACACTGCACGTGCCACAATCGATATGCTGAACATCGGAAGCTTACTTTTGCGCCACCTTGTACATCGGAATTTGAGTCGTTTTCTAATCGTCCTCTAACCTAAATGTTTGCTGGGCAAGCTTACGCGTTTACAGAACATTTATGAAAATACCGTTGTGTTTGTCTGGAATTAAGATAATGAATTTGTACATTGAACTCACTGGCTATTCATCGATAAAAGTGAATGAATATGCAATCGCAAAACGAGTACGTATTACCAAAACAATAAAATTGTACTTACCTTTTGTTTGTTTATCACGCCATTTAGCTGTTTCTCATTAGTTTTGTGAAAAATAAAACCACCAAGTGTTTCCTTAAACTGTTAACACTAATGTAGAGACATTTATGTATATTCGTATCTACATTAGCGTACCTCGCTGAAAAAAATGTGAATCTGGGCCTGTAGGGTTAGGCTTTCTAATTCAACAGAGTTTTTGTCTTATATTTCAAGATAGATCTACAGTAATACATCCGACAAACACAAAAAGACAAACGGACAAAAATCCAATAATAAAAATATCAATGCATTTATTTATTGCCAACACAGTATTCGACGTGAACAAAATAATTCCAGGATATTAAAATGTCCCTAGAATTTAAGGTAGACATTTATCAATAGTTCAGTGAAAAGTTCTAGCAATTCCATGCAGCAGTTTGTGAGTGATATGTGTGCAAACATATAGACAAACACACAAAATTTCTAAAAACTTCTTTTTTTTTGCTTCTGTTACTCTAATAAAGACCACACATGTGTTTTTTTTTTTAATTTATAATGTGACCATCGGTCTGTTGCAATTTCAAGATATTAGATTTTTAGTTAGGACAAAGAAAAAAAGTTCACACGAAAATAAAACACCCTAATGTACTTACATAAATAGGTATTTATTTATTTACTAACTACTGCGCTTAATACTGTGTGACTAACGGAATTGTTATCATAATTTTGATGGAAATATCTTTGAGTTTTTATAGTTGTGTTTACCTTTTTAAAAACCCAAAATGTCTGTATCTAATACTTTTATGCGTAGTTGGACTTAGTAAATGGTTTTAGTTGAACTTTGTTACTTGCTAGTATTTAATTTCCCAAAAATTGTTGGGCTAGCTGTTTTATTCCAAATTCTGTGCTTGGTGTTTTCTAACAGTACTCATGGGAATGCGATTTCTTATGGTAACCGGTCTCAGTGGTTCGAGCCTAAGAGCAAATACATGATACCATTTCAAGTATAATATTATTTAACAATTGAAATTTCATTGTTGCTTGACGTGTTCATTTACTTTTGTTGATACTCATAGTATGACTATTAAGGAAAATACATTTAAGCTATGTATGTACTATCAACTATTACTTCTGTTATTATTATTCTGCGATTAAATAGTTTTTCCCATCTCAAGAGGAAAGTGTAGAATGCATTACAATTTTCGCATAATCAAAATTCTTGCAAAAAAAATCTAACCAAATGCAACCGAACGAGCAATGTGTGCAGTTCTCATACAAAAGTAATGTGTATAACGTCACATACGAGGTGTGTTCAAAAAGTATCGCGAATTTTGAATTTTCGCTGGTTACGTATATTCGAATTTCGAATTTTTTGTGGCGTTTTGTTGGTACTCATGTCTCTCACTTATGCCTACAAGCTCGGCCATTTTGAATGTTCAGTTAATTCGTACCAAAATTGCTCAATTGTGACCAAAAACAGCATCGCATGAACATTGCTAATGAGATGTTAAACTCTGTCCGCGACGACCCAAATTTGCTCCAGAGGGTCATAACTGGTGACGAATCGTGGGTTTATGGTTATGACGTGGAAACCAAAGCTCAATCATCCCAATGGAAGCTGCCGCACGAACCAAGACCGAAAAAAGCGCGCCAAGTTCGGTCGAATGTGAAAGTTTTGCTGACAGTTTTCCTCGATTGCAGGGGCGTGGTGCATCATGAGTTCTTGCCACAGGGAAGAACGGTCAATAAGGAATATTACCTGCAAGTTATGCGCAATTTGCGCGAAGCAATCCGCCAGAAACGCCCGGATTTGTGGAAGAACAAAAATTGGCTTTTGCACCACGATAACGCCCCTGCTCACGCATCGTTGCTTGTGCGCGACTTTTTGGCCAAAAACAACACACTAATGATGCCGCAGCCACCGTATTCCCCAGATCTGGCCCCCTGTGACTTTTTCTTGTTCCCTAAACTGAAGAGGCCCATGAAAGGACGACGTTACGCTTCTCTTGACGAGATAAAGAAGGCATCGAAGGAGGAGCTGAACAAGATACAAAAAAATGATTTTTTGAAGTGCTTCGAAGATTGGAAAAACCGTTGGCACAAGTGTATAATATCTCATGGGGATTACTTTGAAGGGGACAAAATAGATATTCATGAATAAATAAATAATTTTTGAAAAAACACAAAATTCGCGATATTTTTTGAACACACCTCGTACATTACCATCTGCATTACGTTTGATGCATTGAACAAGAAACCATTACTCATAAAGATAAAGTAATAAAAAGGTGACAACGCTTTAGCCATTTGCTTAATTTTAGAAATCCAACGAAGAATTCCTCTTGCAAACAAATGTTACTTCACTTCGGACTGAGTAGGCAATTGAGAAGTAAAGTCCTCCCTCGAATGGTGCAAAAGCGTGGACACTGACAGAATGTTGTTGTTGTTGTTGTAACGGCGAAAACACTTCCCGAAGCTTTTGGGGAGTGCTGTCGAGCTGACAATCCTTGGCTGGATATGAATCCGGTACGCTCCGGTACTCGCTTGCGGTACTGCCCGACTGTCGTGGTAGCGATTTATGACCAGTGGAACCTTCTAGGTCATGTCACACCTCCTTCTGTAAGGAAGGTGAGATGGGTAATGAGAGGTGAGAGGAATCATATCCGTAGATCACCCATCGAGTTGCATGTCATTACCTTTGTGCATATTAGTCGCCTCTTACGAACGGTATGTCTACCTCGGGCATATTCTAAACCCCCTAACCCGTAGGGGATACACTGACAACATCTGACGAGGCGACTCCGGGAGTATCCGAGAGAAAGGTTCTTTGAAAGATTTACGTACCATCGAAGATTTACTGACGAGCTATATGCAGACACCGACATATGTAGGTCAACGAATTAGCACAGCGGTATCGTTGGTTAGGCCCTGTTGTGCGAATGAATGAAGATGCTCCGACTCAAAAGGTTTTCTTGTCGGCACCTGCTGGTGGTAGAAGAGGAAGAGGGAGATTACCACTCCGATGGAAGGACCAAGTGGAGACCATTTTGCTTGTTGTTTCCAATTAGTAAAAAGAAACGACTGTCGAGCTATGTTGGACGGCCCAAATCGTTTAGACAGCTAAGCGCTATTTAAAGAAAGAAGAGATACTTCCTTGCACAGAAGATCCTCTGCTACACCAGCACAAATTAATTCAGTTCAAGGTGATGAGATAAAACTACACCTCTAACTACATTTTTGAGTCTATTTATATAAAATATAGATACTTACTCAACATCCGCCGAATTGTCTGCCTTGTAATGCTCCTTTTGCTATATTTCTAATAAATAATATTGTATATATGTTCTAATATATGCACATATGTAGACATTAATAATATTGTATATGAAAGCGTTATATGAAAAGCACAAACTCGTGCTAGGGAAATGTTGATATTATTTGTTATTTTAAGGCCAAAATTTTCCGACCGTTTTTTTTTTTTTCTGCCTAAAATGTGTTCATGTATGTTTCTTTTTGTTTTTTTTTCCGTTTTATAAAAGCATATATTTACTACAAAGAGATGCATGTATTGGCGTGTTTTTGTACAAAAATGGTTGAGTCCCCAAAACAAAAGCTAAATTTTTCTATTTTTTCTTTAAAATTTGGATGCCAATTTTCGCTTATATTTCAAAGTTTAAGTGATTTAGCGTGACAAACAGCAACAGCGGAAAAATTTTTGTGTGTCATATTAAAACTATGAGAAAAGTACAAAAAATAATGAATATGAAAATATACCATTTGTAATCTGTGGGTTAAACTAAGTTAAAAACTTCCATACAAACACATACCCGATATATGGAGTTCCAATGATTTATATCTTCATTTCCAGATCTATAGCTTTTCAATTTAGTAAATTTTGTCTTTTCGCCCATCTCTCTATTTCTTCCTTTCCACGATCTCTGCCCTTCACCCGCTCTTGTTGTTTTTTAGCCGTCCACGAATATTGAGGATAGTGTTTTCGTCAGCCTTTTACCGGCATCCTAAGTTACTAGGCCGCCTGTCATGCGAATTCGATTTGACCGTGTTCTACCTTCTAGATCGTCTCATATTGCTCATTAGTTTTCCGAAAGCAGTTTAACGGTTAACATATTCGCTCCAATGAGATGGAAAATCGGTAAAGGTGAATAAACAGTAAGGCCATTAGCCTTGTGGCACCAAAGCACTTTCGCTCTCTCTGTTTCTTCTTCTTTGTAATTATCTCTTTTACGCCTGCCTCTCTATCGTGACAATTCGACTCTTCCTCTACCTCTTACCATGGTTAAATGATTTAAATGGTTGACGCAGATTACATAGCGTCTTCTTTTTCCTAATCTACACCTTATGTCAAACTATCATATCATTGTTTTCTGTTTACATTCTTTGTTTAGAGTTCATGGAAAATCTATTGAGTTCACTTCGTGTTTTATTTATTTTTAACAAAAATTCGCTGTGAATTGATATTTACCGAGTGCTTTGTGATAACATTATAAGAAATTTTGTGATTTATGTGTGTGTGCTATAGGTGGAAAGCGCGTTCTCATATGTACATTTTGACATAAGGATTAAACGACGTCAAATGGTACTTTCGTGTTGTTGGCCGATTGCGTCAACCATATATTATTGAACCATGCCTCTTACACACTCTGTATCAATCTGTCACTCCTTTCCCTCGCTTTTTCTTTTTTCTACGGCAGTAACTTTTTCTTTACCTCTCCCTCTCGTTTTTTAGCCTTTTAATATTCTTTCTCTCTCGCTCTCTGTTAAGTGATTACAAAATGGATAACTCCCCGCATATTTTAATTTGATGTATATTAACCTTGTACTTTTGCTTTTGACACTCAATTTCTTGGAGGACAAGTTTAGGTAGGTAAAAGTCAGTGATTTTAGTCTTTTGGTTTGCTGGAGCTCCCCAACAAGCAACACGGAATCCCAAAAAAATGGAAGAATGAACTATCTAGACCTGGCAAGATAAAATCTCAGATAAATTTAATTATGACATACAAATATAGACAAATTCTAAGAAATTTCTACTTTTTGTTGTTGTTTGTAACTAAAAAAACACTTCTCGAAGGTTTTGGGAAGTGTTGTCGGAAGTGACTGTAGGATTATATACTTGCGTTAAATCTACTTTAATATTTTTGAATATTTGTTAATGTTCCATATTTTTTTTTTTTGTGTTAAATAGCAAAATGAAAATATTCAATTAAATTTTTCACTTTATAAAAATAAAATATATATATATCAACAATTTATTTATGTTGATATAGTGGCAGTCCTTTGCCGGGTACGAACGCGGTACGCTCCGGTACTACATTGCGGGGCATGCCCGACTGACGCGGGAGCGATTTAGTATGACCAGTGCAACCTTCTAGATATTGTCAAGATGGGTAATGAGAGGTGAGAAGCCTCATATCCGTAGATTAACTATCGAATTGCACGTCGTTAGGTTTTTGAGCATTTAGTCGCCTTAAACGACCGGTATGCCCTTTCCCGCTGGGGCGTGAAATTTCTATTATGGTGAAATACTTACCTGATTTACTCTTCGGCGTGTTGGAACTTCTATAAACTGCAACTTTACCTGATATAGATAACTGTTTTAAATTGCTTGCATTAGGCGAGTTAAGAAAAATCAGTGCAAAGGAGAGGGTTTTAGCAGAATTACCGTAAAGAAGTTTCTGCCACTTTTGGAGATATCAACAGGTGAAACATTTTTTAAAAATAAAAAATTGATTAAGTTTTTCCTATATTTTTCCACATGCTTCAACGTATAAGATGAGTAGTTCTTGTTACTTGACCTTAGATAGCCGCTACTTTTGAAAATCTATTAAATCTGACAACAAAACACCATTTCATCTAAATTGTATGCAATAAACACATACAAAATGTATTTTTACGGGCTCTAATCGCTTCTCTTTCTTTTCTTTCAGATAAGCGCAGCAACGGCTAACCAAAAAGGCGTATCGAAAAATGATTACAAAATTGATATGAAGAATCAAACGGTCAATAATTAGTGCAACTGGGTATTTGTACTACATAAATGCGTACTAAACCAAATCTTTAAAATATTTGGTAATAGAACAATTAATACTTGCCATTCTGTGCGTCCAGCAGCAGCAAAATAATAGCAAGTCCCTGGCACCGTCTACATTTAGTGCGGTGCGAAGATTTTATGAAAGCCGTCATTAATGACAAAAAGTTCTCAACTTGAATACTAACAACTAAAACGAAAACAACGGAAACATGAATAGTCTCGTAAAAGTATTCAGTAACTTTAGAGAGTTCTATAATGAGATCAATGGTGCTACACTCACCGGTGCCATTGATGTGATCGTCGTGGAACAACCAGATGGTGAATTTCAATGCTCACCATTCCACGTGCGTTTTGGTAAATTGGGAGTGTTGCGTAGTCGTGAAAAAGTGGTACGTGAAATTGTTACACATAAATATGTCATTTAAAAGTGTCTTTTGCTGAAACATTTTTTTGTGGTTGCTTACATCTCATGGTTCAATAACAAGGTTGTATTATTTTATCAGCTGATTTGATTTTTTCATTGCACTGTGCGTGTCGTTTGTCAAATTGACTAATTGCATGCTGACTTTGGCCATAGTATATGTCTACTAGTAGCGCAACTTACTCCGAATCTGCACACACACACACACCACACACGGTGCTTTGTATGCAATAATAAAACACTCACATTTAAATACTTCAATATTGAATGTCAAGACTTGAAACTCCCAAATTATTAAATATATAGCGCTTATAACACGTTATCCGTTAATATAGAATGTATATTTCAGTTTAAATTGAAATTTTGTTGTTGTAGTTTTTACTTTAAAACAACTCTGAACGCGATTTCCTTCATTCCACTCTCTCGGAGTACATTCATCCACTGCCTTCCACTCCGATTCGCAAAAGAAGATGCCAAACTAGTACGGGTAAACAATGACTTTGGCAATCTTTCTAAACCTGTAAAGCTTGGACAACTTTCCTAGAGTTCAGTTAATGGTGTCATAGCCTATCCAAATAAAACAGCTGATGCAACCAACCTTATGCAGATCAATGCAATCGATTAATGGTACCATACCATAACGCTAACGCCACAACCATACCATAGCCAATCAATTGGTTTTTAGTTTTCCATATCCATAACCTATAAATTTGTAAGCTGGTAATTTTATTAACTTTTTCGATATTTTATTTCTCTTTTCGATGCATTTTGATAAAGTGAGTTATAAGCAGACCTGTTAAATTCCCGTTAGAATTGAGTAATCAATTGATTGGATGGCTTCATCGATCAATAATGATTATTTTAATTGTTTTCAAAAATCCATTGATTACCATTTAAAAAAAAATAACCACCCGTAATCAAAAAAATATTGTTTGATTACTTTTGACTATTTTTAATTAGTTTTTTGGATTATTTTGCCACATGTGCTTATGTTGGTTGCAACAATACCAACACTTAATCAAATGTAATCAATATTATTTTTATATTGTTTTTGATTTTTTTTTGGTTTATTTTCATTAAGTTTTAAAATAGACTTTGAAAACCGAAAACAATGGGTAATCAATCATTAGTAGACCTTTCCAAAAAAATAAAACCGATACTCATTACGATTAGTGAACATTACTTATCAGGTCTGGTTATAAGTTGTTTTAGTCATTAGCAATTTTTTGCGTTACTATTCATGAAATTGCCGGTTTTTAGGTACTGATGTGTCATTAATCGATTAAACAGATTCTTAAATAACACTGGTTTACAGCCAAAAACCACCAGAGATGCCGTTATGAAATTCGTATGTAAAACGAACTCATGAGTCCGAAAATCGAGATTACTTTTGGTAACGATTTCGAGATACTTGCATATATATACATATATGAACTTTCCAAATCACCAGATCAAAACGAATCGATTGCTTAAATCGTTATTGATATTGATATAAATACTTTCTTTTTGTAGGTTGATATTGAAATAAATGGTGAGCCAGTTGATATCCACATGAAATTGGGTGACTCCGGTGAAGCCTTCTTCGTTGAAGAATGTCCTGAAGATGACGCTGAAGAGCTGCCAGCAAATTTGGCTACATCTCCTATACCTAGCAGCTATTTCCCTATTAAATATAATAACGATACATTAGAGGATAATGCGTTTGAAAGTAAAACTATGTGAGTTTAACATATTGATATTTATTAATATATTGATTGCGCAGATATTTTAATATATAGTCGTTAAATAGTATAAACATTTCGTATATGTGTATGTACAAGTATTACATATTTATACCAACTTACACTATTGTGTTGATTTATTAATTTTTTAGTTTCATTTAATTTTTTATTTTTCTTAAAAACAAATTTTATTTTTCATTATTCTATTTAGAAATGCTAGCGATGATATACAACTGCCGCTGCCATTGCCACGTCGTAATTCCATTGACTTCTCAAAAGAGGCCGAAAAGGCAGAACAACCGTTGAAATTTGAGAATCAAGTCTCAGACTTTAGTCACAGAAGGTAGTGTGCTTTTTTAGTTTATAGTAATTGAATATTTTGTATCACTTTTATCTTATTTACTACACATTTTTTTCTATATCATGAATACTCACATTGCAAATATATTTTACAATCTCGTATTTAAGAAAGGCCTTGCGAAAATCCATTGATATATGCACATATATATGTATTAGGGATGTGAAACTTTTATTGCCACCACTGTGCTCAGCGGAACAAAAATATTTCCATGCTGTAAAATGGATCTTAAGCTACAAGTTGGAAATCTAGCAATACAATGGTGAAAGTTGCATTCAATTCTATATGCCGGGTTTTAAGTGATGCACGAACAAACATACAGACAGACAGCCAAAAATTTTAAAAGCCGTTGTTTTGGTCTCGATTGGACTAAAAAAGACTAACAATATGAATTTTCTTTCACATGTAGAGTTTACAAACTTCGACCTGTTGGAATTTTATTTTTAATTTTTTTTAGAAGACTTCCAATGAAACTTTTGTAAATTCCTGTTTGAGTCTCCCGCGTAGTTAGCTTCAAAATTTGCAACCTATAGTTGGCACCGGCTGAGAAAGGAAGGGCTTAGCACTAAGCCGAAGTTTTTTCGGGCTTAAGCGCAAGTTAAAGCAAGCAGAGAAAACAAAAACGATTGTAATTGCGTTTTCAGTCGATGGGGAAAAATTTTCGCAAGGTTTTCATGATAATGATTGGATATGGACTCAATAATCTGCTCGCATTTATATTTTAATGATTATTTTAGTATTTAAAAAGGCATTATAAAACTTAGTGACTTTTATTTTAATAAATAACTAAAAACTTATATTGATACATTCAAATACTTTCAGGCACACAGACAATATATTGGAACGCCGTAATCTTAGCGAGAAACTAAAGGAATACACCACACAAAAATTGCGACAAGAATGGGCCGATCATGAAGAGATCTTTCAGTTTGACGCCGCTGACAGAGAGCAGGTAAGCCAAAAAATAAATAAACACCTTTGTGTTGGTTTAAATTCTTGAATTTCCTTTGATTTTTTCGGAACAGGAACCCACAGGTGTTAGTCAAGCAGAAAATAAGTCACAGCCAAAAGTCATTGTAAGCGCTACACCCATTCCGGTTGTCACAGTACTTTCGGCAAAAAATGACGAGCTTGCCACTAATGACATTAACAGTACTCAATCAGCGGCGGGTGCACATGCTGTCTCTGCACCCATTGATATAATTTCCAATAATACTAGTCAGAAAGACGAATCTAAAGGTGGCAAGAAGAAGCGACGCAAGAAGTCCCAAATGAAGAAAAAAAATGCACAACGTAAATCTTCATCGAGTAGTTCGATTGCCAGTACCACGAATGCCGATGGTAACAATGGAAACATGACAAATGCCGATGAAGGTGATGGTGTGTCCATTTCTAATAATACCAATTCATCATCAAATGAAGAAATCGTTACCGCAAAAACGAACAATGAACAACAATTAGCAAATATTGTTACCGCCACACCTGGTGATGAGAGTCCCATTAGTGAAACTTGCCAAACATCACCGGTAACGCCTAGCACACGCATACCAGATTTAGATATACATTTCTTCAGCGATACGGAAGTAACGCCAACTGGCGGCGCAAGCAGTTGTGTTGGACGTGGCATTGGACGTCCATCTACGCCTATACAAAGCGACAGTGAATTGGAAATATCGTTGCGCGAAAAAGATGTCGATGTTGAATTAATGTCAAATTCAGCATCATGGAAATGGGGTCAACTACCTACACCCGAATTAAGTGAGAAAGTGGACGGTAGTGGCGATCAATCGGCACAATCGCAAGCCCAACGAAATTCCATGTTAAGTGGCATGTTTAATTTTATGAAGAAGACAAATAAAATGCGCAAACAAGCTACAGATGGTGGTGTCTACTTATCTGAGTTGGATGCAGAAGGTATGGATCCAGAAATGGCAGCATTATATTTTCCACAGCCATTACCGTTAATAAAACCAGTAAACAATGCAACAACGAATACGGATACTGCATTACTGCACTCCTCAGGTGATGATGATCGTGAAAGTGGCAATGGCACAAGCTTGCCACAATCGCCAAGCTCAATGGAGGGTCAGAAAAGTGTTGATTCGGATTATGATGAAAGCAAGCTACAGGATCCAAAGTGAGAAAATTGAACGCATTCAATGTATTTTAAATCAAAATTTTATGGTTTTTATCTCAACAGATATCTCGACTTCGTGGCAATGTCTTTGTGTGGCGTAAGCGACAAAGGCGTGCCTTCGGATGAAGAATTCGATCAACACCTCATTAAGTATTCCGATGTAAGTTGATTGTCAGTTATAACATCTTTTATGTTTGTTTAAAGTTTTTGTTAAGTTGATTAATTATTGCTTTGCTAGCAAATGTTTAAGTTAATCACAAAGTTCTTTTTTATGGTTTACACAATTCGTTTTTAATCGTTTTTTTTTTTTTTTTGTATTACTAAACGAAATTGCACTTTTGTATTCAACTTTTGCTATTTGAGGTTGATGAGCTTTATTTTATGCAACCGACTTTAAGCTTTACAATCGATGTATCAGAATGGTTTCAAATTAGTTTCCCACTTTTCTACAGTCATTTTAAATTCAAAATTAAATGCTACTTGTGTCAGACTAAATGAGAAAAGGCTAACAGCCCTGGTACCTCTTTGCCATCACTATGGCAGAGCTTGAATAGGTTATCGAAAACCTAATTGTGTGAAATCCTTAGGCTCATAGGCAACTTTATGCGGCTTTGAGCTAGTCAAAGGTTTTTGAGACGGTCAGCTACGCGGCACTTCCAAATGATAATGAAGGAACTACCCTTCAACCTAGATTAAATCTAAGTGGTCGGCAGTCTTCTCTTGAGCAGGAACGAAAACTTGACACCACGAAGAATTAAACAATTTGTGCCAGAAGGTCCCCTGGCCTGGTCCCTTTATTTAATGTCTACATCTCGAAACTCTTCGTTACCAGTGCGAGTTTCCATCGTTTGCTACCCAGGCAGCTAAATGAAATAAGCACAAAAATGCCCTTACGTTGATGAGCTGTGTTCTCATCTGTTTTTTCACCCTCACTGAACCTGACAATGTCCCAGCAACGATATCCGAATCGTCAGATACGATTAGCTAGTCTTGTCTAAACGCTTTTTATAAACTATCCATCTCAAAGTAAGGAAACTCAATACATTTTTAGCAAATTTTTTTTTCAGATAGACGTTTTTGAATAACTTATTTGAGATACTTTTTTTGTTTGTTTTTTTATATTATGGTAGTTACTTACTAGATATATACATATGTATATATGCTTTTAAACACACTTATTTACCAAAAAAACACCAAAATTAATTAACTAATTGCAATCATACACAAAAATACCTTAGGTTTGCGAAAATCCCAGCTTGTTCTCATCTCCAAATCTAGTTGTCCGCCTCAATGGCAAATACTACACCTGGGCGGCTGCATGTCCGATTGTCATGACCATAATAACATTCCAGAAACCACTGACTAACGTAAGTTTGCAAGCACGCCTACTAACGGCTATGAAGTTCAATGCCAAAGTAGAATTTGCGCCTAAAAAAGTGAAAACAATAACTTGTTGGTGTATCATTTCATTATATTAAATTCTTTAAATAACATACGTATTTAGGATGCCATTGAACAGCTGATGATTAATGTGAAACCGGATGGCACGACTCAGAAAATTGAAGCCGATGGCGCAACAGTTGACGTTGGTGCGCAATCAAAACGATCCTGGTGGAATTGGCGACGCTCACAGGTGGGCGCAGTTGCCAGTTCTACAAAAATTATACAATCGGAAGATAAGAATGATGAACGTGGTGAGTTATAAATAAGGCACATGAGTAATAAAATTTTTCCTGTGCTTATATTTTGAATTTATTGACGCTTTTATTATATCCATAAACCAGATGCCGATCTAGCTGTCGTGGCAACACAAACAACACGCCCAAACTCACCAGACATTAGCGAGAATACGCTCAGTAAAACTGATTCTACACTGAATGCGGAAAATACTTCAGCACAAGTTGAAAACCTTGAAGACTTATCGCAGGCATCATCGAAAGCCGAGAGGAGCGGCAGCACTAGTAATAAAAGTGAACGTTACATGAAGAGTTTGCGGCTCAGTTCAGAAGCAATTGTAAGTTTATTAGTATGCCATAAGCTCAAACATTTTTTTGGTTTGTTAAAGTAGCTTCTATAGATGTCATCATTCTTCCAGAAACAATTGAACTTGAAAGAGGGCATAAATGAAATTGAATTTAGCGTAACAACCGCTTATCAAGGCACAACACGTTGTAAATGCTATCTCTTTCGTTGGAAATACAATGATAAAGTGGTTATATCCGATATCGATGGCACCATAACCAAATCCGATGTACTCGGTCATATTTTGCCAATGGTCGGCAAGGATTGGGCACAATTAGGCGTCGCCCAATTGTTCTCGAAAATTGAACAGAATGGCTATAAATTATTGTATTTGTCGGCACGTGCAATTGGACAATCGCGTGCTACACGTGAATACTTACGTTCTATACGACAGGGTGATGTCAAGCTACCCGATGGACCATTATTGCTCAATCCAACATCACTTATTTCGGCATTCCATCGTGAGGTGATTGAGCGCAAGCCAGAACAATTTAAAATCGCTTGCCTCTCTGATATACGTGAACTCTTCCCCGATAAGGATCCATTTTATGCCGGTTACGGTAATCGCATCAATGTAAATGAATACAAGTCAACATGTTTATGTTTTCTTTATTGTAAAATTTTCGTATTCTTTTTTCTACAATAGGATGTATGGGCGTATCGTGCCGTTGGCATACCAATAATGCGAATCTTTACTATTAATACCAAAGGCGAACTTAAGCATGAACTTACACAAACATTCCAATCATCGTAAGTACCATAACATTTTACATACTTATTTGATCTCATAGATCACCTATGTCAATTTGTAGTAGTTAACAAATAACCCTTAAAATGTGTGGTGACGTAACTCTACATATTGTGGTAAATGTCCAAAAGTTATACATCACATGCTAAACCACATAGATTAAAATAGGTTAAAAAAATATATTCAGCTCATAAAGAAGCAGTAGAACCCGCACCCATGTGTCGGCTGAGTGGAAGGTCGCCTTTTTATCTTATATATAAATAGACAAGATAAATGAAATGTGGAACCGTTTTCTGCTAAATTTTGAGGTGTACTTTTATCCGTAAATAAAAAAAATTTAAAAAATAATTTTAATATAAAAAATTTTACATAAAAGTCACACCACTACACATTCACACTATAGAGCCGCTGTTGTGTGAGTAAATATGTCATGCACGACTTTGTATTACTCGTGTGATCGGCTCTCACTGTGAATGCGAAGAGTTGGTAGTGGACCAATGAATAACAAGCATTCGCACTACAGCGCAGCTATTGTGTGAGTAAACGTGTCGTGCATTTTTGCTTTAGTTGTTTTTATTGCATTGATCACTGGTTACGCTGCCCAGTGTCAGCGGCTCTCCTGAGAGCACGAAAAGTTGCTTTGTTGGAGACATAAACAAGCAATTTCAAATATGAGCAAATATGTAAACTTCATTGCTGCTACCTACAAACAGGGTTTACAAAAACAAAATAAATGATTACTCATAAAGAGTATTAAACACCGAAGCTTGATTTGTATTTGTTGGTTGGGTTTGTGTAAATTGAAATAAAGTGAAATAAAATAAATTAAATAAGATTAAAAAAAAAATAAAACAAAGTTTATTAAAGTAAAGTGAAGGGAAAGACAGTAAAGGTAAGGAAAGGAAATAAAAGAAAGGGAATGGAAAGGAAAGTAAAGGAAAGGAAAGGAAGAATAAAATAAATTCAAAATAGAGACTGCAGAGAGTAAAAGAAGAAATCAAGGAAAACGAAAATATGTTAGAGGAAAAGAACGACAGAGAAATTAAGGGAAAAAGGCAGATGAAAAGTACAGCAAATAATGAAAATAAAATAAAGTTTAGTGGTTGAATTTCAACCACTGGGCGTTCTCTAGTCTGAAGAAGTTTATGTTGAGACTGTGTTTTTGGAACCCAACGGAGAGATAGAGTGATCCTCTATCCTTCCGTCGCTAGATAGCGTGTGTTAAATACGATAAGGGAATTTTCTAACGAATTAGACAGGATTACAAAGCTTACGATTTACGCAGTTAGCTCCTTTGACAATAAAGCATGAGATAATTACATTCACAAACAGTGAACATACAATTACGACATATGTACATATTTTTGATCAAAAATAAATTTAAATTTTGCAAAAGGTAGATAAGGGTATATTTTGTATATAGTTCTGATCAAGGTCAATAAAATAATAAAAGTGCATTTTTTTTTTTTGTGGCCGTCTGTCTTCGAGCAAATTGATGAAAAATCGGGTCTTAATTTTTGTATATCGCAAATAAGTTACTAATGCGCCACTAATTACGACTAATTTTGTCACGTTCTACTTTTAAGAACTCACATACAAACATAGTTGTAAGATTTATATGTATATATACATATATATGTAGGTGTTAAATAGAGTATGCTGTGGTTTATACTAGGGGTGTAGGGAATGTGTAATTTTAAACATCCGAGGATGAGAATAGTTTAAGATTAAAGGCTAATATTTAAAATTAACGAAATAGATTGAAAACTAAGCCGCTATTTTCGATATCCAAAATTTGGGAAATAGTATAAAATAAGATAATTTATTGACGTTGAACAAGTCAATGCTTTTTTCGAATTATTTCAAAATGCGGATCGTCGTTTTACTCCAGTTTCATTTAAATAAAAATTATAAGTGATAGGGAAAATTGAGTTACACTAACGCCCTAATTCTAGTGTGGTAACAACATTTGTTTTACCGTCAAATAAGTAGTTTGGAAACTTTTACACCCTTTTGGTATTTTGCCGGCTTAAGTTGCAGTTCAATTTCGTAACCACCAAAATAGTGGTTACTTCGCGTAACCGCGAAAAATTGCACGTGTTTTGTTAATATTTTTGTGGACAGAAAAAAACCGCAAATTTTGTACAAATACTAGTTCACAAGAATTAATAAACAATATGAGCTTTTTTTAGCGAAGTTTCGTTCGCGTTTGCATTTTATTCTCTATTGTGCATTGTTTATTTTTGACAGCGTTGCCATGTACGCTAGAATCGCGGTTACATGAACCGCATTGCCATCGGTTACGATTTCGGTTAGATAATTTTCCAGGTACAAAATTGCCGGTTACGCTCAGAATTGACCCGTAAAAAAGCAAATCGACTGCTGTGTGGAAATATAATAACATATTTTTAAGGAACGTCTTTTCTCAGAATTTTTTCATTAACGCCCTCTTTCAAAATTCCTTTGAAGAATGCCATATCTGAAAATATGTTTCAAAAACGCCCTATCTTAACTCAAATTCAATACATTTTCAGCTGAGTTAGGCCGTTTTTTATCGAATTTTGTAATAGTGCGCTACTGAAAAAAAGTCTGAGATTAAGTTCTTTAACCAAATTCTGAAATGGGGCGGGTTTTAAAAAATTAGGTTCTTATACTCAACAAAAGAAGGGGAAAGTAAATTGGTATCGGCTTATACTAAATTCATTCTGCTATTCGATTTTTTTCATTGGAAAACTACTAACTCCATACATTTCAAAAATATGTTTTCCAATTTTTAAGGTGGAGGGTAGTTGCAGAGTTTTACTAAAAGGTTATTAATATGCCCGAGGTAGGCATACCGGTCGTAAGAGGCATCTAATATGCACAAAGGTACTGAGGTGCAACTCGATGATTGATCTAGGGATATGATGCCTCTCACCTCTCATTACCCATCTTATCCTTCCTTACGGAAGGAGGGGTGACATGACCTAGAAGGTTTCATTGGTCATAAATCGCTACCACGACAGTCGGGCAGTACCGCAAGGGAGTACCGGGTTCAAATCCGGCCAAGGACTGTTAATTCGACAACACTCCCTAAAACCTTCGAGGAGTGTTTCTGTCGGTACCACAACAACAACAACAGCAGCAAATAAGATTGTGCTTGAACTCGTTTTTAAGTGTATAAAAAACGTGTTTTGGCGTAGTCCGGTTATCGAAACAAAAAAACCGAGTGGACAATTTGTTTTTTGCTGCTCTTGTAACTGGTTTCAAATTTTCCAACTACTTGCAATTCATTTGTTGATTTTGAGAAATTCAGAACAGTTTTTTTTTTTAAATTAAATACTATAAATTTCCCTAAGTTCGTAAAGCGACTGGTACTACATTTTATAACTTTTAGAAGTTTAGGAAACTCTTTGACTTAATTTAAAACTTTTTTTCTCTTTTTTTTTGGTCCATTTTACATATTGGTAATTTTTGAAGAGCTCAAGAACAGTTGATAATTATTTAGATTTTTTTTAAATAAATATGTTTGTTGCTAAACAAGTGTGCCTTTGCTAAATCATTCAAAATAATAATTTTTAGCAACTGGTCTTGAGTTCATGAAAACTTACAAAAATATGTTAATTAAAAACTTTGTTGACCGTCCGAATTTTCGAAAAATTCGCATGGAGTTAATAGCGCTAGTTTCCCATCTCTAGCTGTGGTGGTGAATGTATGTACATTAAACACACTCATGTCAATAATATTCATGTAATAATATTGCTAATATTGTAAAATTCTAAAATTGCTTATGTACCTTTCTTAAATAATCTATCATGTAAAAATAGCATGTATGTATGTGGCTAAATAACTATGTATGTATGTATGTAGACCCCAAAAAATAATAAAATTAAAATTAAAAACCCATTTAAGTATTACAATAAAAGCTGCTTGTTCACAACAAAAAATATGCTCATCCTGTTCGCCAAAGCACCACTTGTATGGAACTTAAAACAAATCCATTCCCAAACAACTTGTGCATTCTCATTTGTAAGCGTGTAATTATTAAGACACAAAATTCTCATGAAAATTTGTTAAAAGCGCAATTTGCTATATTTTCCAAACGCTTTGCCACATTTTTATAGCGGTTACATCAATCAATCGCTCGAAATTGATGAGTATTTCCCATTGCTGGATTGTGCGGATGTAATTGATGACAACGCCAGTGAAGATGAATTGGATTTCAGTGAAACGGATGATGGCACAGATGATGGCATAGATGTAAATGATGCTGATGGTGACTTATATCAAGATGATGATTCTGTTAACGAAAACGATAGAATGACAGTTGTCGATGAATACGAGCTAGGTCGTTTAGTTATGGTGCTGAATGGCGGTAAAACAAATTTAGCCAATAGAAAATTTGTGCAGCCGCATAATAATTTAATTAACACAAATTAAAAATGTTGTTGCAAGTCAAAAATTCAATTCATCAACCGAACACATACTCGTACTAAAACCAGTGAAGTTGCAGGTCATCGAGAAGGTTGAAGGCGACGCATAAGTTTAATCAGTGAACCATCAATGCGCAATCAATTAGGCAATTAACCATGGGAGGCTAGTTCAATGCTATTAACACTTTTGGGTTTTATTGAGTGTCACAGAAAGGAGAACAACTTCTTTAAATGCAAACAAAATGTGTCTAGGGACACGTAATTTTTAAGTAAAAATGTCAAGCGGACAAGTAAATATGAGTGCCATAAAACAAGCGTAGTACTAAGTGTTGCATGCTTTTAGGCGCAGCTGCTATTATTTAAAACGGCCAAAAACCAAATAAATTATATTATTTAAAAGATTTTTATTGAGCGATGACAATTGCAAGTATCCACGATAGGTGCTTTGTTTATAGAAAGGAACTAAACAGTCTTCCAATTTCACTACCTGTGAGATATTTTTTAAAATATTCAGATTAATAAATAATAGCTACTAACTAACGGTTTATTATGTTATTTTGTATACACTATGTACATAAAAATTGTTTTTCGAATCATTTGTATGTATATTCACAGGCTATTAAATTCAGTTATGAACTCGCAAACGAGTTTTTTGGTGGCAAGCATAAAATGACTAAAAGTTAAATCAATTGTGATAATTGTGATTATTAGTTTTAAGCATAATTATAAAGTAACTTCATATACAAGATACAAACATAAGTATAGTTGATATAGTATATATATATATTGATAACAGCCATAGCAAATAATTTTATTGCGCTCATTTACACATTGTACACGACAGCGCAGAGAATGCATGTTTATTATATAATTCTACAGTTCATTTATGTAAGTCTAAACAATAATTAGTGTTAAATTCTTTTTTAACAATTATACAAAAACAGTTTATAAGGTCAAAAACAGTAGACATTGTGTTATTTTTGTTAGAAATAGTAATTTCATAAGTTTAAAGTGTGCTAGCTTTAAGCATTACGGTATATGTATGTAAGTGTATTAGAGTAATACACTATATAATGTAATACACAAAGATCTTATAGCATCTTATTAATTAATTACGAATTCTGTGGCAATAGGTAAGAATAGTAAAGTAAATGTTTTTATCCTTTAGCAGTGCTTTTTAAAACTTTTTTGAACTCATAAAATTTTCATCTTTTCCAAGGAAAGTACTAACTATGCTGGCATTAACTAAATTTTTTCCTAGCACGACTTTAGCTGTTATTGCTTATTGCCACAGAATTAATTAATTAATGCTATTCTTTCAATAGTTTGAATACAAACATTTTTATGTGTACATAGTTAATATAATGGAATTTCTACTTTAATCCGCAAGCTGGACTGGGATTAAACGTAGTTTGTATTCAAATTGTTTAGCTGCTTTTGTTCTATAATTTTCATGTTATCATTTAAGTGTTTTGCATAGTTATTTATGCATTTCAATAACTACTTGCAAATATACTCACACACAAAATGTTAAAAACATGCATATGTATTCCTAAAAAAAAAAAATAAAAAATGTTGAATCAAAATTTCAATTGGGGTACTCACGTAGGCCTGGTTATCTAAATAAAAATAAAGAACACAGTAAAGAGAAATAATTTTCAACCTGTTAACTTGATAATCAGGCGGTCGTGAATATCCCAAATGTTTTTATTTGCTTCTCTTTGGGAACGTAGCATAATTTAGTATCTGGCTCTGTCTTAGAATGCTTATTAGTTTCAGTAAGATATGCGTTATTGCGTACTATGGCAGTGAAAATTTGTATAAAACATTTAGCTCACTTAGCATAATCGTATAAAAGTACAGATTCATCCTAACTCCATAAAAAACTCGTAATTTGACTGTTGTAATTTTATAAGAACTGAAGATTCATCAAATTGTGAAAACTTTAAAATTTATCAATAAAAAAAGAAAACATTCACCAAAGGCATCGACACAAAAATAAAATATGTAAACCCTTTTTTTTGACCTTTTCGAAATTAAAAAACCCCAAGGCAGAGCTAATAGAGAGATATGTATATTAAGAAGATTCCTATTAAAATTCATCCTACCTAACACCACAAGTTATATTAGCAATAACTATCACCGATGAGGAACACGTAGAGACTTCAAGTCACGTCCCGCCTATATCTTCTAGGCCAGGGATTATTTACGCACAAATATTTTTATTAAAATAAAATTTTAAATCCAAAGATAGTTGCATACTTCGTGGCGCTATTTCCAACTTTATATCTTTCAACGCAAAAAAATAAGATGCGGCTGCCTTAAAGAAGCCTGTAGATCTCCCTGCAATCTTCGCTTCTATCCACGCTGCATGTGAAGTCGTTGGGTAAAATGCGACTCCTTTTCTTGGGCGCGGTGTGCCAACGTACACGAGGAACACGCACTCGTTTTAAAATTTAAATCAGTTTTTGCTTACGTTTGCTGTTTTGATAATTTTTCTTAAATAATAAGAAGCATACTTTAAGGCGCTACACCACCTCTTTCGTAACATGCATTAGGTTATTGCATGCATTTGGGCGGCATACATAATTTAACTCTACATATAATAAAATTGTATTGTATTGATAATTAAGTAAACTCGATAGGAGGAATCATTATTAAGCCAATAAAAGCCAAATCAACAGTTTTTAGTATTTTTGTCTGTCGCATCACTAGTTTTTGAGTTAATTGGTATTGAATGGAGCTTTTACATTACTAGATTTATGATATAATTTGTTATTGATATCGACCGATATTTGCACCAAGGTGACACAAAATGTGTTTAGTAGAATATGGGTATCAAACGAAAGATGATAATGAGTGGTGCAATAAACTATGTAATTAAGTTTCATCTTATCTGGTATGGGATATAATGATTAAAACCCTACTCAGTCTATTAGTTCTGAGACGCAGCGTAGCGAGCCGGGATCACTAGTTTCAAAAATAATAAATAATTCGATATATTACTTACAATTAGTAAATAGTTGAAAATTCAAAATAGTGTTTTAACGTTTTGCTTAAATTTTAGTTACATAATTTTCAAGCAAAATACATCGCCTAAATATATGCAACACAATACAGTTACAAACTTTTTCCTTTAATTCTGTGATAGTAAGCACAAACTACCAAACTCAAGTTTAGTCGAAAATGAGATAGTACCACCATTGTGTTCTCCGTGTGAGGATCCATAATCAAACAAAATTTCACGACTTTTGCTCGAAAATTGTGGATTTAATGGACAAAAAACTATATCTCGATTCCATACATCTACACTACAATTTCAATTTTCAAAGCGCTCTACTGAAAACCATACGAAAATGGATTTGGTTGTTGTTGTTGTAACGCCAAAAACACTCCCCGAAGGTTTTTGGGAGTGCTGCCGAACTGGCAGTACTTGGCCGGATATTAATCCGGTACTGCCCGACTGTCGTGGTAGCGATTTGGCATGACCAGTGGAACCCTCTAGGTCATGTCACGCCTCATTTCGTAAGGAAGCAGAGATTAGTAATGAGAGGCATCATATCCGTAGATCAACCATAGGGTTACCTTTGTGCATATTAGTCGTCTTTTACGACCGGTATACCTACCTCGGGCATATTCTAAACCCCTAACCCGCAGGGAATAAAATGACTTTGGTAGTTTGTTCTTCTTGCCACAGAATTTTAGTATCACAAAATTTATAGTTAAAAACATGCTATTAAATTATCTTTCATTTATTTTTTTTTTTAAATATTTATTGAAAACAATTGATATATTTTTAGAATATTTTCCTCCAACTATAATTACATTATTTTTCTTTTCTTTACAGCTACTGCAGCATGACATACATAGTTGATCAACTATTCCCGCCCATACGCGCTGATGAGGGCGATATAGAATACTCTAACTTTAACTATTGGCGAGATCCGATACCGGTTTTGGATTTAGTGTTGGATAACGCCCATACAGATGTAAAAACTAGTAACAACAGCGAAGTGAATGTAGTGCTGCAAAAGGGTTTAGCTACCATTCCTGAAAACTAATAACTATCTACAAAAACACATAAGGGAATTCAAACTTAACTATTACTAATCACCCCTACAAAACAAAAAACAAATAAACAAGAAAAAATGTTAATGAAAATAATTGAAGCAAAACACACCAAAGTAGTATATCACTTTTTCCAAATTTTTGCATAAGTACTTATGTATGTACATATGTATGCTTGGAAGTGCTGCGCTCGCACTTGTAAACCCTGCTGGAAAAATAATCGAATTCACCTATGAATGTTATATAAAGCGACTTCTGTTGCACCAAAGCTGTCCGTATAGTCTGCTCTATCTCAACATAATATTGTCAAATATCTCAGGATTTATTTCAAAATCGTCATACTTCAACACAATATTCAATATTTAGCTTCAGCTGAGCGTTAAAAATTTTTGATAGGACATTCTAAAACCGACTTCTTCTAAGATGATCGGTTTGTGAAACTTATTCTGAGTTTGGGGTTTCTCCAACAAAATTCCTAGAAATAACTTTTTTGTAATGAACTAATAACACAAGTTCTCAAATCGACAGCTGAGAAAGGGTGGCGACAATACCACCGATACTTCTTCCATATCGTTGATGTGCGAGCTTTTGTTACTTTAAAGGATACCAACTATTGGAGCTCTTTATAATCGATTAATTTTTCTTTTTTTTTTACTTTTCCTTAATCCCGTAATTATTGTTCTTCCTTTTCAGTTCGTGTACATATTATGTATCTTAAGAACTTTCACTGTATAATTAATGGTAGTTAGTATATTGCATATGACCGACTACTTGCTAATCGCTTTTCAATCAATATAAAAATTTCAAAAAGCTTATGTGCACTTTAAAAAAAGCCTGCCTTTCTACTTTTCATCAACGATATATTTATATAAATGGAACAGATTTACAAACTTTAATCGCAATCATGAAAAATGATAAACGGCAAAATTTCAATTCAAAGTAAATGAGAAGGAATATGCCTTAAAAATAATAATAATATTGCTAATTTATGTACTAAAAAATGTTTAAAGTATCTGCTTTAATCTACTTAGATTTATTAACAAATGAGCAAGAGTCATTTAGCTATGACCTATGAGGCAATAACTATGAGGTGAATAACTATTGATAGTTTTGACCATCGATGCATAACGATGGTATGGATGGACACTATCGCACAAAACTATCGATCGTAATCAAACATCTTAAGTACTATTGATATACAGAGGCTATCGATAGTAGTATCTATGTATCGATAGTTTTCCACCTCTACAATAAACATTATTTACAAAGTATTTTATTGATCTAATTTCACAGACATTATTCATTCGCGATAAAAATACTGTTTTTGATGAGGTCATATTTGAGTAAAACGAAAAACGGCAATTCATTTAAAATTTAACAGTTCACCTTCATAAAAAATAAAAAGTTCTATAAATCATTTTTTTATGAATATGAACTTTCTCGTATTTAAATTTTTCTAACATGATCCAATAATATAGGTCGTGTTAATAGACCAGCTGATTTTTACTTTTGTCTCAAATTTTGACATTACACTCATTTCTCAGTACGATTTTGACGTTAAACTCCCAAATTACAAAAACAAAATACATGGAAAATTTTTGTGTGTCTGTATGTTTGTCTAGCTTCTACGACCTGTTGTAGTTGGATCATGTTTTCTAAACTATGCAAGTTCGTTGATTGCTAACGATTAGTGTTCCACGAACACAAAACATTAAATGACATTATTGATTTGGCGTGTAAACGAGAAATGCTTTATATGTGCGGCTCTGAAATAATGAACTTTGAAGTAGCCCAACAAGCAAAGTAAACTTAAAATAAATCTTTAAAAGCGAAGTAAATATTAGGCTTACAAAATTTTGATTTTTCGATTATCAAACGCTTAAAAAAAAAATTGTTTTATAATCAAAACGGCACCTTGATTAAAAGCTTATCAATTTAAGCATATAAAAAATGTCCAAAGAAAGCTTTTTATAAATGTTTTTTCTAAAACTTCATTCAAACTATATTTTTATATTATTTATTGTAATAAAATAAATATATAAGTTGTAATCATACATTGAATGCTGCAACTTAAACCAATTACTAGCAGACTACGGAAGTGGTTAAGATGCAGCCATGATTTTTGCTTTTTCGTCGTCATTCTGATGTAAAACATTTTTCTCAAAAGAATTGGAAATATTTTAAGTTGAAAAGAAAAAAACTGACAAATAGTGCATTCTAAATTTTTATAAACATTTAAATATCACTTTGAAGTTTATAAAAAGTTTACTTTAAACTTTCAAATAAATTAAAACTGAAAAAGCTTACATATCGCTTATTGGCGCAAGTTTACTTTAAATTATTTTTAAAAACATTTACAGAAATACTTGTTGGGATACTATGTGCACGCTCTTAATTTGGATCTCATTCTTCATTTCTAAACAAACCATCTTAAAAACAAGTAATTTCGCCATGTAAAGTCTGTCACCGAAAACACTTAATCTTTCCAAACTCAAGGCCGAAAAAATAATCTATTAGTGTCGACACTTACCTTTATCGATATCTAAAAGCCTATTATCACATAACTGTTATGTCAACGTAATTTCGGATTTTCCTAATACTTTCAAACGAATAACCCAAACATTTCCCGTTTTCTTTTGGTTGTTTTACATATTTGTTGGATGATCGCTATCAAGTAAAATTGAGAGTCGCAGTTATGAAAGCATTTGTGTAATGTGAATTGATTTATAAGAAAGTCGGTATATTCAGCTGTAGTGATTACATAGTTTGAACCTTTTTGTTATTCAATATTCAACTTAAATTAAAATGGAAAATCGTAAAAAATTTCAGCTTGAGCGGAAAGCTTGAAACATATGAAATATATAACTTATAGCTTATAGCAAGATCTATCTTCAGCGTTATCTAAATTTTGTTCGAATTTTGTGTTGCATATTAGTAAACAATTTAGTTATTTAGTAAACAAAGCAACCTAAAATTAAAATTTATTTTATGTCAATTGAAAATCTCTGAAATTCTTAAAATAAAATTGTGATAACTTTTAAGGTCTTTATTAGTAGCTATATAAGATATGTATGTACATTTAGGTATTTATATGCAAATCTTATTTGAATTAAAAACCTTTTTTTACTCCCACCCAATAATAATGTAATTTCTTTTTCGATAAGTTATTCATTAATGAATGTTTTCTTATTGTGATATGTTGAAAATAAACTATTGTAATAAACAAAATTAATTTACATTAGTTTAGTAAGCCCTCGTACCTCATACTTTACAAGACCAGCCCAACGCTAAAAATTACAATTTTCGCTAAATTTTTACTTAAATTCATTCAATTTTGTATTCTCTTGATTGCCGAACAGTCGTTAATATAAGGCGTGACAAACTATCGATCATCTCTGCTATCGATAGTATTGATGGGCATTATCGATATTTGGATACTATTGAGATTTGCAGAGAATAGTTAAACTGCTAGTAAAATACAAATAATTGCCGCTATAAATTGAAAGGTAATCAGAAGATCCACCTATGCGACGTAGCTAAAACTTATAATTATGAGAAGCAATGTTTTTTGTGAATCAACCTGCGCAGTATTACTCGATTAGTACACTGTGAACACTGCGCCTATATAGAGTATTTTGTTTAAACCTTAACTAACAACTTGCGCTGGGCCTACTGTTTACTTCGAGGAGGTAGAAACTGCAGGAAATTGGGCGTGGCTACTTTATGTAAGGCGAATGCCACCAACTCTAATACCAGTAAATTTTTAAAAATTCATTGTTACTAGGGTTTAGATTTATTTCTAAGTTAATTTGCGTTTATGATCTTTCTTTATTTTTTTTTTAATGGATTTGTGTTATAAGCTTCGCAAGTTTCAGCTATTTTTAAGTAAAAAAAAACTGCTTACATTAAATAACAAAGTACGTACAATAAATAAAAATACCAAATGAATATGATAACAATTACATATATCCTTATTATTCAAAAAAAAAAAAATTATAATATATCTATTTAATATAAAATGCTTACATATAAGTTGCAATGAAAGAAGTTTAAATAAATGTGCTTATTTACGAAAAGACAATGAGCTTTGAAAACAAAAAAATATTTTGATTTATTTTCGTTGTTAGTTCTTTAACCGAAGTGTATTTGTTTGGGTAATAAAAAAGATAATCGATTAACGGCACAGAGTGTATAAAATAACCCAGCGATAGTAGTGACGATATCAGAGCAACATCATTTCGAAGATATTGCGATTTAAATTTGAAGAAAAGTACTTGGTCTTAAAAAGTAGATTTTTGCCTAAGCTTAAAACAACTTAAAATAAAGTTCAACCACTTAATTGTACTAGTATCGCCTGTGGTCGAAAATTCGAACACTAAAATAATTTCTTGAATACGCGGAATGAAAATTTAAAGTCAGTTTTACGTCCTCCTTTCCACCATCCTTAAGTCGATCCTGTTTTTAGGGTAAGGTAGCAGTGGTTAAGGAAGGAATTCCACCCCCTAACGCAATATCTCGCATATTCGACTCAAATCGCCCAACAGGATCACGAAAAAGGAGTTGAAAAGCTTTCCTTGTGGCGTTTTATATAACGATGGGTTCCTTTAAACTCAAAGGTCTTGAAAAAAGGTTAATTCACCAAGAAATTAAAGGGGTGATTAAAAGGAAACCATTGTTTCTTTTTACTAAAATATTTTTTTACAAACAAGCAAACAGTTATCTAAATCACTTACAGAACTATGCAGTAAATAAAATACTATATTTTGTGAATTTTGTACTTCTACTTGAGACCGAAGCATGCGACTAGGAAGATGGGGAATGTCAGCATCGTTTTCATCTCCACTGTCTTCGTCTGTTACCACGCCATCATCCGAAGGAAATATAATAATATCGACTGGGTCTTCTGCGGCATTCAACTCCTCGATAATTTCATCCAAGGCCAATCTACAAGACGTAAGCAAGCACTAAAATCTCATTTCCACAAGTCCGATAGACAATAGTCATACAGTGCCCAGCCACCCCCAGGTGACACCACATATTTCGAGCTATGTAATAAACAAAGTATGTATTATATTCATAGCATAAAGCATTTATAATATACTTTATTTATTCATTTATGACATGCAATTAAAAACAAAATCAATACTTATGTCTGGGCATTTTTATCTCAATTTACATCGTAACAAATAGTAAAAAGCAAGAAAACTTAAAATTAGCGCCAAACAAGTGAAAGATTTTGACAAATGACGTATAGATGGTGCTGATATAAATTTTTTTAGAAACTACGAAGTGCCCTCGACTTGCCAATAATATTAGAATCACAAAGCGATTAGCCAACTGGTCGAAAAAAATTTTCAAATACCTGGCACCTACAGGTGACACTGGGAATTAACGAGTTAAAAAACACTGGCTGAAATGGGCTAATAAAAGGGATTCTAAAGTAGCTCTTTCATGATAGTTTAGGAGTCTAAATTAGTCAGAACTAGTTTGACTTATTTCATCTTGCCTTAACCTATCTTCAAACTAAGCCAAATATATCAGAAAACTGCCATGGTGCAGAATTCATTGATAAAACTTATAAGGATCGAAAGGAGCTAATTTTCGATGAAGATTAATGCAAAAATGAGCATCAGTATATCGAGCCCTAACCGCAGTTTTGTTCGCCCCTGCGGGTTAGGGGTTTAGAATATGCCCGAGGCAGGCATACCGGTCGTAAGAGGCGACTAATATGCACTCGATGGTTGATCTACGGATATGATGCCTCTCACCTCTCATTACCCACCTTATCCTTCCGGGGTGACATGACCTAAAAGGTTTCACTGGTCATAAATCGCTACCACGACAGTCGGGCAGTACCGCTAGGGAGTACCGGAGTGTACCGGGTTCAAATCCGGCCAAGGACTGTTAATTCGACAACACTCCCCAAAGCCTTCGGGGTGTTTTTGTCGTTACCACAAAAACAACAACAACAACCGCAATTTTGGCGTAACCAACGAAATTCTTGAAATCCGTATTTTGGCAGATATCGATAATTCTGTTTATTTTAAACCATCTCATAAAATATTACAAATCTAATATGTACCATTAAAAAAATAAATCAAAGGCAATTATGATGTAAGTAACATTTTTCTTTAAGATTTTTTTATATTTGTAAACTAAAAAAAACTTCTACATATTTTTGTAAGTTTATAAGCTCAAGACCAGTTGATAATAATTCTTAGTTAATTATCATTATTTTGATTAGAAGAATATAGTTATAGTACTATTTCGAAAACAGCCACGATTTCTCGTCAGACTAATTCGTATAGTTTTACTATTTTCAGAGGATCTTTTGGAGAATCGAACACACTCACTCTGATTGCAAGCGCAGCTGCCTTGTTTGTTATCTTGCCAACAGTATACACAATATTTTAAACATTCCGTCTATATGGAAATCATGTATGCTGGGCTTTGTTTTTGTACATTCTTCTTCCTTCTATTTTTAGAAGATAGTTATTGAAACTTTGTCTATTTTTGGTTTAACGGCTTGGATTGAAGCGGATTTACTTTTTTGTAAATAAAAAACGAGTATCTCCTTTGTCTATCAAACCGGAAGTAGTCTTCTTCTTATATTTTCTGTATTTCTTTTCTTTGTTCAATGTTGCATTTTTATTACATTTGCATAGTATGTTTACAGGTATGTTATAACCACAGGGTCGTTACATTAATTTTGATTGATAATTGTACTGATCTTACATTATTGTATGTACATAACCGCGTGCTCCGGTATAAATTTATTTTTGTTGTCCTTTGAACTTCTGTGAAATTTTATTGTTATTGGTTACACTAAAATTGTTGTTAGGGCTCGATATGTTATATTCTAATATTCGTGATGTGAAAAAATAGGTCAAAGTGGGTTCCACTTCGCAGGCATGTCAAAGCCTGGAAAATACCTTCCAAATTATTCCTTAGAAGTCTTAATCGGGCAACATTTGGCTGAGTTATTAAAGTTTTCCACAAACCTACTCCCCCAAATATAGTCAAACACAGCATCATAAATCCCATTATTTGGATTGCGCTGATAAAATCTTTGAGCACTTTACACTCAAATTGTTTCATCAGTTAAGGTGTTTTGGTTTTTTCAAACTCTTTATATATATGTATAAATGAAAGTACATTTTTGGAGGTCCAGCTTAGCCTAAGAAAATGAGTTTTGAAATTTCGGTGGAAAAATTGCAACTTTTTTGGTGAAGCACCTTAATGTACATACATACATATGTACAATGCCAAGATACATAGATTTCTGTTGTTGAACTCAAAATCATAAATGGAAAAATACTCATTGTCGACGCTTAGAAATGCAGTAATCAAATTAATTTAATCAGATCCCCACATATGCTATATATGCATACATTAGACCGAGTCGAATTCGTATGTAGCACTTATGTATGTATATGGCACACCTTTTTTTATTTATACCACACCATTCAAGTTATTATTTCTCTTGTTGATATATTTTCTAATTTTTTTGTTCTACGGAATCGATCTAAAAGGAACTTTCAAGTTCACATATGCATTTTATTGAAAATATTTCATACAATAGCTTTTAAGGATATGTACAAACTGTTGAAAATTTTCAAAATAACTAATTTGGCTTCATATGCATTTATACATAATACCTATTATGTACAGACATCGGCATGCTCCAAATCCACAATACGCATAGAAATATTTTCAGCCAACTTTTATTGCCACTACTGTGTTCAGCGGGAATAAAATATTTTCGTGCTATAAAATAGGATATAAGCTGTAAATCACACATCTAACAATACGAGTATATCCGTGAAAATTGCATTCAATTCTATATAGCGGCTTTTAAGTAATGCGTGAACGAACAAAGCGACATATAGACTAAAGTTTTAAAAGCCGTTGTTTTGGCTTTGTTTATTCTAGTGCATTCTTCTTTAATATATAATGTACTCGTATGGCCTGTTACAATTATATTACCTACTAGCAGATTTGGCAGACGTACCATCTCTTGCTTCCCCGCCATTTCCTTCTAACTTCCAATTTTTCTTCCTCCTCCCATTCCTTAGAGTTAACTGTGAAAATTTCACAAAACGTTACAGTCCCTATAGTCTTCAAGTGTGTTTGGCGTGAAAACTTGCAACGAACTCTTAGCAAAGAGAGAATGACGTGAAACTCTCTGGAAACGCAGAAAGTAAAAAGTTTCCACCGAACAGGAGTTTGTAGAAACTTTCAAGGCAAACAGCTGTTGCTTTTTTCATTGGTTAATAGCTCAAAACTTTAAGTATTTGTTGTAGTTTTGCTAAGTCAAGATCAGCTGTTTATTCACTTGCAAGTTTTACTAAGAGACATTTCCCGAGCAGAAACTTATAACTTCCTATCCCAATAAATGTCAAAGTGCGATCTCTCCCTGCATTTTTTTTTGTTGCCGAACACTATTCAGTACAAATTTTATATAAATTTTATGCTCGCCAAATACAGCTACTCTGAACTTCCCATCTCGACATCTATTGGATGAAGCCCCGCCCCCCAGAGACATAAGAAAACATCTTCGCAAGCACTATTACGAGATCCGGCATCATATTTCCTTGCCGTTTGATCTGCGTAACCATAGGCGGGCTCTAAATGACATCCACACCGAGTCGTTAGACAGATCCCTCAGATCTCGGCCTGTGAATCCAGTTATTGACATTCAACCACCCGTATTGGCTGAAGAGGAGCGTGTTCTCCTGAGGGAGACCAGAGTCATGCTAGCACAACTTCGTTCTGGATATTGTAATAGGTTAAACTCTTACTTATTCAGACTGAGCCCCAACATACCAAATACTTGCCCTGCATGTGGTATGTCCCCTCATTATACCAAGCATCTCTTTTCCTGTTCAACTGAACCTACTCTTCTAACACCAATATCACTCTGGTCCAGCCCTGTTGAAACTGCGCGTTTCCTCGGACTTCCGTTAGAAGAGTTTGATGGCAATTTAGAGTGATCTTGCCCCTCAGGCAGGGCGAAGCACTGTTAACAACTTCCCATCCCATAAATATGGCTCGTTGTCTACTTTAGCCACCGACGAATTTTTTGTTTTTCTTTCTTTAGTATGCATTTGCTTTATTTCCAGCCTCCAAAATCTCCCCAGGCGGATTTTAGTGATGACTTAAATTCAGCGCCAACTAGAGGGACATTTTTTCTAAGCTATAACAGCCTGTTTTGACGTGATGAGAAAAAAATTCTTCGTCAAGTTATTTGTAAAAAGATTACGAGAAATTTCGAAAATATGAGGCCCTATTTAATACTACTCTGACTAGAACTAGTAAAGCTGTCAAAAACTAAAAATTCGCTGAGATCGCTGAGATAGAGAGGGTAACCCTCAAAAGTAAGGGACAGAATAACTTCTGACTCAAATGGGGCCAGAACTGTGTACTTGGTAAAAAATCTGATATTTTTAACCGCTAGAGCTACCTACATATGTACTTATATTGGTCTAATTAAAATGCAAAGTAATTAAGAATGAATAGCAAATAATATAATTTGCGTGAGAAATCATTAGTTATAATTGTTGGGGCATCCGAAAGTCGAAAATGAGTTATACATATATATTAACATACATACATACATTTTGATGTACATAGAATGCCGGTTTGATAAGATTGACAGCTTGTGAGATTGTCAGCACTTCCAGTCGGGGAGGTCATATATGTACGTTGTTGTGCTAACGACAAAAAAGCTCCCCCAAGGTTTTGGGGAGTGTTGTCGAATTAACAGTCCTTGGCCGGATTTGAACCCGGTACGCTCGGGTACTCCCTTGCGATACTGCCCGACTGTCGTGGTAGCGATTTATGACCAGTGAAACCTTCTAGCTCATGTCACCACTCCGTCTGTAAGGAAGGATAAGATGGGTAATGAGGGGTGAGAGGAATCATATCCGTAGATCAACCATTGAGTTGCACGTCATTACCTTTGTGCATATTAGTCGCCTCTTACGACCGGTATGCCTACCTCGGGCATATTCTAAACCCCTAAGCCGCAGGAATGTATGCCCATTGTGATAGCCTTACTAATTTTCATACTTGCTTTGCTATTCCTTTTTAATTAACGAAAACAAAATAAATTCAAGCATTTTTTAAAATACATAAAAATAAAGAAGACAACAATTACAACTGTGCAAATTTTACTTCGACAAAACATATTGCACTGGTCACAGTAAGAGACCTAAACGCCGTTATATTTTTTACGTTTGCATGCCATTTGCATTTAGAACACTCTAGTTCCGAGTTTAATAAATTAAACATTGAGTTAACTTCAGCAAGATGGGATAGTTATTGCGTACCTAAAATTCAACGAATATCGGTGGAAAACATTCGGTTCAATTAAATGGGTTAATTCTAAGGGATTACAAAAATGGTTTATCGCAAAGACAATTCCCAAAAATTCGCAAATCAACAGCTAGTTGCCGCATCAAAAAATTTAAAGCAACTGGAATGGTTGAAGCTCATCACCGGGGAGGGCGACCCAAAGTTACAACGGGTATGAAACTCAAGAATACTTTAATAATTAAAGAAGGATCCAGAAAAGTCGGCAGCAAACCTAGTTAAAGGCTTAAGCTTCAAAGTTAGCAACCAAACAGTATAAAGGAGAGCATGTGCAGGTTGGCTAAAAAGTTATAGAGCAAAAATAAATCGACTTAAACGTTTGCAATTCGCTCGGGATGACATCAACAGGTCGGTAAATCGATGGAAAACTAACTATACATTTTTCAAATGAAACGAAATTCAACTTGAAATATTCAGATGGAATGAGAAAGGTTCGCCTACCAAAAAATCAGCGCCTTGATACTTAATACTATTGAGGTACAGTTAAACATATGGAGGTAACATAATGGTATTTGAATGTTTTTCTGTGTTGTGTTTTGGACCACTGCATCAAAGATATGGCATTATGGTTCGGTTCATTGACAAGAACATCATCCCCGGATCTCAATCCCATTGAGAACCTATGGGAGATCTTCAACTATTGAATATAACTTCCATGGAGAGTATTCCTGTTTTCCTGGTAAACCCGATTGGTGAAGTTTCGGTGGGATTAATCCAATTTAAGTATTCTTTAACGCGAAATGTCGCCGCAAACGTACATACATACTTATGTTTGTATGTAATTAGTTATTCGTTTGATTCTCGAAACACCGAGATTTGATTTTCGTTCTTAGTTACAACTCAAGACATGTGAGTAAATGTGTATGTATGTTGATATGAATTTTTGTATGATGCAATTAAGTCCCACTACAATTTGAAAATTTTCCAAATTTTGTGAATGTGACCCATCATCATCAGCACAATCGGACGAGATCCACGCCTATCCACAGATGCTTTGCTTGGTTGCTTTCAATGGGCATATATGTGAGAGGCATTCACTTTAGAGTATTTAAGCTAAAGTGCCAGCTATTGAATCAAATCACAGTTACAGTTTGTATGTATGTGGAAGAGCGATTATGTCGCGATTATATTTTGTATTTAACAGCTTTTATTGTGTTTACTGTTCCTGAGCATCAATTTGCAGGGACGTAACCAATTTTTAGTGAAGTGGGAAGCAGAAATAATATGCAGCTATGTTTTACTAATGGCAGCAACGCTTTTTTCGCAACTCTAGCTTTCGCTGAGGTTCAACTATCACCCTGTCCGAAAATCAAATTTTTATATATCGTGGCTTCGCCAGGGCAAGGGCACCTCCATTGACGAACGCTGTACAAGACTCAATAGTTACCTCCACGACCTTTCCAGCTTCTTCACTGAAATAAATCCGACCCTATTGACAACGACTCTCTTTACGACATAGAAAGCGCAGATGAGACAAGTTAGACGTCCACATAGATGGAGTAATTCTACCTATCAAATCACTTGCGGCAGCACTTGGGGGAAAAGATAAAAAACGTATCTTGCTACATATAAGTCTATTGGCCGCCCGGTCTGAGTACATCTTCCATCAAGAGATCAAAATGCTTAATGTTCATGAGCACGCGGAACTATAAACCAGACGAGATTTACTGAGCTGCCATAAACCCAGTCATCCAAAATATGTCTCAGCCACCTAAAGACATAAGCATCTCCGTAAGCACCATGATGAGATCCGGCATATTACCCAGCCGTTTTATTTGCATAACCATAAGCGGGCTCTAAATGACCTCCACACCGAGTCGCTAGAAAAATCTCTTCAAATCTCGGCCTGTGAACCCCGTTATTGACATCCAACCAACTAAAATAGCTGAAGAGGAGTGCATCCTCCCGAGGGAGAATCGAGTCATCTTAACACAACTTCGTTCTGAATATTGTAATAGGTTGAACTCTTACTTAGCCAGGCTCAAACACTTGCCTTGCATGTGGTATGTCCCCTCAAGATACTAAACACCTCTTTTCCTGCCCAATTGAACCTACTCTTCTAGCACCAATATTACTCTGGTCCAACCCTTTTGAAACTGCGTGTTTCCTTGTACTTCCATTAGAAGAGCTTGATGACGATTCTCAGAGTGATCGTGCCCATTAGGCAGGGCGAAGCACTGTTAACAACAACAGGCAGTAATAAACCAGCGTTTCCTGACTTCGAGCACTTAGCCTTTCTGATGGCTCTACAAATACGTTGCGTCGCATATGGGATGCGGTAGCGGCCCACTTGTGCACACATATGAAGACGCCCATGATAGTTGTGCGAATATATACTTAATACATATCTATCTACATGCAACAGACATACAACATTTGAAAGAAGTGCGCAAACCTAACAATCATATACAAATTGTACTTGAATGCCGCCTGCTCCTGCAACCCAACCACTTAGCCTTCATGCAAATATAAATTCATAAGTACCCACCAATCCATACAATAATCAAGCATGCATGTAGTACATGCGTGTTTATGTGCGACAGGCAGCAAACGGCATACTCGTGATGGTATTGGCCCCGACCTCACCCACTCAGTTGACATGGACGCACTTGTTTTTATCGGATAATGTATATAAAGCAAAGTTTTATTTGAATATTTTATCAGTCAATTTTTGGACTTTCAAACGTTTACACATTTGCGCTAATAAAATATTTCAAATATCCTTAGAAGCCTTTAAATACTTATAAAAAGTCAAAATGAAGTATATTGTTGCTGTTTTATTCGCGTTGTTCGCTTTGGTAAGGAGCTGTTTGATAGAAAAAAAATTTGGATTTTTTATTTCTTAACTTAAGGCTAGCCTTTTTAACATATTTATATATCCTTTTTACATGCATACCTAGGTCGCCACCGAGGAGTTCAAGCTACGCAACCAGGAAGATTTGTTGAAAGCGCGCAAAGAATGTATGGAAGCGAAAAAGGTGCCGGCCGCTCACATTGAAAAATATAAGAAATTCGAATTTCCCGATGATGAAGTCACTCGTTGCTATATCGAATGCATCTTCAACAAATTCCAACTCTTTAGTCCCACTGAAGGTTTCAAAACACAAAATTTGATTGCTCAACTTGGTCAAAATAAGCAAAATAAGGATGCTGTGAAAGCCGACATTGAGAAGTGTGCTGATAAGAATGAACAAAAATCGGATTCGTGCACATGGGCATATCGTGGATTCAAATGTTTCATTAGTAAGAATTTACCCTTGGTGCAGGAAAGCCTCAAAAAGAATTAAGTACAATCACAGTTGACGACAACTGACGTATTGCTAGTGTCGATAAACAAAAAAAAAACTAGCAAAACAACGCAAAATTCATACGATTTCTAACATTACATCTAATGAAAGACCAATAAAATACATTTGTAAAAGAAAGTTCGTTCGTACAACTTAAACAACGAAAAGGAAGGTAAACTACATCCTAATTCCTAGGTGTTACGACACTTCCAGAAATATTTACACCGACCACCGATTTAGAAGCAACGGCAATAAACTAAAAAAATTGCCGTGGCCCATGTACGTATGTATACTAAAATATAAACAAATAAAAAAAAATTATTTGAAATAGTACGGTTGAATCATCTTGAAACGTCCTGTTATTTTCGCATTTAACTAAACATTTTCACAAACAATTTGTTTCATTTATGTTAAATTATAACAGAATAAATAATGAAATGAATTATAATGTGCAAACAAATCTTTCTCTCATTCTCTCTGTGTATTTCTTACGTTACGAATTTTCCGAGCATTGTGTAACTTCAGTCGAAAGTAAAAGTATGATGTTGAAGCTCATTCGAGTGTATTACGTCTGATACAGTAATAAGCTTGATAAAATTGGATTAGCATCAAATCGTGTATCGGGCCTTACAGACATACATGACTATCACAGTATCCGACAAGTACCTTTCGCTAGTCCAATTCGGACTCCATTAACTTGTGTATATTTGGGATTTTGCGACATAAGTTGTGTGCGCTCCATACACACGATTCCAGGCTCAACCGCGAGGACTGTAGATTAGGGCTAGTAAAAAAGTTTAAAAAAGGTAAATTTTGCTATTTGTGATAAGACTACTTTTACTCACCCACATCTGTACGCAAAAACCACTTAGAGATGATCCACAAGAAGTCCAAAAAACAGATTGGACAGGGTTACACAATTTAGAGTGATCGAGCCCATTGGGCAGGGCGAAGCACTGTTAACAACAACAACAACAAGTCCAAAAAACAAAAGCTAAATTATGACATATATAACAGAAGCACAAAATGGTCATAACATCGATCCAATATCCTGGTGTAAAAACGCGACTAAGCTCTATCTTTGTATTCCTGACCTTCAATCAGTCATTTTTCAACGTTCCAAACACTCACACTTAGGCCTGCAGCACGCAGTAGCCGCTGAAGGAGCCCAATGATTACCTCACTTAGTTGTTAGCCGCCGGTAGATGGATGCGGTCAACAGATAAAAAATTGGGGGATACAAGGGAAAGTTCTCAACCCCAACTGTTCCTATTGAAAACCAATTTTGATTTTAGGTTATCGCTAAGAGGGCATGACTGGCATGCTTTGTTGCTTACTCTCTCAAGACACCGACACATATGTGCACCTTAATTTTATTGAAACTGGGAACTAATAGTGGCATCTTTTTGCAAATGGTAGTACTACAAATATTTTATATAGATACAAAGATAACTACGTCGCACATATCACGAGATGGTTATAGAGAAAAAATAAGTTTTGTTCAATTTATACACAAAAATACAAAATTTTTGTTTTGGAAACATGTGTTTCAAGTACAAAAAAAAAACCCCTAAAAAAGTTTAAAACATTAGTTCATGCTCAAGTTTCAAGAGGTTAATGGCCAAACCAATTTAGCACACCAATCATCCTCTTTAGCGATAACTAACACTAATTGAAAACAGACCTGTTAAGTAATGATTAATAATCATGATTACCGGTTGGATTGATTATTTTTTGGAAAAGCATATTAATGATTGATTACTCATTGTTTTCGGGTTCTAATGATTATGTTAAAAAAAATCATGATTTTTTATGATTAAAAAAAAATCAAAAAAAAAAATGTCAAAAACAATCAAAAAAAATTTTTTTTTTATTACTTTTGATTATTTTTGATTGTTTGATTACTTTTATTTCTTTTTGATTGTTTTTGATTTTTTTTTTTTTGTATTGTTTCAGACAAACATATGCACGTACATATGTATAAGCTTTGTATAAAGTTCATCTTTATGTAAATTTTGTGCAAAATTAAGAATATATATACATATGTAATAGTAGCACGTGAACGGTGAACCGGAATCCGGCAATAAATCGTGTAGTTGATTGTGGGAAATATCAAAAAACATAGCCATCTTTTCATAAGGTTGTCTCTTATGGCGAATATAACTCAAGTCTGATAAAAATCATTACAGCTAAAGGTTTTAACGCATCCACACAGAGTCGGTAAACTCCTTTGTCAGCTCTCGTCCAGTGAACGCCGTTATACAAGCACAAGCTCCACCTGTTGCCGAAGAGGAACGCGGACTGCCTAGGGAGACAAGGATGATGCTGGCCCAACCTCGTTCCGGATACTGTAAAAGTTTAAAATCTTACCTATCCAGACTGAACCCTAACATGCCAAATGTCTGCCCGGCATGCGGCGTGTCTCTCCATTACACTAACCATCTGTTCATCTGCTCAACGGAGCCTACTTTTCTAACAGCAATATCACTATAGTCTAACCCTGTTAAAGCCGCGAGGTTTCTGGGACTCCCGTTAGAAGAGCTCGATGAGAATGTTGGGTAAGGGGGGGTGATAATTAGACAGGTTAATCTATCGCTACAACAACTAAAGAATATTGCTTACAATTGAACTCCTTATAATTCCAGGTTCCATATTGAAAGCCTTTTGTTATCAGAAATAAACTATAGTACATTTTTCTGCGAACAAATGCGAAAGTAAATTTTTAACACTAGGGACCATATACAATTTACATAGCGATATGTTATGACAGAACCACTTACTTTTGTTTGAGTACTCCATGGAACACCTACGGTAGAGTACTTCTGTTACTGCATGGAGTATCTACAGGAAAGTTATACCCAACCTGCTATCTATTCTACATAGAACCACTTGCGCGATTTCCTTATTATTTTTATTATTAGTTTTATATTTCTTGACAACTCAGCCTAATAGCATTCGCAATGATTGGGTTGTAATGAGCTGAGGTGGCCCGTTAATGCATTGCAATGGAGTACTATGTGATCACTCCAACATAACAAAAAAATAACACAGGATCCATCGGTTTTTGCATCGTCACGGTTCAGTACTACTAATAATAATAATAATAATTTGGAGCAATATACCTCCGAGGAGATTAACACCGAGCTTCTCTTCCAATTTTTTAGTGTGCTGCATCTAATTTTTCCTTCGAAGCTTTTTCATGGAAAAAATGAATCGGAGGGTTGCCGACCACTACCGAGGGCGAAAATACTTTAAAACCACTTTTTCCAAAAATTTTGATGTTCCCTGTCCCGGTATTTGAACGTGGGATCTTCAGTGTTGTAGGCTTCACACAAACACCACAGCACAGTCTGCCACGGTTCACGAACGACTACGTCTTGAAAATACTACCAAATGTACTGTTATATACATACATATTAGCATGAGCGTGCAATAAACTGGGATGTTTCTTACAACGATATAGCAAAACAATCAAAAAAAAATCAAAAAAAAGTCGAAAATAATCAAAAAAAAAAAAATCAAAGATGATCAAAAGTAATAAAAAACAATCAAACAAATTTTTTTTTATTACTTTTTTTGATTATTTTTTTTTTGTCCAGTTCTAATCAATTAGTAATCAAAAATTTCTGAAAACAATTAAAAGAATCATTAAGGATTGAAAAAACTATTTAATCAATTGACTACTCAATTCTAATGGGAATTTAACAGGTCTGATTGAAAACATTGTTCACCTGTTTTTTGATATCAGTCGGGGCCTTTTCCTTCCCTTGCTGCTGAATTCGAGCGACGATAAGGAGCCCATGTGCGCTTCTTTTTTTTAATCGCATAACATTTTGATTTAATAAAAGTTATATAATAAAAATACAAAGAATATTAATTCCACATAATTTAACACTTCGATACTCACCTGTAACATCGCTGTAGTTGTCATCAGCCTTTCTTTCGCATATTTTAAGGACCATATCCATCTTCTACATCAGAGCAGGTGTAAGAAGCTACTTATAGTGTTATCTGTTTTCGGCGAGAGAGGATTTTACTTCTCAGTTGCCTACTCAGTCCAGCACTAGAATCAGTGGTTGACAAGATGGATTCTACATTTAGTTTCTCGGCTGATATTATTTCCACTGTTAACGACGAATACCAATCATTTTTAAATTTGAAACTATCAACCATTTCCAGTTGGTATTGCGTTTATATTAGGTTGGACAGTAAATGCTTTCTATTTCCAATGCCAACAATAACAAACCTGTCCTTTTTCATTCGAAATAAAAACAAAGTATAAAATAATTCTGAGGGTTTATTTTATTATTTTTCAAATGCATTTTTTTTCTTCCTAGAAGTATGTTCATTGAAATGTTAATTATATATTCAATTTTAATATACTTTTTTCTAAATATTTTTTGTTTTTTTTTTTGGTACCGCTTCTTTTTACTGCCTCAAACTTTTTATATTTTCGCTTTGTTTCCCTTATTTTTTGGTCATTGTAGATGTTTTTTCGCTTGTTTTCATTTTTAGTATTATCTTCTTTGTTCAACTATTTTCTTTTGTGGCCTTTTCAAATTATTACTTTTTTTTTTGTTTTCATGATGTGTAGTTTTCTTATTTTCTTCTTTAATTATTTTCATGTTTTCATCTTTTCTCTTCTTTTGCCTTGTTTTTTTACATTTATCGGCTTCTTTTATTAATTCTTTATCTTTGTTTTGCCACTGTAATTTCAAGAGTACTTTTCTTTTTTGTACATCATTGAGAACTTTTTGTAAGGGAAAATAAAAGTTTAAACAGGGATGTTGGTGTGTTGTTCAAAAAACATTATAACAGATGAAAAAACGAAAATCCACGTTTCATTCTGCTACTTTTTATTTCCGGTCTTTTTCGGCTCTACTCTTTAGCAGTATGTATTTCTATTTTAGCATGCTTTTGTCCAACTTTTTTTTGTTTTTTTTTTGCAATTTTTTGTCCTTTCAACTAATTTCCTTTTTTGTAGTTTTATATTTTTCTGATGCTTTTTATTCATTAAATATTTTTTGTAATCATTGCTTAATAGAAGATTGGTAACGAACGGTATGTATAATGTTTTTTGAAATCATTTTTTATCTTGTAAAAAAAATCTGAAATCAAATTAGTTGTATTAAGAAATGTTCGACATTAATGGAATATCACAGGTGAAGTGTTAATTTAGTTCAGTGTACAAAAAGAGTATAATGAAATGTTAATGGATTGACTTATGTAGCAATTACTTTGGTGTACAAATTAGAAATATTATTTATGTCATAAAAAGGTAAATTCAGAAGACCTGTTTCAACGGCATGAAAGGTCAACAAATTACAATACTTTTTATAAAAATGTTAGTGCGCAAAGCACTAAGCCGGTTTTGGATAGAAATTTATTATGATGGGTATCAAGTTGCCTTTAGCTTGCAAAAAAAAAAAAAAAAAAACAGAAATAAAAAAATAAAAATGCGAAAACCCTAGGTGTTTTAAGTTTGACCTTGATTTTTGTTTATAATCCTCAAAAATCGGCTTTCTTAGATTGTTATATTAAAGTCGATGTGAAGGACCGGGGGAGCGGTCTGTCCTTTTCCGGATACGGAGTCAGTACTCTCTTTCCGGTACTCGCACTTTCCGGTAATCTCACTTTGATAATCTGGTTTCTAAAAGATGTTTTCAGTAAAGAGTGCTACCTAACGTGACAGAAAGCAAAAAGTAGTACGTGAGAAGTGAAATCAGTTAAACAATTCAGTTGTACGTTGTTGTTGTTGAGCGAGTGTTCACATATGTGCGATTCTTTGGTGGAATGAATCAGGCCCTCTTCGGTACTAGCACCTTCTGATACCGACTGCCGAATGAGCGCTGTTTGGCTAATCGAGCCTAATTGTGGATTCTACTCGACCGCGGGTATACTATAAGGTCCTAACTCCTTGTACACAAGGCTAGCTGTTTCCATTTAACACCAAAAACTGAATTTTTGTGGGATCCAATTATTGATAATATTGTTTCTACAATAACATACGAACGGTTAATATCGAAATATTGTTCATTCGGCGAACAAATAATTTGTATTTTCCGACCACTTTTTGGCGAATAACGATTACAACAATTTTGGCAAAGTCGCCCGTTGCTTTGTTGTTGTAGCTGTACTTTATCCTTTTCAGTCTTCCGCGAACAACTTGGGGTCCAGAGCCTCTCTTGACATGCTAACAGGATTCTCCTCGTGTAGGTTTAAACTGGCACCTACAATTGTAGCGAAGTCTTTATTCTACTACCATTTTCAGGGAATGGTTTTTAGTCAGAATGGAAACTGATCAGCCATGTGACTCAACAAATTAGGACTTTCTTTTTTCTGTCCATACTATTTATATCTACTCTTAAGGCGAAGTTGCCTTATTTTAATTATATCCCGCATTAAACCTCAGGTACGGGTTTCATTATGAATAATGATATTAGGGACCAATTAAGTTTTGTAAGTTATAAAAGAAAACCAAATTTATGTCAGCTTACCTTAGAAATAAGAATAAAACATTAATCAGTACGGTGCGTAGTAGTTTGCACGTCCGCGATAACCCCTTCTGAAGCAAAAGCAGAACATTAATTACATTCATACATATATTAGATATTAGTTTCAAACGACACTTACATTGGACGACGTGAACCACGGAAAGACGTATGACAACACGCGCGTGATATACGTGCACCTCGACCACGGAAACTGCCGCGTGCAAAACGATTTGTCGTCGACATTCCAGGACGATTGGTGCGCTTGGACATGACCTGAAAACATTTACCAATAAAAATATATTTATGTAGGCAGTATAGTCGTAACATCGTACTTATGCCAGATAATTAAAATGCTGCAAAACTAAGTTACAAAGGCAACTCGATGGTGGGAACCAGTACCAGATCATATCTATTTCGTCACTGTGTAAATCTCATGAAGATGTTATCAATGAAAATACACAAATTTATGAGTTTTACATAGTTTGTTTTCTTAAAGTTGGTATATTTTAGCCCACTTATCTCAAAATTGGAATATAAGCATATTCGAGCTTCTGGCATACACGCGTTAATATTTAATTGAAATATACACACCTTTATTTGCCTGCCTCTGAAAAGTGTCTCATTCATAGCTAATGCAGTCTCAACAAATTCTTTTGAACCAAATTCAATATAAGCGAACCCTTTAGGATGGCCGTCGGCTTTATTGCATAAAATAGTTACGCGATTGATTGTACCACAACCATGAAAATGGGATTCTAATTCCTCAGCAGAAGCACCATAATCTACGTTGCCAACGTATACAGAACGTGTATCAATTTCTAGTTTCTCTTCAATCGATAATGGCATGGTGGCCAAACTTGTTGTGGACCCGGCCATTTGTTTATCCACTTCAGACTGCATTTGTTTAATTTTTTCAGCTTCTTCTTCCATTTCCTTAACACGCGCCTTAATTGCTTCTAGTTCGGGATCGATTTGCATATTGGCTTCCTCCTTTCCCAGAAACGTAAACGAAAGGAAAATTGAACAGAAAAAAAAGAAAACATAAAATGTTGTCTACTATTTTGCAACTAAATATATTAATTCAATATTCATTACGGAATATAGCCAACCCCTTAAGGGCTAAGCAACTGCACTGCTGGGTTTTAATGAGACATTGGCGTCTTTTTTATCTACTACCGTTGCTTTACTGTCAGTTAGTGAAAGAAGCCACCAGAATTTATTTTTGCTTTAAACAAGAGTTTACTAAAAACATTATGCAGGTACTCACTTCGTTTTCGTTCATTAGTTCTGCTTCGTGCTCGCCATTTGCCTCGTCCAGATTGTCCAGTAGTTGATCTTCGTTTAACGATAAATCTTCATCTGCCATTTTTGCAATCGATAACTTAAAGCTTCGACCAACAACCAGGGAAAGCTCTTTAGTCTACCACAACAGTTTTTTTTTGTTTCTATGCGGTCGTTAAACGAATTTCTCAGGCTTTCAACGCTGTTTTGACAAAATCTACAGAATACAGAATTTATGTATTCATTAATATTTTCCTGATTTTGACAATTGTACTATCAGTGTTGCCAGACTTAATTGCAAAAAAAAAAATTTATTTTTTTGCCGAAAGTTCTCAAACGATTTTCAGCTGGCCTACTGCTGCGTGGCGAAGTGATAAAAACGAAACTAACAAATTTTATATATATTAGTTGAGGAGGTCCATAACAAAACGCAATAATTCCACCAAAACAATTTTTTGGATAAACGAAAAAAACTAATTTAAGTCAATAGGATATATATTTTTTTTAAACTGTTGTTGTAGTTTAATAGTTATCTAAAAACAATACAAATCATAAAAAAAATTTTTTATCTGGCAATTAGTTTTTAAGTTATTTAGATTAAAAAAATGGAAATGTTGCGTTTTGGTCCGTCCAATAGTATTTATTTCATTTTGTTCTTAACATGTATGGAAATGTTGCATTTTGGTCTGAACTAATATTTTTGGTGTTGAATAACAGTAAAATTATTGACCTTTGGTATGTTTTATGGCAATGGTTACATAGGTTTTAATGCGTAGAATTGGATTTAGTTAAAAAACCAAAATATTTGAAAAGTGGAATTATTGCGTTTTGTTATGGACCTCCTCATTTCAAGGTAATTCTATACGACCGTACGTAACTGCTAATAAACGTCCAAAAATATCGGGAAAGGTATCAAACGACGCGTTATGATCTCTGTATCAATAATCCGAAAGCGGAAATTAAATAATTTGTTTCAGTGAAAAATTATTAGCAAAAACCCCAAAAATGGCCCAGGTCCGATCCCAAATAGGGGGCTTGATCCAAGGTATTTATGTGCACAACACTTTTCTGAAATTGAATATCCGCTTTCGGATTGTTGATACCGAAGTCAAAACGCTTTGTTTGATACCTCTCCCGACATTTTTGGACGTGTTTTAGCAGTTGTCTCCTAAAGGAAACAATTACCAAACAAAAACTCGAAAATCCGCTTCCGAATTATTGTTACCGTCAAAACGCGTCTTTTGATACCATTCCCGATAATTTCGGGCGTGTTTTAGCAGTTGTCTCCTGAAGGGAACAATTACCAGAATAACCATTACCTCCCAATGAAATAATTAAAACCATCAATCCGAAACCGAGTTTCGGTATTTTTGAACGCTTTAATAATTTTCAGCCAAGGTGTAAAATACCTTTTTATGGAAATGGACTTGACTGATATGAATCCGGTACGCTCCGGTACGAGCACCTTGCGGCAGCAGCCCGATTTCCACGATAGCGACTTGTTGTACCCTCTTACGACAGGAATACTTAGGTCGGGCATATTGTAACCCCGTAACCCGCAGTAGCAATACAATTGGCAAGGTTCGCCTATATCCAATACGTCCGCCATTTTAATCTATGCACACGTGCAAATACCCATAAAAGTTTTAGGGCGATACTGCATCGTGATTTTTTACTTTTCTACACAGCTTTGCACTTTAATTATATATTGGCAAATACTTCAACACTCACCCGCTGTTGTAATGATTCCAAGCGCACTTATTACTAGTTAAATATTTAATTTCATATGCTTTGCAATTTAATTTCTAATCCACGATTTCACCGATTCTGCAACTAAATTATATTAATTATTAAAATTATGCCATGAAAGCAAACGTCATTTATTGTAATAGAATGACTCATATGTGCGCAGGGTAGTATTTTAGGGTGTTCACAACAGGCTTTAAAGTGAAAGGTTTGGTGAATAACCAGTTATACTTCTTTGACCATATAAATTTTGTTCACCTAATTTTTCCTCTGAGGCCGAGTGCTAATCGGAAACATTTTACTCAGAGGAAAAATGAGGTGTATAAATTTTCTATGGTGTAAAAATATTTTCATTCCGCTGTGCCAAATGAAATGGTAAATTTTGACAGTTGTAATTTTTGACATCTGAAAAAATCACGTGCGAAAGCAAATAGTCTGTGAATAAATTTTTAATGTACGTACTTTTTCTGCCATTATATTTCGTATTTTTTGCGTTAAATTGTTATTTATCGTTTAATAACGTGTTGGCATATAAATTATTTTGAAATAATATGATTGGAAATACCGAATGCATATATGTGTACACATTCGTAGTTGTCAAAATTTTACCTAGCCCCATGGGCTAGGGTAGATCCTGACGTTTATACTCACCGCGGTAAATGTCAGAATTTTCTTTCACTCTGTCAAAATTTACAATTTTCAACCGATTGGCACAGAGCCTGAGTACTATGCTCATACTATCGTAATTGAGAGCTTGTTTATAGTTTCGAGACAAAACAGATTGAGAAAATCCAGTTCGAAAACAGCTTTTAATCAGTATTGTGTAGAGTGGTTTATGCAAAACTGCGTCTGTGGGTTAGGGGTTTAGAATATGCCCGAGGTGGATATACCGCTCGTAAGAGGCGACTTAAATGCACAAAGGTAATCCCGTTCAACCCAATGGTGGATCTACGGATATGATGCCTCTCACCCCTCATTACCCATATTGACCTAGAAAGTTGGGCTGGTCATACCACATCGCTCTCGCGACAGTCGGGCATGTACCACATGAGAGTACAGGAGCGTACCGGGTTCAAATCCGGCAAAGACCTGTCACTTCCGACAACACTACCCAAAACCTTCGAAAAGTGTTTATGAAGTAATACTCTCTTGAAAAGCAAAAAGTTTCCGCCGAACAAGAATTTGTAAAAACTTTCAAGCAAAACAGCTATTGCTTTTTCCATTAGTGGCCGCCGTGATGTGGCGGTAGAGTTGCTAGCCTGCCACACCAAAGGTCCAAGGTTCAAGCCCTGGTACAGGTAACATCAAAAGTGGTTTGAAAAAGGTTTTTTCAAAACGGGGTCGCCTCTCGACACTCTCAAACTCTCTGAGTGTATTTCTGCTATGGATGGTTTCTCAGCAAAAATTTATCTCCTTTGTAGATGCCGTTCGGAGTCGGCAAAAAACTGTAGGTCCCACCAATTTGTAGGGAAAAATTCAAATTGGAAGAGAAGCTTGGCGCAAAAATCTTTTAAATAGCTTATGATGATATACCTGTTGTATAGCGCCCCATAGATTTATTTTTATGTTAACAGCTAAAATTTTTAAGATTTTCCAAGCAGAAACTTACAATTCCCTCTCCTAATTAAATGTCAAAATTCGCCTTCTGCAAATGTTTTGCGCCGCCAAACACTTTTCAGTAAACTTTTTTTTTTTTAAATGTTGTCCTCTCCCCACCGACCAGAGCTTATATCGCTCTGATAGCAGATAGCGTACCGTTGGCAGAAGCATGAATGTGCTAAAATTTAAATTTTGGGAAACCAATTTTACAAGTACATATATTGTTTTTGAAAAATCAGTCAGGGTATTCATTTATATGCTTATATGCCTCGTAAATTGAGTAAAGCTCATATATGTGACCTGGTCTACGGAAAGGGGGCTTAGGTGTCAAAAAATTAATTTTCACTTTTTAGTTGATTCGGATGGAAGATGAGATGCTTTTTCACGTGGTAGAATCCAAAAAGTCAAAACTTGTTTGAAAGTTCCCTAAAAATGTAGAGAAAGAAGATTTCCCGTGGTATCAGTGTATGGCATTTATTATTTTTAACAGCTGTTTCCCAGAAAACTAGTTTTCGCACGTTAGCTCCCTTTTCGTAGACCAGGTCACATATATGTATGTAGTTTTCATACAAGTTTACGAGGTTTACATTGTATACTAGCTTTAGTAGACATATAAGAAATTAATTGAATGATTGAGATAACTTAGATAAGAAAGTAGTGTGATTTCCTTACTTGCATGATCCCAAAAGCCATGTTGTGCAAAATCGTTTAGACGATTAAGCGCTATTGAAAGAAGAAAAGGAAGAATCCAATTGTCAACAGGATATTTGAAAGTAATATTTGGAATGCGTCTTTTCTGTGCAAAAACGTGCTTTTTGCATGGTTTATGCAACGATTTTAAGAATAGATACAATTAAAATTTAATTTTAAGGAAATTAAAAATGTACTCTAGAAGAGTTATGGGAAGCGACAATATTGCTATCTGAATTATCAAAATCGGTCCAGTATATCAACTTTGAAACAAAAAGCACACACATTTTCAATTGGCAATAATCAGAGTAATAACGATAGTGGTAGGCTATTCCACAACTAATTTTTCTAAACATTGCAAATAAAAACATTGAATAAAATCCGATATATGTATTCGTATAGTGTATTGTATAGTATATGTAATTATATTTAATTAAAAGTATGTTGAAATAGGTGTTCATATGTACATATGTGCTTGTATACGGTCTCGACTGACTTAATCTAAAACATATTACTCATCAATATATCTGTCTTCTTTGTCCACCATCCTTGATCTCACCATACTGCATGCTTCCTCATTATCATCTAAGGAATATTCAATTTCTGCTGGTGTTCTCTTAGCAAAGCTATCTAGGTCATCTTCATTGTATTCATTCACTCGAAAGGCTTGAAAGCTTCCTATTTTTTTACCATCAATATAATGGTAATCAAAAAAACATTTACTACATATGTACGCTGGATCTTGTAGCTGGCGATCACTTTTTGTTACAATGAATGAATAACGTCTTGTGCCACACATATTGCAGACACGATTGTTAAAATAGCCAAACGAGGAGAGTCGTGGATATTGGTCACGCTGTCCATGCACTATACTAGGTACTAAGACTTCAACTTGAGAGATGGTGAAAACATGCTCGCAATTACCATGATGTTGGTATAACTGGGGAAATCCAACGCTCACGGTCAAATCTAAAAATTTTGTTGTTTCCATATGAGCCACTTCAAAACATAGATCTTTCAGACCAACAGCTTTTTTAGCCCATTTTCTTATAACTTTAGAATAATCAGGGTTGTCGGGAACTCGTTGGTCATTGTAAAAAATATTGTTTATAAAGAAGTATGCTGGATCCGTTATTTTATCTGGAAGTTCCGAAGTTGGGCTATCACTTATATCAAAGAAACGTTTCTTTTTACATACACATGCAATCTTATCTCTCAATTCACTAAGATAGTTCGAGCCTAAGCAATCAAATTCCTCAGCAAAAACGGGTTTTTCTAAACTTTGTCCTGAATGTACAGCACGTGCAGGCCTATAAATGCGCACTTTTACAATCAAATCATTATAAAAATTGAAGGTATCAACATCTATATTTCCTTGTTGAGTAGAAATAGGAGTCATAGCATATGTTTCTCGTGTGCGCTTAAACGGATTCCGCTGTTGCATTTGACTTTTCTCTCTTATTAGCTCCGTATACGTTTTTAAACCATTGCCATTTACTATTAAAGGAATTCTAGCTGGGTGGGTAATGCCTGGTTCAAATTTAATTGTTTTTACGTCACTGTCTTGATTTAATAGCTCTGGCGAGCATTCGTTTGAAACGTCAATGAATCGCGCGGGCTGTTCAGATAAATTCATTGCGTTCTGTATATCTATGTGTCTTTTCGGTATAATTGTACATTTTAAAGATGATTTCCAATCTTTTAAAAACTCCCGAAGTGAGATGGGTGGCCGCATTTCGAGACCAAGTATTTCCTCCATTATCTTAATTTTTATTTTAATGTACTAATTGGCGGTATAATTGTGTGCTTGAAATAATTTTATAGCTTCCTCGTATGACATATTTATTCGAAGCTTTTCATCATCTGTTGATATTTCCTGTTTTCCCTGGTCTATATTACGATCCTTTTCTGCAGGTGCCGTTTCAAAATCCTCATCTGACTGATGATCACTTGGCTCCGTTGTTTCCGTTTCCACAAAAATTCGCTCAAAATTGATAACTTTATTAGTTTTTGCGGAATACTTATACTTTGTTCGGCAACTATTTTCGAAGAGTGGGTCTGCCGGTGTAGCATCTATGTCTTTTTCAAAGAATACACATGTACCCATAGGATAATCATACGTTCCTGTTGATATCATTTATTTAATGTTTTCGGTTTAATATTAATGCTTCAAAAAATTACCTTTGAATACGTTTCCATTCACTTCAGCGATTGGGTCTTCTTCAAGACCGATTATTTTCAGTGCTGTGTTTTCATCTAGTTCAAGTGGCGCAAGTTGGTTTTTGAAGTCCACGTAGATTAAAAATTCCTCTTCTTCGTAATCAGACCCTTCATCTAAACTCATTTTAAAAATAAAATTTACTTCATTGCGCATTTATATTTCTGGAATGTTGTTAATAGGAATGTGCAATACCGATACTGTTGTGATACGAGGGTTTTTTTTTTTTTTTTGGTATTTAATTCAGCTGAATTATAATTCAGCTGCTTATGGCTTTGGTCACAGACCACATTGCCAAGCACAAAAACACATGGTCTATCTCTCAGTCAATACACATCACATTTATCGTTCCGTTATTCGATATGTTCCGTTATCTTCACAGTTCCGTTATTTTCATATATTTTCAATATTGTTTTTTCACAAATTTAGATCACACATTTTTAATGTTCCGTTATTAAATTTATTTTATGGTTGGGATTGCAAAAACGATCCTTAAGACAGGCTCAAGGAGGCTCTGCAAATCCCAACTCCACTAATATTGGAAAGGTGTGCTCGAGCTATCCTTCAAGTCCATTTCTTTGCATCTTAACCACACACAAGCCTGTTTATAAGTTGGCTAAGCTGCTAGATAGCTTCGCACAACCTTCCCGTTGGACGACACAAACACGTATGTGATACGAGGGTTGTCGAGTACTCTGCTGTGTACCTTATTTTTTTTGTAGTCGTTTGCCTTGTACAAAAAGGAGTACAGATATCGAGTACATTGTCATATTATCGAACTCGTAGGCCAGTTATCGCTTCCTGTTTTTTTGTAACTTTTGCTCTGATAATTCCAGCATAATTTTTTTTTTACAGATTTACCTAAATTTGGACATATTGCGTTCTGCTCACATTTGGAGCAACATACTTCCGAGAAGATAACTGGCCAATCAAGTCCTCTTCACGTCAAAAGTTCGAGCAAATCAACCGTATCCGGCAAGTACTCGCAATCAACATAGCTGTCATATTGACGGTATTTGCCGTTTTGTATCTGGTTGGCGCATTATGGTCAAGCTTCTTTCATTAGTTGCGTTCCAATCAGCTATCCAGATCAGTACCACGATCAAGATCTCATGGGAACGATACGGATCAGTAGCCCGATTCTGTAACTTTTAACCACGCGCCGAACGTTAAGCTTATCGCCAAATTTTGGCTTTGTTCTTAACGAAAATGCGATTCTGTAACTCTCCTTTAACGCCGCTAAACAGCTGACTCTTGATGGTGATAAAATATGGCAATACTTTTCTTTTCGCGGTATTTTGCACTAATTACATGCAAAAAACTCAAAACTAATTTTTTTACTTGATATTAGAGGAAAAATTACAACGATATGCATAGCGATGGTATGGGATGACATGTTTCGAAGTGCCCAACTTCTCATCAGACCCCTTCTCGGACACTGGGATACGAAACCAAGTGTCTGCACCAAAGCCGCTGCTCCAACAACAAATCAATAATTTTTTACTTTTTCCAAACGCTAAAACACTTATAAATATATTAACGCGATTGTTAACACCTCGAAAATAATTTGCGACAGCTAACCACACAAAAAGTGTTAGCTAACACTTTTCGTGTGGTTAAAAGTTAGTGAATAGGGGAAAGCGTTAAAAACGGTGTTAAGCGAAGTTAACGCTAACACCTGGCGTTAAAATAGTTACAGAATCGGGCTACATTTGTATGAGAGTTTTGAAAAATGGTCTAAAATGATATTTTGCTTATCTTTTATTTTATGTTTTCTACTGCTTCGTCGTTTCAATGTAAACTTTTTAACAGTCTTTACATGATATTTCGTAAATAATAGTGCTTTGTTGTAGTTTGTCTATTTGTGTTTTTGTTAATTGTTTGTTCAGTGCTTGTCTGGGTTTGTGCGCTAATTGTATGTTGTTGTTGTTAAATATTAGTGACATTTAATTTTCTTGATTAGTGAGTTAGAGAGTTTAAAGATTAAGAAACTTTCTTTGGATTGAAAATGCCAATAATAAGTGATAAAGATTTATTTGATTGCTGGATTTCTGCTGGTCCAAGTGATAAATACAGCTTTTTAAAGAGTTTTGTTAAAAAAAACGTGGGTGAACGACTTTATAATGAAGTAGATAACGCAAAAGGGAGATTGTTTCTGCATCAGTTATCAATAAAATGGAAAGAATGAATTTTAGCAACCTATCACTAGTCGCGGAAGGCCTAAAAAGGCGTTTCAGTTGTTGTCAGAGCAAATGAAAAAGCGAAAAGTCTCTGAAATTGTATCTGACTATACTGAAGAGGAGTTAGGATATGTATCAGAACTTGCTGGAAAGAAAGAAAAAACAAAAAACCTAATTTGTATGTCTGAACTGGAGCCATGAAGTCTTTATTTAGACTTGGACCTATCAGATGAAAAGACAACCTTTTGCGCAAAACTGTCAATCGGCACCATGATAAATTATTTCCAAGCTTGTACGAATTCAAAAATTTTAAAAAACAATATATTACCACCTGTTAAAGCAACTGGAAATACTGCAGAAGTTGAATTGAAGCTCTGTGATGCTGAAGAGTCCCCAGAAAAATTTACACTTATTTGCAAATGGGGAATGGATGGCAGTTCGCGACATAGCCGTTAAAAATTAATTTCTCAGAAGAATTTAGCGATGAGTATATGTTTCTTATTGAATTTGTCCCACTTGAGTGATGATATGTACAATATTTTAGCATTTTCTTTATGACCAAAGAAATTTTTTTAAGGTTAATTGATTCATCATCCAAAAAAGCGCTTTGGGTAAACAAAAACCCTTCATGTACACTTTTCTGCATACCAATTAAATTTGTAATGTGTAAGGAAAATAGGGCTTCAGTTATTCAACAAAATAATGATATAAAAACACAAATAGCCAACTTGGAGTGTGAACTACTTGAATTGAATGGAAAAGTTTTAGAGGTGTCATTTGTTATGCACAGTACAATGATCGATGAGTCGGTTGCAAATATTCTTGCGGATACGAATGCAGCTAGTAGGTGTTTCCTGTGCAATTCAAGTCCAATGGAAATGAACAAAACAAATCTAAATAGATCCGCAAATACCACTTTCTACAAGCTTGGGCTGACAACCCTCCACTGCTGGATTCGTTTGTTTGAATGTATAATTCACATAGCATATCGTTTGCCATTTAAAACTTGGCGTGTAAGAAAAGAAAATGATGTGATTTTTACCGATACAAATAATCGCATACAAAAGGAATTAAGGGAGAGAATGGGTCTGCTAATAGATTACGTCAGGCAAGGTTATGGCACAACTAATGATGGTAACACGGCACGAAAGTTCTTTGCTAATGTCGATGCTTCTGCGGAAATAACTGGCGTAAATAGAGGTTTAATAAATAAATTCGCATTCGTTTTGCAAATTTAATCTTGTTCTAGAAAAATCAGGACTGAGGAGTTTACTAAGCTGCTAATGGAAACCAGGAATTTGTATTTAGAGTGTCACAGTTGGTACTTTATGCCCAGTTCTGTCCAGAAAGTTTTAATGCGTGGATGTGAAGTCATACAATATTTTGATTTACCCATAGGTGATTGATTTTTACATTTTATGAAAAAATTACAATAAAAAATTTAAAACTTATTTACAGGAAATTATATGTATATCTTTAAAAAAAAAGAAAGATATTGACAAACGGTTTTCAATATTACAAGTTCAAAGCCTCCTTCTTACAAAACCAATTTTTTTTGTTTTTTTTTTCACTTGTTTTAATAACTTTAAAATGAAACTTAAAACGAAAAATATTCATTTATTTTTAATTTCGAAGCTTATTTTTAGCGCAAATAATTGAGTTAAGTAAAATAATTTTGATTTTTGAAATCAGTGACACAGAAATTATAATCATTCAAAATTTCATAACAATCCGACGACTCCTTGTATTTTTTCCTTTTTGTATGGGCTCACCGCACTATGTGGCGGTCGTAAACATTTACCCTGATCTGCAGTAATAGAAAATAAAATTGGAAACATCCACCCCTAGATCGGGTAATGTATTGTTCATGCTGAACTTATGCATCTCAATTAAGATCGGAAAGCGAAACGAAATCTGAATTATTGGATTTTTATAACACATGAAAATACAACTCTGGTTTTTATAGCAAATCAATTACAAAGTACAATGGTTTAAATGTCATCTTTAGCTGTAGTGAAAGACAAACAAAAACAAGGTATTTTTCTTATCTATTGCAATTATGTCTAGTTAGTCTTAAATATTAATTATAAACTATAACTTATCTAAAAGTGTAATATCTATTTCATTTAAGTTATTTGCATACCGAAAACATTTCCCATGTTATGAAAACCCTTAATCATAATTAGGATACAGTTCCTGCCCAGAGTTTATCACAAGTTAGAACAATGTGAATTGAAGAACAGGTATTAAAATGTTGATTGATGATTATTGCTCCAAAAATTAAACTTTCTGCAGGCATAATGAATGAGCGTATATTCACAAAAAATTTGGATTTTGAGCAAATACCTGGCACAAGCGGTGAAGATGCAGATACGTCCGCATGTAGTGCTATTACTTCGTCATCAACGACTAAAGAAAAGCGCAATTGGTTCCAATCATTAACCAGAAGAAAAAAATCCCAATCCCAAATATCATTGGCTGATATACCATCAACATCTAGAGAACCGCCTCGTATACAAAACAACAATAATGAACCTATACAGTTGGTAAGCACCAGGAACACAACAACAATTGACAACGATACAAACACAACCAAGCTATTAAATATAAGTGGCCCATTCGGTCGTAAACGTAAGGATGAAAAAAACATGTTCCAACGTTTACGCAAAAAGATGGGTATTCGATTTTCTTCATTGAAACATCGCCATGATTCTGTCGATGGACCTTCAAGTAGTGGGGCTGGTTGTGCTGGAGGAACAATAAATGCCTCAAATGAATTTTTAACTCACTCGCCTATACGTGAACCTCGGCTACAGTTTAATTTTTCACAAAATATTGCAGTTGATGAGCAGGAAATGGTACCGTTTACACATGACTATAAACGTTTTATAGTGAAGAAATGGTTGCAAAACGAGTCAAGACCAAATCACATAATGTATACGGCATGTTCAGAAATGTTAAGGTAAGAATTTTTTTATATGTGGAGGGCACATCGAACATTTCGTAATTCAAATAGTTTTTTAGTTTAGCCAGTCGTCTCTTTTACGATTGTCGAACTTGGTCGAAAGTGACTGTCGACAAGTCTGTAAAACCGCTTTTCAACAGTTATTTTGTGGAATTTTTGCTTGCAGGTGAGATTTTTGTAATAAATAGCTATTTAGAGGTGACTACAAAGATGTCGACAATCACATTGGTCGACACTCGACAATAGTGAGAGGGTTGTATGGTACAGTCTTCAGCTATGTTTCGGTTTTCTAATTTTAAAAAAATCGTACCCAAACCCGCTTTTAATTATTTGTAAAAACTGCTCCAGGACCACAGTTGTTTGTTTCATAATTTTAATTAGATAAAATGTATTAATTGCTCTAAATATGTGTACTAATTTTATACCTAAATTACAGCCAAGTTTGGTACTGGGGGGAAATATCCAGACTCGATGCTCAAAGGCAACTGAGTGACAAGCCAACGGGGTCGTTTCTTGTACGCGACTCTGAAACACGTGGATGCCAATTCACACTCAGCTTTCGTATTGTCAATGTGACATTTCATTATCGTTTAGAATATCGTGATGGCTATTGGCATTTTGAAGAATTACAATACGAATCTATTGTGGAAATGATTGAAGATATACTTTATCGTTGTACCAATGATAACTTTGTATGTTTCGTAAAAGTACAAAATGAACTTCAACCGCCTTGTCCAGTCATATTAAAGTATCCACTTAGTCGATACTTTAAAATGCCACAATTACAGGACTTATGCCGGCGTGTAATACAACAACATACTGCTTCCGAAGAAATTAAAATGCTGCCAATACCACCAAAGCTTCAAGAATATTTAAATATAAAACGTGAACTAGTATTTCATAGTTAATCAAAAATTCTCTATATTTAAAAAGAAAAACCAAAATTTGGAATAATTTGTAATGTAGTTATTTTGTTGTTAAAACATTAAACCCCATAGTCATAAAAAATATATAAAGCTCTAATTGTATTGAAATGTAATTTTAAAAAGCTTTATAAACAATTTAATTTTTATGAATATAAGGGAAAAGTTTAACGGTAACTACGAGAGTGTATCAAGTGCATCACAATGGTTACTACTAAGCATCAGTGAAAAACCAAAGGCAAGTTATACATTAGACCATTTTAGAGACCTTTATTTAACTTTTTCGATGTTCTAATAGGATGAATGCACATTTTGAACCCGACCCCCTCAGCTACATTTTACCTACACAAACTCAACCTAATTTTTAGAAATGGCAAAAACTAAAATGGCGTTTTTTTTTTCTTAATTTCTTACGTAAATGCGATTTTGAAAAATTGCAGTAATGGGTACTTTTAAGCTGTGATTACTACGGGATGGCTCAACCCATTTAATTTTTTGGATATGTTTAGTTTTTGGATATGTTATATATATTAAATAGACCTTTCTAAAAAAAGTTTTTTTTTATAACGCGTAGCCTTTGAAGTGTTTCTCAGTTAAAAATTTTATTTCTTAAAGAAAAAATGTTCAGTGGAATATAAATTTTTTACAGTGTATATTTTCGAAAGCTGATTTAAATACCTTTGAAATGATACAAAGATCTTTGAAATCGGATGAGCCGTTCCGTAGTAGTCACAGCTTAAAGTATAAGTAAAATGTAGCTGTATGCAAAATTTCATCAAAATCTGAGGGGCTCAATGCATATAAATTCATCAATACAATTTATTTGGTTATTCGTCATTTGTTTTGTACCCAAACCAAAAAATGTAAGCATAATAAGGCAACGAAACGGTCTAATATACATATTAAAAAAATTTTAGTAGAAAAGTAAATGTAAGTCAGTTATGGCGCAACTCAAAATTAAATTTAATCCTTTCGCAGTACTCATGATATATATAATAAACCAAAGATATTACTTACTTGGGCCAGTTTTTTTTAAAAAGCTGTTATTAAATGTTTAGATGATTCCCTTTTATACTCTGTTTAAGAATCAATTCATTGAAAATGGAATAGGAAATAGGTACATAAACATTAGTTCGGTACTATTCCGCTTAGGCTTAGCTTTGGCTAATGAGATTGGCCTGTGTTTTCTGTGTTAATTCAGAAAGTATATTTTCATAAGGCTCTTTGAAAAAGTTCAGTTCGTCTTTTGTTAAAACTGGCCGAAGTTTCGTACATAAAGCAATACTCCGTCGTTTTTGACTGAATTTTTTAGCATTGCAGTAAAATGTTTAAGCACGTTTGAATAAATTCATAAAACTTTTGCCAATTGAATGGATTTTAAAATGCTTCGTAAATTTTGAAAGAAATATATATATATATTACGAACTCTGTAATAATTAGCGTAAAATGTTTTAACAATGAAACTGTAATTTAATTGATTTTATTACTACTATTATCTATTTACTCTATAAATTTTAAATTAAACTAAATTAATGTACCATACATACAAGTACGTATATGTATAAGCATTTTGTAAACAAATATGTGTTGTTAAGCTTTGAGCAATCCTATATTTCTCACTATATTAAGTATCTACGTAACTTAGAACAAATTTAATACTAAATGATTGTATGTTATAACACTTAACTTATAATAAATAAGAACTCCATTGACTACAGAGGGAAACAAGCGCAATGAATTGGTAACGATACGCACAAATATTTAGTATCTATGTATGTATGAAATAAATAAATTTTATAATTAGTACAATTCGATTAATCCTAATTAGAATCTATCAAATCAAGATACTTTTTACATTTAAATATAAGTAAACAGCTTTATTAAAAAAGTTTTGATACGGCTTAACTGTTAGTACTGTTCTTTGCTGAAAACTTTATTGCACGGTTATATGTATTAACTGCATTATATTCTGTTAAAGAAAGAAATAATTTTAGTCGAAATGGACTCAATTTATGCTTACTTGTTTAAAAAAAAACTAAATTTGAAACCCAAAATTCATAAAAAATTATGAAGGTTTGTTAAGCTATGTGCAGGAAATTTGCAAAATTGAAAATGCTTAGCGGATTTCGACGTCACAGCAATTTGAAATATGGCGGTTGTAGGAGGGAAGCGTTGACGTATTTATGGATCCTTTTCCCCGGATCACTTCTTAGAAGATACATATATTCCAGCTAGCAATTTCTAAAAATACCATATTTCAGTCCGAGAAGTGTTATCTAAATAAGTCTCAAATACCACTGAAATCGTACTGTAACCGTTTGAAATCGTTAAAACGATTTTGGAAAAAACTTACTTTGATTTGAAAAGAGTCTTAGTGAAGCTAGACAGCTACCAGATAAATGTGTAGATTATAGTAGGTTGGTAGCCCTAGTGCGAATGGTGAGAAGTCTAAAAAAACTAAGGCAAAACCTGAACCGACATCAGGAACACATATTGAGAAGGCATAATTCGTACGTTCCAATTTTCCAATCATAGAAATGCTAAAGGTCAAACCGCGGAGAGTTTATTTCCTTATCCATCTAAGGAACTTCGAAACGGGTTTATTGTGGAATTTCTATTAATACACATAGCCTAACTAAAACTGTTCACTCTTTTTTGTTATTTATGAATTCTTCAAATGTTTCCTCTCAAGTAATTTTTATTAGTTATCTTTCAGCCCAATTCTAAATATTCTCACGGAATAATTTTCTCTCGGATTTTTTTGTTCCCTCGGAAAAATTCCTCCAATTATGTTCTCCTAAGGAGAAGAGGAATTTCGAATTTTCGAAATCGGCTGTTTTGGCAATTGGCATGGTATACACGGATTTCTTAACTGGCTAACGAAATTTAAAAATGTAAATATTGTGAAGAATTCGTTTTAAAAAAAGAAAAAAAATTTAAAACAACGTTCAGTGTTGCTTTTCATACGTTTGTGGAAGAAATTAAGCGAATAAGAGCCACAGGAAAATAAACACAGGATTATGAGATAGTACATATACGCTTGAGTTGCCGCAAACGTTATCTACAATTTTTGTTTGTATATTTAATTTGCTTTATGCTGTTTGCAGATTTAAAAAGTATTATAGAGTAAACAAGCGCGGAACTCCTTACATCGCACACTCAGCAACTCAAAAATACAATTTCATGATGGCCTTGCATCAAGTTTAAAAACAGCCATATATGTTGTACATTTGTACTTTTCGATCTAAAATATATCGTATTCTAATATAACACAAGTTAACTTACACAAGTTAATAGTTTTCCTAAATATACAAAAAACATAAAATTTTATCCCGCGCACCTTTCAGTTTAGCTGGTGAAAAAATGACAGCGAAATCTCCCTTTTCCTCAAATTCGTAATAGCTACTTTTCTCCCTTAACTGGTTTTCCCTTTTTCGAACATTATTCAGAATAAGAGGAAAGGGAGTGAAAAAGTTCTCAAGGATTTTTTATTCAGAATACGAGGAATGGGAGAGGGGAAAAAATCCGTGCGGAATTTTCATTTAGAATTGGGCTGTTTATTTTTCAATGCATATAGAAATGAAACTATATTTTTTGTTGCATATACATATAGAGAATATCGACGGTTGAAAAGAAGATCATCGTATTTTAAAATATTCCAAAACGGCCTATCTTAGAATTTTTTTCAATAAGACTCTATTTCAGAGGACGCCCGATCTCAATACATTTAATTGAAATGTTGATATAGGGCGTTTTTGAAATATGGAGTTCTTCAACGAAATTCTGCGTTTTTTCAAAATCTTATAAGATAGGGCGTTTTTCAAAAAATATTTTTCAATAGGGTGATCCTGCACTTAGTTGTCTATATACACGTATACTACAGTAAAAATCCCAAATAAAGTGCTTAAATAAAAAACACGAACCTGTTTTATATACTAGTTTTTCCAGTGGATTTAAGTTACTAATGGCTGTTGTTGTTGCTGTTGTAAAGACAAAAACATTGAGTTGATTTGGTTTTGTGTTTTTCCGACAGGGTGGATACTGGATTTATATTGGAACGAATTTTCGTCATCCCTTGTCAATTTTGGTTTTGTAACAAACCGGTTTCGGCGATCCGCCATCTTCAGTGATTGATTTGAAAAAAACACAAAACCAAATCAACTCAATTAGCGCCTGTCAGGCTTTCAACGTAAACCCAAACCTAATATTAATAAGGTACAGAGAACGAAATCAATCACTGAAGATGGCGGATCGCCGAAACCGGTTTGTTACAAAACCAAAATTGACAAGGGATGACGAAAATTCGTTCCAATATAAATCCACAAAAACATTCCCCGAAGGTTTTAGGGGTTGCTGTCGAACTGACAGTCCTTGGCCGGATATGAATCCGGTACGCTCCGGTACTGCCCGACTGTCGTGGTAGCGATTTGGTATGACCAGTCGCCCAGCCTATGAGCTAGGGAAAATTCTTACGTTTATGTTCACAAAATAAATAAATAAAATGTTCACCACGATAAATGCCACAATTTTCCTTCGCTCTATAAATATTTTTAATTTTCAACCATATACCATATAATACAAAGTAAAATACCCCTGCGGCTTAAGGGTTAAGAATCTGCCCGAGGTAGGCTTATCTGTCGTAAGAGGCGACTAATATGAACGAAGGAGGGGTGACATGACCTAGAGGGTTTTACTGGTCATAAAACGCTACCACGACAGTCGGGCAGTACCGCAAGGGAGTACCGGAGCGTACCGTAAATAAATAAAACTAAAACAACAACAAGGTAATAGGCGTGTTCCAATCAGGAGTGATCCAGATCCAGATAGAAATTTGGCATGTAAATGCAACAACAACGTTGTGATCTTGATATTTATGTGGATCAATTTCGGATCCGTATAGAAGTTCTGTTCGTTTAGTTTTTTGTAGTAGATTTTTTGACAGCCAACCCTTATTTGCTTGGTAGCACAGACATATATAAACACAATTCTCATACAACTGATCCGAATCGTTCCCGTGATCTGGATAACTGATTGAAACGCAACTACCCTACCAGAAACGCTGATTTTTTTAACTAACACACTCACACTCTAAATTTCAGGGCTGATCATGTACCGACCAAAATATTAGGGGTCGCCATTATCAGTGTGAGACAGATATATAATGATCTATAAAATTCTATGTATGCGAGAATAGCTCATCCAATTGAATCATGTGGTCAGTACTGACTGTCATTTGACTATCAAATGATCACCAGCAATGGTGCGTTTTCAAAATTCCCAGAAAATTTTTAACCGTCGCGAACCATTTTTATTGAAGATAAATATTTAAAAATGAAGAAAAGAGCATATCAAAGCTCCATTAAAAAAGGAAAAATACAAAAAGTTGGCAAAATGTGTGGGGCGCACCAAAATAATTTATTCGGGAAATTTAATACAAGTGTTAAGTGTTGATGCAGTTGCATTTCCAGTCGCGGAAAGTGTTTCTGCAACCGAAAGTTTTGTTCCGCTGCCGATTGCGTCGAAAAGTGTATTTCCGCTCTGGGAGGACTTCGCTCCTGAAAGTGGTTCACGTTATGATGCAGTTGCATCTGAAAATGTGTTCCAGCCGATTGATCCATTATTTATTATTATTATATATATATATATATTATTTATCTTCATTTAAATCAAAAAAGGCAAGAAATGTTCAAGTAATTTTAAGATGTTAAGAAATAAATTTTTCTGTATTAAAAAAGCATTTTTACATTGGTCAGTTGTGACATTATTATGGTCATCACTGGTATAAACAGTAGTGTATCATTTTTGACAGTCAATGATAGTCTTATAGACAGCACTGATCCAATAATTGAAGTTGGAGTGGGCAGTACAACTCTATGCTTAATTAAAAGGCGATTTTACTGTGTTAGAGTGAAATAAAAGCTCACACGTACACAGTTGTTTACATCAGCTTTGCGCAAGCCCTCTTGTGTTCGTGATGTAAAGTTTGTTTCGAGTGCTGACAATTAGACTGACAGTACTGACGATCACTCAATGGTTGATCTACGTCTATGATTCCTCTCCTTATCCTTCCTTAAGGGAGGGGTGACATGACCTAGAAAGTTGTACTAAATCGCTACCACGACAGTCGGGCAATACCGCAAATAAGTACCGAAGCGCACGGGTCCATAACCGGCAAAGGACTGTCGATTTCGACAACACTCCACAAAACCTTCAGGGACTGTTTTTGTCGTTACAAACAACAACAACGAAGTGAAAAGCTGTGGTAATATAGGAGATTTGACATGTTGATCGTCTTATGGAGCTCATATGAGATGGAGTCGCGATTAAATAAACGCACATTTGCAGATAAATCGATATAAAATTGTCGGTTTGTCCATTAGTATTTTGCGAAATACGGTTGACTGTCATTTTTGGTATCACTTATCCATTGTGAATTGTATTAAAGAACAAGAATAAATTTTCAAAAGCGACTTCCATTTGCATATATCTGATATATCGCAATTATTTTTGTACCGTTTAGTGCCATAAATGTTAATTGTAAAAAATGAAAAAGTTCCCTGTTAAAATTGATCTTTCAACTTTCTTCCAAGACGAAAGAAAATTTGTTATAATTCTAGTGGACCCCGAGTGGAAGAGTGTGGAAAATTTGCAGCGTCGTGTAGAAGAAATATTTGACGTGCGCCCAGTGCATTTCCTCACGAACGATGGTTTATTTATACCTCCACAAGAATCCGTAGAAGTTGTGGAATATACAGAATCACTTAAGTAATTACTTATACATTTAAATGTTTTATTATTATACCTAAATAAAATACTTTTAGAGCTTACATACCCAAACATGCAATCGAAGAATGTCGCCGACGTTCAAAGCATTTTGCTAAACCCGAAATCAAAGAAAAACTAGATTTGACCGTTGCGGAAGAACCAATTAAAATCAAAAGAAAATATTATACATTGGGTACAGAAGTACTTAGTAGTTCGACACCGAATCAGAAAAAGAAGTCAAGGCGTACACCAATTGAATTACCAAGTTCCCTCCCACCTACATCAATAGCAATAGCAGCAACAAATGAGTCTCAAGAAATAACTAGCACCAACGAACAAGCTAGCATGTTAAAAAGTCTCGAGGAGCAACAGCCAAAAGATGCAGATAAAAAACTGAGCGCTGACACGATTGATTCTGATAACTCATTAAAGCAATGTACAAAAGTCGAGGGAATGGTGCAAAATTCTAAAACTAAAAAGAAACGTAAACGAGATAGAACAGAAAGCTTCACACAACAAAGGGATAAAACAGAACAAAGTGGTAAATATAAAAAAAATCCCTACATACATATATAGTCTATCCTTAGATGGTTCTTAACTTTAAAATGCTTGTTAACTTTAGTACACCGTGTTTTATCGGGGAGATCGATCCTGTTTTGTTGCCCGGTTTCTTGTGCGCTTTACTTTTAATATATATGCCCAACAGCCTCTCTAACGTTTGAAAACAAAAATGAGAGAAGTTGATTGGCATAGAATTATTGATAAGTAATTAATTTCTCGTCCATGCAAAACCAAAATGGAACCATCTGGGGAATTCATGCTACATACATACCTACATATGTTCTCTATGATATAACTTTTTTCTATAGTTAATTCAATGTCAATAGGACCAGACGTACCTTCTTCAACGCTTCTTAACAATTCAAAATCAATGGATACAAATTCGCATATTTATTTTGATGATTCGACCCTAGTTGGCTCTAAAAACACTATACAAGCAACTAAAAACACAAAATCTATACCTATTCGAGAACAAAAAATAACTCCAAAAATAATTTTTAAATGTAAATTGAATGAAAAAGATATTGGCAAGCCATTGATGTTCCCATTGAAAGTAATTAATAAAGATAATAGAACACGTAAGCCACTTATAGATATAAAAGAAAATATACTTTTGCCGCCTGTAAATATTGCAGGTTTAATTAAAGAAACAACTAAACATGATTTGAATATCAACTTGAAAAATAATATTACAACAGCAAAGGAACAGGTCATTTTAGCAAGTGAAAGTAAAATAAGCGTCGAAGATATTAAAGCTATAGAAACAGAAGAAAAGAAGTCAGATTCCTCCAGGGATGTAACCATAAATAATTCTGAAGTTGCAAATAGCCAAACCAATTTAAAGAGCTGCAGTGAAAATACAAAGAATGTAACGAGCAAGTCTACAGATTTAGAAGATTCAGAAATTATCGATAATGCAAGTAAAGATATTAAAAATGATATGGTTGACGTAAAAGGTGGAAATAGTTTAAATTCTAAAGCTGATAAGCTTGCCGATGAAAATGTCAGCTCCAATAAGGAAACAGATATTGAGAATAATACGAGTGCCAATGATAATTGCACTTTGGACATAACACAAGGAAAAACTAGAAAATCAATATCCAAGAATACAAAAGATGACACGTCCTTAGATGAAAGTTGTGTTATAGATTTGGATGATGACGACGATGATGATGAAGACGTCATTGATTTAAGTGATGTTGAAGACAAAAGGAATGCTAGTAAAAACCTATCTGAGACTTTAAACAAAAGCATAACAAAAATGAGTGTCGGAGAAATGCTACCGTTTTGTACAGCGCTAACGGGTACACCAAAAGTAGGAGATATTATCGTATTTAAGGTTGGTCACCAATAATTTATAACGCTAATAACTGAACAAAAACAATTAAGTTTTCCGTGATTGCAACCCGTTTTCTTCAGTCACAATTTACATGAAACTGCCAACAAATCCTCAACGAATTATTGAAGTGATGGGTTCTTACAGTCACTTCCTCGGTATGTCCGCATTCCGAATTACGATATCAGAGCTTTTGTGATTTAAAAATTCGCTTTCGATCACGGAATGTATTTGAGTTAAACCTATATCTCGTCGAACGTCCATACATATATTATACATTTTCTAATATCTTTATAGTTTAATCGTAAAGTTCTGGGTGATAAATTGGACGTATCGGAGTTTATAGCTTGCAAATGCGAACACGTCAATCGGCGCACAAAGATTTTGAAATTTGCTATAATTGGTAAATAAAACTTATTTTAAAATAATGTCCAAAAACACCAGATGCCCTTTTCGCCCTATGTATATGTTCTAATGTACATGGATAGATTTAATAACATATTATATATCAAACCTATATAACACCCCTATTGTGAGTGTCGAACAAGAATCGATAATCGACTATTAAGCCATTAGCGATAATCGAGCAATTGCGAGTGTCGAACCGATCGCTTAATGAGCGACTATGAATACTTAATCGGTCATCTTTCTACTACCATTTTGCAGTCGCTGTCGTGTCGAAGCGATTTGAAAAGTGCTAATAAAATGAATAAAAAGTAAATAAATAAAAAAAGTTATAAAATTTGTAAATAAACATCAAAAATGTGCAGTTTTTGTTCGATCAAGTTACACAATACCAAAATTAAATGCGATCGATTTAATCTAAAAATTTCTATTCTACTGCAAATCGACACTCGCAATATAGGTGTAAGTATGTATATCAATACCTCGCTATGCGACGTTTCGTTATCCGTTTTTTCGAAGTTGCGTCGCTGCTGAATAAGTACTAATTTTCACTGTGCGTCGTTAGATTTTCAAAGTTCCGTTGTTTTGGGTTTGAGTCTTTAATTTAAATTTTTTGGAATTATCTTTTTTTTCTAAAAGAAGGCACGACTTCCGTTTCTAATTGCGTCATGCCATCAAAACTCGGGGATTCACTTTCTAATTAAAAATCAAATTTTAATTGCGCCATGCCACTAGGGAATCATCAGTGATTAATTTTTATTTTGTTTTTATAAATTATTTGTTTTTTTTTTTTTTTGTTTCTTGTATCTATGTAATACATTTTATATAATTTTTGCTTTTTAATATTTACTTTGTTCATTTCAAAAAAGTAGTATTTTCGTAACCCTGAAACCTTTCTTCGATCTTTAAACGGTTTGCTATAGAAAATCATAATTCACTTTGCGCCGTTTCAATTTGGGTCGTGTTTTTTTGAAACGTAACCACGACGCAAAGTGAGGTATTGGTGTATATACATTTATTAATTATACCTTATTATGTACTTATTTCCAGACGCAGCCCAAGAAAACAACATCATTCCACACCAATATTCATGCAACTTAGATGACTCGATCAATTCTGATAAATTCATGAATATACGGGCTAACGAAATGATCGATCCTAAGGTGTTGGAAACCTAGTCAGTTAATAAATTTCTATTACAAAAAATTAAGTGTTTAAGCATATTACTATCAAATATATTTTTATTTATTTAAATACCTGCAAAAAATGGTTTTTAGCACACACATATACCTACTGTATCTAACACACTAAGATCGTCTCATAGCCAACATGGTGTTTATCTCCCAAATAATAATACGTGTACGATCAATAATTTCTCGTAATTGGCGATTTTTCAAACGAACCGTTTCAATTAGTTCTTGATTTTCTTGTAATGCTTTACGATATTCATCGCATTGTGTAGGCTCATTTCGGTGATCAGGTTGCTCATCCTTATACGTTATCAAACTTTCAACATTGGTATAATCCATGCCATGTGGATAGCCATCATTACATTTTTCATATATAATTCGTACACGTTTAAACAATAACCGTATGGTACGAAAGTATTCCTGTACTTTCTTTTCTGTATTGTTATCTCGATTTGCTGTTGGTTGTATAATTTTCAGGGCAGTGAATATCTCTTGAAATCGCGATGTTATATCTTGCACGGTTTCCTGACCCAAACGTGATAGCGCTACAATATTAATCTCTTTATGTGGATTTGGTTGTGATATAGCTAACATATTGCCACTGGCTGAAGCTGTTGAAGTCTGTGGTGTACTCAGCTGTGAGTGCATCATTGCTGCCGTATTTGTCTGTGGAATCTGAATTTGGTGCTGTTGTTGCTGAGCGCCCATTGTCATTTGTTGTTGTTGCGAATGTAACATCATATTGCCGGTTGGCCCACTACTAAGTCCAGGTCCACCGACGCCCATCATACCAGCCCCTACAGGCCCACTGCCGGCACCGCCACCACCCTGAATCAATTGAACATGTTGCATTTGTTGTTGTTGCTGTTGAATGTTCATTTGTGAATTCATAAGACTTCCAGGTCCACCCATTCCCATACCGCTAGGGAGTTGTTGCTGTTGTGCATGATATCCACTTATCGGCATCATACCACCACTACCAACACCAACTTGTCCACCAGTTCCACCTCCTACCATTGCATTCTGTCCCATTCCACCGCCACCCATTTGATTCAAAGTATTCATCATTTGCGGTGACTGTTGTTGTTGCTGCTGCTGTGGGTTGAATTGACCTCGATGTCCACCAAGCGGGCTATTGTAACCAGAAGGATACTGTCCTGACATGTTTATGATATTCAGTACTTAATTTGAGTTATTTGCAATATTCACAAAAGTTTATTCGGGTCTTAAAGACTAAAAACATAGATTACGGATATGTGTACTAACAATTTCTTGATTGCAAGCATTCATGGACTAGAAATTATATCGGTTTAAAGTCGATGACTGATTTTTATTCATAGTGGAAACAACATTTCTCGTTTGTTCGTCGTCGCGAAGAGTTGGCAAAAATATCCCTATAGCTCAACCAATTTAAAAAAAGGGCTTTGAATATTTAGTTGACCAAAAATTTTAGACTGTAGGGGTATTTATAGCTGTCTCTTAATATTTTTGGTAATTCTATACGACAGCACGTAACTGCTAATATAGGTCCAAACATATCGGGAAAGGTATCAAACGACGGGTTTTAACCTTCGTATCAATAATCCGAAAGCGGAAATTCGATATTTTATGTATGTTCAGAGATATTTGCAATCAAAGTTGAAAATTTTCTGTCATTTTCATGTGGTTGTTGTAATCACTGATTAGGGTGGACCGAAAAGTTCAAAAAGTGTGTTCTGCGCAGAAATACTGTGGACCGCGTAGCCGGTGTTGGACCGGCTAACGGTTATTTTTTTGAAGCGCGGCCGAAGGCCGCCTACGCAGAAAGGTGTTCTGAACATAAATACCTTGGATCAAGCCCCCTATTTGGGATAGGACCTAGGCCATTTTTGGGCTTTTTGCTTTCGGATTATTGATACAGAGATCAAAACGCGTCGTTTGATACCTTCCCCGAGATTTTTGGAGGTATATTAGCAGTTACGTGCTGTCGTATAGAATTACCATATTTTTTTTGGTAATACTATACATTCAAAGTCAACTAAAAAAACTGCACTAAAAATGTCGAAATTGGTACCCATACACGTGTGTTTCGGTCCCAGCAACCCTAATCCGGGGGGGCCAAACCCATTATTAATACAAAAAAATTACCCAGGTCCGATTCCAAGACCAAAAATAGCGGGAGGGGTATCAAACAACGCGTTTTGACTTCGGTATTAACAATCCGGAAGCGGATTTAACATTTTTTGTTTTAGTGAAAAGTTATTCGCAAAAAACCCAAAAATGGCTCAGGTCCGAATCCAAATAGGGGGCTTGATCCAAGGTATTTATGTGCAGAACACTTCTGCGTAGGCGGACTTTGGCCGCGCTTCAAAAAAATAACCCTTAGCCGGTCCAACACCGGCTACGCGGTTCACAGTATTTCTGCGCAGAACACACTTTTTGCACTCTTCCGTACACCCTAATCTGTGATTCCAACACCCACATGAAAATTACAGAAAATTTTCAACTTTGATTGCAAATATCTCTTCACTGAAACAAAAACTGGAAAATCCGCTTCCGGATTATGGTTACCGAGGTAAAAACGCGTCTTTGATACCTTTCCAGATAATTTTGGACGTGTTTTAACAGTTGTCTCCTAAAGGAAACAATTCCCCAGAATACAGCTCTAAAAGCTATTAAGGGAGAAACGAATCGTTACATTTTTTTTGAAAATCTTTTAACGCAGTTTATAAGTTAAGTACCGTTTTCACCCTCCACAGCTCGGCGGGATATTTCTTGCTGGATTGTTAGTGGCACGAAATCGAAACATCGACTAAAAACAGCTGACGGAGAAACATCAAAAACGCTTCTGCACTCTCTTGTACAGTTCCGTTTGTAGCGTTGGCGGAAAAGGACGTGAAAGGTTGAAAGGTCCAGCCAATTTTTATAAATAGACTTGGTGTTGGTTGGACCTCAGAAACGGACTTGGTCAGCTCTTGCACGCCTTTTTCGTCAACTTTGGGAAGTACAATGCTTGCTTGAGCTAGTATCAAGCACAGCTTTTGTGCTCTCCACAAAGGAACCACGAGAATAGAAAAAAATTACCATTAATTTGAAAGCAAAAAATTTGAGTTTGTGAAAAAAAAAATCGAATATTGAAAATATGTGAAAATAACGGAACTATGAAGATAACGGAACGATAAATGTGATCGAAAAACTTGAGCTTGTGGAAAAAAGGAATATTAAAAAAATATGTGAAAATAACGGAACTGTGAAGATAACGGAACATATCGAATAACGGAACGATAATTGTGATGTGATTTGACTGAGAGATAGACCATGTGTTTTTGTACCTGGCAATGTGGTCTGTGACCAAAGCCATAAGCAGCTGAATTATAATTCAGCTGTGAATTAAATACCAAAAAAAAGCACTCTCTTGTATATCTATACTTTTTGGATATTAAGTAAACAGACAAGACGAAGAAAAAATCGCAATAAATTTTATAATTCAAATGCGAAAAATATATTTTATTTAACAAACATGGATCAACTGCCCGACGATCATTTTCGTTATATTTACAGCTCTTCTTTGCATGAGCAAGTGCAAATCAAGGTGTAAGTACTTAGCACTAACAATGAACTCAGTTTGAAACAAAGATCACAATTATCTTATCATAAACTAATGTTATAGAGGAACATTAGAAGGAAAAAAACGTCAACCGGACTATGAAAAGTTACTCGAAGATCCTATTCTACGTTTTTCTGGTCTCTACTCTGAAGAATGTCCACCTTTTCAAGTACGCTTACAAGTTTTCAACAAAAAGCGACCATATTGCTTGCCAGTTACCACATCTTATAAAGCTTTTACCAAACGCTGGAGTTGGAATGAATGGGTGACATTGCCTTTACAATTTTCCGACTTGCCACGTACTGCTATGTTGGTGCTAACAATTCTCGACTGTGCAGGGCCGGGGAAAACGACTGTAATAGGCGGCACATCGATCTCATTATTTGGAAAGAACGGTTTATTCCGTCAAGGTATGTTTGATTTACGAGTTTGGTTAGATGTTGCCGGAGATGGCAGCTATCCATCTAAAACGCCTGGTAAAGGTAAAGAGTCATCAAAATCCCAAATGCAACGTTTGGGAAAACTTGCGAAAAAGCATCGAAATGGACAAATGCATAAAGTCGATTGGCTGGATCGATTGACATTCCGTGAAATCGAAGTAATAAATGAACGTGAGAAACGTTTGTCAGATTATATGTATCTCATGATTGAGTTTCCAACTGCAACGTTTCAAGAATATTATAATGTAAGTTAATACACTTTTAAGAGGTCATGGTATATCTCAACCTTGTATTTTGGTATCATTTAGTACGCAATAGTTTATTTCGAACCCGAAGGAGATAAAAGTTATAAGATACTATCTAAACCAAAATTGGTTACTGTACCGGATTCGGATATTCTACAGGTATGTTTAACAAAAAATAATACGTATTAGAGGCATTTATACATAATTTGCACATTACCGTATTTATAAGGGCTGTAGGCTCGTATAAAAAAAGAAGGGTAATTGTTTACGACCGCCAACAATGTCGATATGGGTTTCAAAAGACGTTTTTCGGTCCCAAGAATAAGAAACTGCTTCCGGAGAATATTTTTATTGTTTTGGAAAATATCTGCAAAAAACCGAAAAATGACCCCAGGCCGATCCTAAATCTGCGGCGTTATCAATACTTTTTATGTGCAGAACACCCTTCGGAGTTGGAGGCCTTCGGCCGCGATTTAAAAAAATAACCAGTAACCCATAACCCAGTATTACTGCGCAGTACACATTTCTGCACTTTTGAGAAAGCCCTATATCTGCGTCTACAACAACCACATGGAAATGACAGAAAATTGTAAACTTTGCTTGCAAATATCTTGCGAACTATTAAAAATAATTGTTCTCCGGATACCGGAATATGATTTCTGGGATCGATACGCGACTCTTGATACCTCTCCCGGTCGTAAACAATTACCGAAAAAGTCTACGGGGGCTTATTCAAAGTCTACAAATCAACATTTTTAGCAGCTATGTAAAGACTAAAATCCAATGGTAACATGGTATCAATGCTGAAAGAACAAATCGTGGTTGATTTTTACTACTAAGCATTAAGTTGGCAGACGTAGCATTCGCAGAGGTCGAATGATTTAAGCTGCGATAATCACCAATGGTGCCAGCTGGTAGGGGCCAGAATGTACCCACGGAACCTGCTACCTTAAGTTTAAAGGGGGCCAAATAAATCGTTACCTCGGCAATCGGAATAGTACCAAAAGGTGCGAACTCATTCCGACAACGGCTGCTCATATCCTTAATACTTCCAATTCATATTTGTAAGAGGATTCACCTTACGTAGGTGAAATTGGCAGTTTTTATCGAGAGCAGACGGAATCTAACTATTATATGAGAAAGAAATATAATTGACGGATTATTTTGAAAAACGCTTTTAGGAATATAGCCAATACTACAAACTTTGACTCAAAGAAGCATATTTTATCTATTCAATTCCATATCGTCTTCAAGCTCTTACCTTTTTTGTGGCTTTTTAAATTTTCTGTCGCCTACTTGACCTTCGGCTGGTTTTTGAGGCGTGAACAGAATAGATAAAGCCTAAAAGAATAAAAAAAAATAAAATGGTTGAATTTCAAATGCCGTTCAAAAGAAAACAAGCAATTGTCCATTCGAAAGCCCCCTTACGTCTTTCTGCAATTTTCTTTGCTCAAGAAGGCAGAGCCGCCATCGATTTTCTTCAAAGCATTGAAACCAATTTACAAATCGTTCAACCATCTTAAATTAACGCATGCACGCAATAGACACAATGTCTTAGTTAGTTGTTAGAGTTACGTTGCACAACAAAGCGGAAAACTGTTGTATTTTAAGTTGAAAGGGTGTAAATTTAAATTTCGTACGTCATGTAAAATTGGAAAAATTTTTACTTTTCTGCGTTGTCGTCTTCACAATTTCTTACTTTCTCTACAGTTTAAGTGCAACTTTAGGAAATGGCATTGGAAATTGAGGAATTTGTTCTATCTGCTCCGGGTAACAGAAAGCTTATTTTGAGTATACTAAATAAAATTCAAAAAATTTAATTTCAAATTACATGAAATTTACCGTTTAAAACGTTTTTTCTGTTTTTCATATCCAAAGCGTGATGACAGTTAACACGTTTTTCCACTACACCAAGGTTTAGAATATGCGCTAGGTAGGCATTCCGGTTGTGGTTGTTGTAACGACAAAAACACTCCTCGAAGGTTTTGGGGAGTTCTGTCGAACTGACAGTTCTTGGCCGGATATGAATCCGGTACGCTCCGGTACTCCCTTGCGGTACTGCCCGACTGTGGTGGTAGCGATTTGGTATGACCGGTGGAACCTTCTAGGTCATGTCACCCCTCCTTCCGTAAGGCAGGAGAGATGGGTAATGAGAGGCATCATATCCGAGTTGCACGTCATTACCTTTGTGCATATTAGTCGCCTCTTACGACCGGTACGCCCCCTGCGGGTTAGGGGTTTAGAATAGGCCCGAGGTAGGCATAACGGTCGTAAGAGGCGACTAATATGCACAAAGGTAATGACATGCAACTCGATGGTTGATCTACAGATATGATGCCTCTCATTACCCATCTTGGGATGACATGACTTAAAATGTTTCACTGGTTGTTGTTGTTGTTGTTGTAACGACAAAAACACTCCCCGAAGGTTTTGGGGAGTGCTGTCGAACTGACAGTCCTTGGCCGGATATGAATCCGGTACGCTCCGGTACTCCCTTGCGGTACTGCCCGACTGTCGTGGTAGCGATTTATGACCAGTGGAACCTTCTAGGTCATGTCACCCCTCCTTCCGTAAGGAAAGAGAGATGGGTAATGAGAGGTGAGAGGCATCATATCCGTAGATCAACCATCGAGTTGCACGTCATTACCTTTGTGCATATTAGTCGCCTCTTACGACCGGTATGCCTACCTCGGGCATATTCTAAGCCCCTAACCCGCAGGGGTGAAATGTTTCACTGGTCATTCCAAATAGCTACAAATGCCGGGCTTTTATGCTCCGGGTAACAGAAAGCTTATTTTGAGTATACTAAATAAAAATCCAAAAAATTTAATTTCAAATTACATGAAATTTACCGTTTAAAACGTTTTTTCTGTTTTTCATATCCAAAGCGTGATGACAGTTAACACGTTTTTCCACTACACCAAGGTTTAGAATATGCGCTAGGTAGGCATTCCGGTTGTGGTTGTTGTAACGACAAAAACACTCCTCGAACGTTTTGGGGAGTTCTGTCGAACTGACAGTTCTTGGCCGGATATGGATCCGGTACGCTCCGGTACTCCCTTGCGGTACTGCCCGACTGTGGTGGTAGCGATTTGGTATGACCGGTGGAACCTTCTAGGTCATGTCACCCCTCCTTCCGTAAGGCAGGAGAGATGGGTAATGAGAGGCATCATATCCGAGTTGCACGTCATTACCTTTGTGCATATAAGTCGCCTCTTACGACCGTTATGCCTACCTCGGGCCTATTCTAGACCCCTAACCCGCAGGGGGCGTACCGGTCGTAAGAGGCGACTAATATGCACAAAGGTAATGACATGCAACTCGATGGTTGATCTACAGATATCTTCTTCTTCTTTAAATGGTCATCTAACCGCCTGGGCGATTTTGACCGTCCAACATAGCTCGCCAGTCGTTTCTTCGTTGCGCCAACTGGCGCCAATTGGAAACACCGCGGGATCGCAAATCGGTCTCCACTTGGTCCTTCCATCGGAGTGGTGGTCTCCCTCTTCCTCTGCTTCCACCGGCGGGTGCCGATAAGAATACCTTCTGGGCTGGAGCATCTTCGCTCATTCGCACTACGTGGCCTAGCCAGCGGAGCCGCTGTGTTTTAATTCGCTGAACTATGTCGGCGTCTGCGTAAAGTTCATACAGCTCATCATTAAATCTTCTTCGGTACTCGCCGTCGCCAACGCGTAGAGGTCCACAAATCTTTCGAAGAACCTTTCTCTCGAATACTCCCAGAGCCGCCTCATCAGATGTTGTTAGTGTCCACGCTTCTGCACCATATAGCAGGACGGGTGCGATGAGTGACTTGTAGAGTGTTATTTTCGTTCGTCGAGAGAGGACTTTACTTTTCAATTGCCTACTCAGTCCGAAGTAGCATTTGTTTGCAAGAGTGATTCTTCGTCGGATTTCTAGGCTAACATTATTGTTGGTATTAATGCTGGTTCCCAGGTAAACGAAGTCCTTTACTATTTCGAAATTATTGCTGCCAACAGTGGCTTGGTTGCCAAGGCGCGAATGCGCTGACTCTTTGCATGATGACAGAAGGTACTTCGTTTTGCCCTCGTTCACCACCAATCCCATTTTCTCATTCTACAGATATGATACCTCTCATTACGCATCTTGGGATGACATGACTTAAAATGTTTCACTGGTCATTCCAAATAGCTACAAATGCCGGGCTTTTATGCGGCAAAGGACTGTCACTTTCAACAACACTCCCCAAAACCTTCGGGGCGTGTTTTTGTCGCTACAAAGAACAACAAAAACTGATCACTTCTTACGTCAATGAAATGATGGCTCTCACGTTAATTAAATAATGGCATTTAAAATATTATCACAAAGAAATCATCACGCGTTGTTTGATACCTCTCCCGACATTTTTGGACGTGTTTTAGTAGTTGTCTCCTAAAGGAAACAATTACCAAAAATTATTACTTAAAATTAATTTGGACCATTCAATTCCAATCATGTTGTCATGTTACAACGTTTTTCAGTCTCTTTCTAAATGTATTTTGATAGCGAGCAATCTAATATTGATAAATTTAAAAATAACTTCTATATTGAAAAAATAAAGTAAGCCTTTGTTTGATATACAATTATAGTCGTCCCTTCAGAAAGTCTTTATAATTCAATCCAAAGCCAACCCATGTCCGTTCTAAGACCACTACCGGATACATGCAGTTAAATTACAATTATTTAAATTTTTATGAATCTTACAAGTCTCTTTTATATCCAAATCATGTATACTTTATGCCCTTTAATTGCATGATTTGCTTTTTATATTTTATTACAGGAGAATCTTGTGGAGCGCAAACATCATCGTTTGGCGCGTTCCGAACGCTCACGTATATCAGATCGAGATGCAAAGCCCACTGCTGTTATACGTAATCAATTACATACAATTGTTTATCGTTATCCACCAACATGTGTACTAAGTAGTGAAGAACAAGATCTATTATGGAAATTTCGATTTTATTTGTGTTCACATCGTAAAGCTTTAACAAAGTTTCTAAAATGTATCAATTGGGAAACTCAACATGAAGTTATGCAAGCACTCTCGTTATTAGCAAAGTGGGAACCTATGGACGTAGAGGACGCTTTAGAATTGCTTAGTCCTGCATTTAAACATCCCGAAGTGCGACGTTATGCCATTAGTCGTTTGGCTCAAGCACCCGATGAAGATCTATTGCTATATCTTTTACAATTGGTGCAAGCTTTGAAATATGAAAATTTTAATGATATTTTAGAATTGCACAAACGCCTTTTCCCCGACCATGATGTTGTACGTTCATTGGATGGAAATTCCACAATATTTGATCCAAATTCAATGTGTTCGGATTCAAGTGGAATTGCTGGTAGTGGCGCCTCGTCAGTAATTGCAGGAGGTGGTGCTGGACCACAACGTGGAATCGTTGCGTCAGTCCTAACACGTACTGCAACACAAACAGAAATGTCTACACCACGTACAACCACAACAGTGGTCTCAACATCAACTTCAAGCTCGATAGTAGGAACAGCAGTGAATATTTTACCAACTGTAGCAGCGGCATCAATTGTTGCAGCCTCTACAAATGATATTGCTGGTGGTAGTGGTAATGATGATGACAATTTAAATACGTCTATAGCCTCTGGCAATTCTGATGCGACTAATACATTAACAAACGAAAGCATTACGACCGGTCCGTTGAAAAATGATCCTGGTGATCTTTGTGCATTCCTAATAAAGCGCGCATGTAAAAATCCAACACTCGCAAATTATCTTTATTGGTATTTATCTATTGAGGTTGAGGATCTCGAATCTTTACTCAAACAAGATGAACGGGTTCACGATATGTACGTAATGGTGTTGAAAATATTTCTAAAAGTACTGGAAACTGGTAAGTAGCACCGATTTACATACATACTATGCAGATTAAGAAATCCTTATGCAGGGGCGGCCATGTTGTTGCAGCAGTATTTCATCCTGCGTAATCTTAGCCACTTAATATATTCTCAGTACTCTCTGACATTTTGGAGCGGTCATTATCTCAAAATCGAAGACAGATATGAATGAAAAGCCTTAAGCACGGTTTATCTCTTCCTCTCAAAATATAAAAAGGAGGGGTTATATGGGCAAAATAAAAATTATGTTATTTTATGGGGCGGGAACTTTTCAAATGAATTAGCAATGTCACCATAACGCTGTCATAGGATTAATTAAAGAGATACCTACCTACGTGAGACTGTTAGAGTGTATCCTACTTAATCCACTCCACAACCCCAAGGTTTAAGGGCTAGTATCAGAAGGTGCTAGTACCGGTTAGATTCCGTCAAAGACTGTCCATATCCGCTCCTTACGCTTTCAATTTGCTTTGCGGTTACAACAACATAAATGAGTGTTAATGTGTAAATATGCTGCCTTATAGCCTTTCCATTAGATTGCCAATTTTCAGTAAACAAAAATATTTTGCGATAAAAATTCACGGTGTTAAATTTGTAATTTCCGCAGGTAACTTCCAATTGCGTAATATCTGGCACAATTTAAAGAAACAACAGATCTTAATAGACGAGTTGGTTAAATTGGTTAAAATCGTTGCTAAAGAACCCGGCAATAGAAATAAAAAAACTGAAAAATTTCAAAAACTTTTGACCGAAACGGATTCATTCAAAATTAATTTTACTAACTTTGATCCACGACCATTCCCGCTGGATCCGGAAATTTCCATTACAAAAATTATTCCATCCAAAACTTCGCTATTCAAGAGTGCACTGATGCCTGCCAAGTAAGTTTATGTCAATATTTAATTATAATAGTATTCTTAATTAATATTTTAATATCTTTTGCAGATTGACATTCGTTACTACCATCGGTAAACATGAATATGTAGCGATTTTCAAACATGGCGATGATCTCCGCCAGGATCAATTAATATTACAAATGATTACCTTAATGGATAAGTTACTGCGTCGAGAGAATTTAGATCTGAAATTGACACCCTATAAAGTGTTAGCTACTAGTTCGAAGCATGGACTCTTACAATACATCGATTCGTTTACTGTAGCTGATGTTTTGGCACGCGAAGGCAGTATACACAACTTTTTTCGAAAACATAATCCTTGCGAAAATGGACCGTATGGCATTTCGGCAGAAACCATGGATACATACATAAAAAGTTGTGCTGGATATTGTGTGATAACTTATTTATTAGGTTATTATCCATGCTTAGTAATTAGAAGTATTTGTTAATAAATTGTATTTGTATTTTTTGATTACTATATTTAGGTGTCGGCGATCGTCATTTGGATAATTTGCTGCTTACAACAAATGGCAAATTATTTCATATTGATTTCGGTTATATACTGGGTCGTGATCCGAAACCAATGCCTCCACCTATGAAGCTGAGCAAAGAAATGGTGGAGGCCATGGGCGGTGTCAGTTCGGATCATCATCATGAGTTTCGTAAACAATGTTATACAGCTTATTTGCATTTGCGTCGCCATGCAAATGTCATGCTTAATCTTTTTTCGCTTATGGTGGATGCTTCTGTACCGGATATAGCGCTTGAACCCGATAAGGCTGTGAAAAAAGTGGAAGAGAATTTACAATTGGGCCTAACAGACGAGGAAGCAGTACAACATCTGCAAGCACTTCTTGATGTATCAATTACAGCGGTTATGCCTGCATTGGTCGAACAAATTCACAAATTGGCACAATATTGGCGAAAGTAAACAATATTATAATTTGGTTTAAATACGTATGCCTATGTTAAAACGATTTAGAAACAAAAATGTTTCTCCTTTTTTTGGGATATTTGGAAAACAAAAGAAAAACGAATTACTCCAAGATTCTCATTTGTTAATAGGAAGATAATAAATATAGTGTAATAATCAAAGAGTTAAATGCTAAATTTTTTAACTAGTATGTATACTTTTTGAATAAATGGTGTGTTTAGATAAACTCTTTGAAACTTCATTTATCAGATATGTACGTATCCTGCTGCGCAAACAAAATCCTGTTATTTTTCTTTGGTTTGTGTGCTTGCAGTAATGAAACTACTTCTTATTGCTCTTTGGACTGGCTATCATATGTAAAATAGTAATTGTTAAGAATTATTTGTAAAAAAAAAATAATAATAAAATAATTAAATTTGAAATACAATCACAATATGTTAAAGTAGGAACCAATCAGTAATTAAATTTCATATTATCCGATATCAATTGTGTATTTTGTGTTAGTGAAAAAGCCAGTTTTGTTGATGTGCCATCTTCAGTGCCCTCTTTCATTCTTTTAAAACGAAGAGAAATGTCAGTTTGTTGGAAACATAATAAATTATAAACGTATCTAGTGTAGACTTTCGTCTCCCCATGGAATATATATAGTTCTGGAGGCATACTTCACATTATAGAAAGGCTGTCGACTAATAATTACTATCACGCTCCCATTGTGAGTGTCGAACAAGAATAGATAATCGACTACTAAGCGATTAGCGATCATCGAGCCATTGCGAGTGTCGACCCGATCGCTGAATGAGCGATAGTGAATACTTAATCGATCATCTTTCTACAACCTTTTTGCAGTCGCTGGCGTGTCGATGTGATTTCAAAAGTGCTAATAAAATGGATAAAAATTAATTCATTAAAAAAATGGAAAATATGTAAATAAACACTAAAAATGTGCAGTTTTCGTTCGATCAAGTTACACAATACAAAAATATGCGATCGATTTAATCGAAAATGTCTATTCTACTGCAAATCGACACTCGCAATAGGGATGCCAGTTTGGTACACAGGACAGTTTTGTTTGCTTTAATTTTTTTTTATACTATTTTGAAACATTAGCTGAATGGATGCGATAAACTGTTAAACCTTTTCATCATGTTTAATAGATACAATTTATTTAAATTAATTCTTTTATTAGCTATTACTTAGATATGACTCATGAATGCCACAAAGCTTCGAGGAAATAGTTAAAGCACAGAACTATTTAAAATTTTCATACAATTGCATTCTAAGTATGACCCGCCAGACTATGTTTAATCATACGCTTTGTCGCTAAGCAACGTAATGAATGTGAGCATCTGGTCGGGTTGTCCGAAAGAATACTTGTTGGAAAATATTACATGGAATCAATATTTTTGTGTCATTTCTAAAAACATCCTTAAACATTGCAAATCTACTAACCAATACTTATAATTATTTAATAATTAGTAAATACTCATCCTATTGAAATACAAGAATATGATTTTCGTAGCATTGAAAGACATTTCACAAGTGTCGCAAATTGACTAAGCGTAAAAGAGTGATTATTACATTATTTGCTGCTCCATAATGAAATAATTAATCATCGAAACTAATCTGTCGCTTAACTTTTGTTGTGCTAAGATGTATCAAACTTGTTGAATCTGTCACAATGTTCTTTGTTTGCATTTGTGGTATACATCTCAAAGAGGAGATTTGATTACCGTTAGTTGACTTTAGCTGGTTGTTGTTGTAAAAGTGAGTATTATTGTTGGCATATGGGCTTACATTTCTTTGATCTTTGCCTGTAAAATTCTTTTGTGCAGAACGGCGTTGATCAGATTCGAAATTGACATTCTCACGCAGAGCTAGACCGCACATATTATTCTTGGATGAGCTATTATGCAGTGAGATATTCGGTTGAATGGAAAGTTTTTTGAGTGATGGGGAGTGCGTTGATGTAATTTCGTCTAGTTGCATTTGGGTTTGGCAGTGTGGATCTGTTGCATTCGATAGAAGTCCAGTTTCGTTGCTATCATTCACTTGGTAAGAGTCCAATGAAGGAGGATCAACAGCAAGTAAATTCGAAATTGAGGCGGAACAAATCGAATTTCGACTAAATAAACTAGTTGGATCATCTTGCATGTGTTGTTGCTGTGAGTTTTTAAGACGTTGATATTCCTCGGGTCCAATATAGCCGGTCAGACGACAACTGGACTCGTTCCTCTCACGTATTATTTTAGTTTTTGCTTGCAGGTACACTTCATCGGCGCAACGGCCTGCAATCACAAAATGCACATAACGCTTAGACAAACTGAAATTATATAATAAATAAATGGTATAAATTTGGGTTTTCGATATTTTAAGGCATAATATTCATCGTACCGCAACAATGTCTCACTATTGCTTGTGCTGCTCTTTTGCAAAAACTCCTGAAATATACGACGCACAACTCTTGCTAATACAGAAGCATATTGTTTGAAATTTTCGTGTTTAGTTGTAATTTTCTTCTCTTGCAACGCTTGTGAAACGGCCCACAAAAGTTTCTATACAAATTACAAAAGTTTACTAAATAAAATAACATGTTTTAAAACAAAATACCTTCCGCTGATTTTCTGTTAAAGTATTTGTTTGTGCAGCCATATCCGAATGAGCTCGCTGCATTTTGCCGCCAGTGACAGCAGATGATACGCCATATGACGGGGGATTCGCGCTATAAAGACTAGTATTACTGTTACTAAGACCTGAAGTTTTATGTGGCATCAAATCACAGTTTGTATCAGCAGAAGCTTTAGTCATTCCAGTGCTTATCATGCCAACTGCGCCACTCACTGAAGACGAGGAACTAGCGCCAATACAAAAGCTTTGACTTTTAATTTTTAATGCACGAGGTGTTAAATTTTCGGCACCGCCGCGAAACAATTTACTGCTTTGTGAGGGCAAATCGCAAGTATCGTCATCATCGATATCCGAACGTTTACGCTTCAATATGGAATCAAATTGAACTGTATTGAGACGACTCGACTGTTGAAGTGAAATAAACTCGGATCTAAATTTTTTATCGGAGCAGGCATCAATCGGGTTGACGGAGTCGGGCGAGAAAAGAGCACGTTTTGATTTCTCTACACGATTGGCAATTTCGGGTTTGAAAATAGGCATGAGCTTTTGAAACATAGTTTTTTGTTCTAATTGCTTTGCTGGGCTCTGAAATAACGCACGTTTTGAGGCTTCACGTGAAGGACCGGACTTGATGAGATCACAACGGAAAAGCCTTTTACAAGCCGATGATGTAGGGGTTTTACGAGCTAAAAAGAAGAAATACGACAATAAAGAGATAAAATCTATTTTACAAGTATATATGTAATTACTTTTTTTCTTACTACCAGGTGTCATTCGCTTTGGTGTGTTTTTTCGACGATGCTTATTTTTTTTGCTAAAAAGAACGGTATACATTTTTTATCTTAGTGTTTTTTTGGTTTTGAAGTTGTATGAGATATAACCTACTTTTTAACATCCATCAATATTTGTGGTCCATGCAAATTATTAGACTTTTGATTTGCCAATTGCACGGATGAAAAGGTTGCACGACGCCTAGCCAAGTGACTCAAGCGGTTACCAGGAGATTGAGTCAGTAATCTAAATGAATTAATGTAATTTAAATAAACTACAGTATTACAATTTTATAGGGTTCAACATCTCTCTTACTTCATGCGTGCATTTCGTTTCTTTGCACTTGATGGCGAGTTACGATACGAAGATGCTGTTTCTGCCCCAATAAAACGTTCAATTACCGATAGGCCCAAATATTCATTGTTTTCAGAAGCTTTACATAAATTAAAACTGGAAATATAATTAGTTTTAAATATTTAAGGTTGTTTTCGAATTTAGTAGTTCGTACCAGAAGCCATGTTGCCTAACTCCCAATACTTGTCGCCAACCCATTTCCTTTGATTCATCGATTGAGTGCGTAGGTTTTAAGAGGCTTTTAAATGTTGTTGTAGCATCGTCAGTGTCTTGGCAACTAACAGTATCAAGAGCGTTGTTGAAACCCAATATATCTTGCTTCCTATCAATTACCGTGTTAAACATGTCTAGTTGTGGAATGGTTACTGACGGTGGTGGTGGTATACCAGCTAAACACTTGCGTATACGTTTCAAAAGCTCCTTTTCACGGCGACAGTTCTCACGAAATAAACTGTAAGCATCGGTATATTGTGGTCCTTTTTTTTGTGATGTTATTTCACATGTCTGTCCATCAGCGAATCCCGACTGTACACAACTCTCCGATTTATTTGTACTTGTGACTGCATAAACATCGTTATGGTTTTCACTAACATTAACTTCATCTACTGATGAACTGGCTTCATTTTGTATTTCCTCCACTTTACTTTGAGTTACCGAACTGTCATCTGCTTGGTTAGAGTTATGAACAGCTTCAATAAAGTCTGACGTGCTAAAACCTCTATCAAATTCATTGCCGGTGTTTGCATCCTCATCGTTATACTCATTTTCATCATCATTATCATCATCATCATCATCACCAAAGAGATCTGGCGATTTTTCGTTACTATACTTTTTGAGTATAAATGATTGATTTTCAGGTTGTTTCTGGGTATCTATGCTTGTTTGTTCATCTTCTTTTGGTGGAGTTAAACTTTTTATTTTACCGTTGAAAGACAGTTCGATGGAAAGTCGAAACGGCCTGGATAACAAACTGGGCATTTTAGTTTCAGACTCTTTGCAAATAGATAATAAAAAATCAACACCATTTTCATTTGACTCTTTTTTCTCACAGACAGCAGATGTCGGCACTTCATTCGATAATTGAATATCGACGGCATTGCAACTATTTTCTTCAACGACCATGTCATAGAATCTCGAAAAAACCGTGCTACCCTTGGTTTTTGAATTCTTGTTTTCAATACAAATGTTAGTGGGTAAATTTTCCAGAGAATCTAGTGCTTGCGCTTTTACCGGGGTAGTGGCAGGAAAAAATTGTCTTTGCAATTTGCCATAAGGACTTTCGGTAAACCCCTTAAAAGAGGATTCTTGGCTTTGTGGAGGACTTGCAATAGTTTCATTGTTCTTAGTTTGCAATTCGTTGTTATACATATCCGACAAAGAGCTAGTCATTTTATATTCCTCACTAGTTATATAAAAATTACCATTCGAAGGGATTATAACTTCAGTCTCATATGATGGTGGCTTTACTATATATGGTAAATGCATATTTTCGTCATACTCTGGGTTGTATTCAAGTTGCTCGTTGACCGACGACTGAAAAGTAAAGGAAATACAGCTTACAAGATGCTTTGCTCAAAACTTGAGTGTTTGTTCAAAGGCAATAACATTCCACAAATAATATTTTTCCTACCACACTACCATGCATGCAACTAAAATAAACTCAAGCATATAAAAAGTTATTGATTCGAGACGAAACTTACACTACTAGACGGTTCAGTTTCATAGCTATTGTTAATTTTGATGCGTTTTTCTGCACTCATACTTCAAAAAATTGCGCTCCCAGTTCCAGATTTTGAATTCACCTGCAGTGACGAAAGTATTTTTATCTCTACAAAAATTGCAACATGCTAAAAATTACTACAATAGATATATGCAATTGCTAATTTATCTACAACATACCACATTTATTTTACATTTTTACTCATGCTAAGGTATAATAATACAAAAAAATTATTTAAATAAATTTACCAACCCTGAATGATTTCTCGATATGTATGTTGTTTTTGCGACAGTTATGCGCGTTTATAGAAGCATAGGACCACTCCAAGCGTAGTAAAAGCGCGCGCCTGCAATACTTCCCACACAAGACTTCTAATGCACAGCCCTCAGATTATTCGATTACAAAATTTGTGTATCAAAAAATATTTAAAAATTTTAACCCCAATAAACCATAAATAACTTTTTATTCAACTATTGTGTATTTTTATTACTTTTTATGGTTTAAATCTTTTCTAAAAGTATGCTAAAATAGAATATAAAATTTTTGCTACGGTGGCTCGCTCTACTACCGATACACAGAGGTGTACGCGGGATGTCAGTTTGTCAAATATTAGTGTGGCCAAGCAGAGTAGGTGGATCAAATCGGTAATTTTTTACGACCGCCACCGAGTGCTAAAACTCGTCCAAAAATTTCGGGAGATGTATCAAAAAACGCGCTTACAGCTCAACCATATATAAACGCACAGCGTTTGCCGATGCACAAAAGTTTGAATTGGCTTGAAACGCATTGAATTTAATTTCAGTTGCTCTCATACAATTTCTGTTGACATGAGAAATTTTTGAGAAAAAATTCACACTGTGCGTTTTTAAATGGTTGAGCTGTTAGCTCTTGCAAACTACTAAAAATAATTGGCTTGTATATACGGATTATGATTCCTGGGACCGATACGCGTTTCTTGATACCTCTCCCCACTTTTTCGGAAAACCAAACTTATTTTTGTATAAGAGGGTGAGCGTAGTTTGCAGGAAAACGCTCAAGAAATTTTCTTGTTTTCGACATGGAAGACAAATTCGAAGTTATTTTTGGTTGAAAGTTTGTGTATGTCTTTCTCTAAGAATTTTCTTTATAAAATGTCTTTCAATGTGCTCAAGAAAACCTTCATGACTAGAATCTGATCACGCGGGATGCAGATTGAAAGACAAAAGGAAAAAAGAAAAGAAAGCCTAATACAAATAACTTCAAATTTTGCTTCCATGTCAAAACTAAAAAAAATCTTCATCGTTTTCTTGCGAACTGCATTTAGCCCCTAAAGGTAAATTTTCCTACAACATTTATTTTGAAGCTCGTTGGATATTCAGACCCGCTCTTGTGGATAGTTGGGCGTTGCCACCGATTTTGATCAGCCGTTATAGTCTGACTTTCGCGATAAGCATGCTCTATTCTATGTGTTTTAAGGCGTCGGGACAGAATATTCTGTATATGTATGATTGTGAGTATTCCATGTGCTGGCGGTTGACAGAGAGAAGAGACGACTGGCGAGCTATGTTGGACTGCCATGTCGTTTAATCGGATCAGTGTCGTTTAAACCTTACGCAACTCTCACGAAATATCTCAAGAAAAAAAACTAGCGCAAGAGTCTTGTTAAAAAATGTTTGACGTTTGCATAGTATTCGAGAAGAACAAGCAGCGAGGAAAAACCAAATTGTAAATAATAAAAAAAGTGTGCAAATACGTCTGTGGAAAAATTGACCACCCGCTTTTGCCGTTTTGAAGATGGTCTTTTCAGTTTCCATTTCTGGTCTGGAAATAATTAAATAATAAAATCTATGGTAATGAAACCAATCAAATATTAATATTTTATTCAATGAAAAGAGTAGTTTTCAACGTTTTGGCTTAAAAAATTTGGCAGAAAAAAATTTCTTGACAATTTCTTGAGTGTTTTTTTTTTTTTTTAGTTTTGGCATTTCCGGATAGGTGCATAGTAAGTTTAAAGAAACAAAGAAATGTTCTTAGGCCCGGTTTATCAGTGCAAGTTCAACTCAATTTGTCAGTTCAACTCAATTTGTCAGTTAAACTAAGCTTAAACTTGTTACGCAGTTTTTCAGTCAACTTTAAACGAAGTTTAAACGTAGTTTAAGCGGCCAATTTGGCAGGGTTAAACTCTAGTTAACCCGTCAGCTGTTTGCATATTTGATGGGTTTGGTTGTGAAACAATAAACTGAATGCAATTAAAAAAGGACGATATTTTTATAATTAATTAAATACTGGATATATCATCTGACGAAAGTAATTATAGTGATGCAGAAATTAGCGAAATCCTAACTATTGCAATACTGAGGAGAAGCAATGGCGTTGAATATGTAAACAAATATTATCTGTTGCCATATCTAGGTAAAGAAAAAACCATGTTGCCGTATAAAAAGCAAATCTTAAAAGCGGCCTTAAACTCTCACTGAAAAACCGCTCTGGAGTTTAAATTTATGCCGAGTTTAAGCAAACTTAGTTTAAACTGAGCTTAACCAATGACTGAAAAACCGGGCCTTAATGAGCAATCAGCAACTGCAAAAAAACTCCCTTAAGGTTTAGGGGAGTGCTATCGGTGTGAAACGTCCTTTGCCGGTTTTGAATTCAGTACGCTCAAGCACTAGCACCTTTCACGACAGTCACACCTACCGCGTAGGTAAAAAATATCATTGGCGTTTATATTGAACATGCGTAAATTTGTAAAGACATAGTCACCGTGTCTTCGGCATCTTTGGCCTTCGAGGGAGTTTTACGTCATTCCCTCTTTACTGACAGTTCTTTGTAAGTTTTTTCGCCGAACTTAACTTTTATGTAAAAATGTACCTGCAAGATCCGCGTCCAAAAAAGTACTGAAGTTTAAGCTAAATTTGGCAGCAAATAATGAATGCAGTTCTATAGTCGATTATTTTCGTGAAAAAATCGATTCTTGACTATGAGAATCGAATCCTCTCCTATACCTAAACTGCACGTGTTGATTTTTAAACGCCTTTGTACTATATCCAGCAAATATTGTTTCTTTTCTTTATAAAACAACAAACTTCGAAATGCCGCGCTCAAAAAGAGACAAGAAAAGTGAGTACATAATGAAAGTTTCCATTATCATACTGTTATAACATGGGGTTATGTTTGTTTACATTTCGCATTGAAAACAGTTTCCTTAACCAAAACTGATCGCAAGGGCTTAGTGTGGAAGCAAAAAATCATTGAAGATATACGCCACTGTGTGGAGAAATACCCAAATATATTTGTTTTCCAAGTTCAAAATATGCGCAATAATCTTCTAAAAGATCTCAGACATGAATGGAAGTCAAATTCACGTTTCTTTTTTGGCAAAAATCGCATTATGCAAATCGGTTTAGGGCGTTCAAAACCTGAAGAAATTGAACTAGACATATATAAGGTAATAAAATAACCTATACTATTCGATAAATTCAACAAAAATAAAATCTTTTATTTCAGCTTTCTAAACGCTTGACGGGACAAGTTGGGCTACTATTTACAGAGAAATCAAAGCAAGAAGTTCTTGAGTGGGCCGAGAGCTATTGGGCCGTGGAATATGCGCGTAGTGGTTTTAAAGCCACAGAAACAGTTGTGCTACCAGCAGGTCCGCTCGAGGAATTCGCACATTCAATAGAACCACATCTCCGATCTCTCGGCATGCCAACTAAACTTCAGAAAGGTGTTGTAACGCTATATAGTGATTATACAGTCTGTGAGGAAGGTAAAGTTTTAACCCCCGAACAAGCGCGTATTTTAAAATTGATAGCTAAACCCATGGCCAAATTCCAATTGACAATAACATGCTCTTGGACTAAAGATGCCGGTTTTGAGTTGCATGTGGAGGATGATATCAATGACGATGATGAGAAGACCGATAGTGGACAAGGTGACTAGGTAGACGATGAAGATATGGAGCAAGATGATTCAAATAATGAAGAAGAGGACGATGATGAGTGATTCCATTATCTTTATATTGGAAATAGGTTTAATATTTAGTTGTATGTAAATAAAATATTTCAAATATAAAAGAGTTGCTATTTAACTAAGCTGAAGAAACGCTGCCACTTCCACCCCCACCACTCTTCTTTGTTGGTTTGTATGCAATAACATATCGCTGTGCTACTGGCAACGGATCAGCATAACCATTTGTACATGATGAATCTTCGAAAAGTACTAAGTAATCTTCTGTTGCTGTCTGAGGTAAGCGATGAATAATGGCTTTGTAAAAGCAAGTCGTTTGAGGATAAAGAGCCATGACTAAAAGTAGTCTCAATCAAAAATATTTATTTTTTTTTTTGAGGTTTTCCGGTCAATTTTTATATTAATTTAAATTTTTGAGTTAGGCTCTTTTGACCATTAATTGTGAAGTGCAAATAAAAGAATTTATTCCACTTTTCCAACCCAACGTTTCGCTAGACTTCGTAGCATCCTCAGGGGTGATCTATTTATTTATTTAAAGACAGACAAAAAACAACAGTGAAAAAACAATAATAAAACTTATTTGAGACACTTATTGACAAATTTACGTGTAACAACAATTAAAGCAACAAGAAACAACCCTTACACAATATGTTTTGTTAAAATCTAAAAATTAAAAAATAGTACCATCATTTAGATTTTAACAAAACATATTGTGTAAGGGTTGTTTCTTGTTGCTTTAATTGTTGTTACACGTAAATTTGTCAATAAGTGTCTCAAATAAGTTTTATTATTGTTTTTTCACTGTTGTTTTTTGTCTGTCTTTAAATAAATAAATAGATCACCCCTGAGGATGCTAGGAAGTCTAGCGAAACGTTGGGTTGGAAAAGTGGAATAAATTCTTTTATTTGCACTTCACAATTAATGGTCAAAAGAGCCTAACTAAAAAATTTAAAAAAATATTTATTCTTTTTAATTATTTTTCATATACTTACCAACCGTATCCTTTGTAAATAATGCATGCCCATCAGTTTCGGGATTGGCTCTCATCAGTGGTAGTGGTATTATCTTTCGTTTGCTTAGTACGTGCCGATCCTTCTGTTCTTCATCAATGTCAATAACATCATATTTGTTTTGTCGATGTAAGAACTGAACGACTTCAGCTAAAATCCAGTTTTCATCATCCTCCACACCTTTAACTAAGGCAGCAACATTGTCTCCAACCTTTGCAATATAATTACTTTCTGCAGGTGTAGCACCACATAATGGTGGAACTTTCTCGCCTGGTTTACTAACAAACAAAGGTAATGTTTGAGCAGAAATCTGTACCATTTTCATTAGGGCTCCACGTCGTATTGCTTCTTTGTTACCAGCGTTTCGCGCTGCAACACGTCTCTCATTTCGTATATTACGAATCTCCTGAATTTTATCTAAGGCACCACGTATAGTTGCTTCTTCATGGGAAGCATCTTGCAAGCTTGTTTTATATAGGGTTTTCAACTTTTGTGGTGGAAAACTTGTTTGTTGTGCACGGATAATGCTGTTGACATTTATCTCGGAGCGCCGGCGTTCCTCGTCTATTTGATGGATGAGTCGTTGCAAATCCTTCAGACGATCCTAAAATAGAATAAAGTTTCGATAAAATACTTTTATTTTGTGTTCTTGGATGCCATATTTCAGTGCTTGTGTACTTGAATTTGAGAGGCGGCATTTTCAGCAGTTAGTGGCATAGTGAATTACAAAACTTCTATTTCAGTTTTAATACAGATCTACCTATTTTGATCGAAAAAAATGATAGTATAAACAATATGCGTTGAGAGATTTCCGATAAATCGCGAAAACTAGCCGATAATTTGTTGACTGCAGTCAAGTCAGATTGGGACGAGTTCGATGTTTCCTGGATTATTTCTTCTGGGTTCGATCACTATAAAGTCAAATAAACCCTTCTAGTTGAGCCGTTTCTAAGTACTTATAATCGAATTTTGATTAATGACGAAAGCCCTTAATAATGTGTTCACTTTTGTTTAGGCCGTGTGAGAATTTGAACACTTCCCCTTGTCGATGTGATATGATATCTCTTTTGGTAATTGTTTCCTTTAGGAGACAACTGCTAAAACACGTCCAAAAATATCGGGAGATGTATCAAACAACGCGTTTTGACTTCGGTATCAACAATCCGGAAGCGGATTTTCAATTTTTTGTTTCAGTGAAAAGTTATTCGCAAAAGACCTAAAAATTACCCAGCTCCGATCCCTAATAAGGGGCTTGATCCAAGGTATTTATGTGCAGAACACTTTTCTAGGTAGGCGGCCTTCGGCCCCGCTTCAAAAAAATAACCCTTAGCCGGTCCAACACCGGCTACGCGGTCTACAGTATCTCTGCATAGAACACACTTTTTGCACTTTTCGGTCCACCCTAATCTGTGATTACAACAACCACATGAAAATGATAGAAATTTTTCAACTTTGATTGCAAATATCTCTTCATTGAAACAAATACTCGAAAATTCGCTTTCGGATTGTTGTTACCGAGGTCAAAACGCGTCTTTTGATACCTTTCCCGATAATTTGGGACGTGTTTTAGCAGTTGTCTCCTAAAGGAAACAATTACCTCTCTCTTTACTATTTTTTTCCTTTGGGAGACAACTGCTAAAACACGTTCAAAATTATAGGGAAAGGTATCAAAAGACGCGGTGACAACACCCCGAAAGCGGATTTTAGATTTTTTGTTTCAGTAAAAAGTTATTGGTAAAAAAAGACGCCTTTTAACCTTGGTACCAATAATCCGAAATCGGAGACTGGGTTTTATATTTCTGTGAAGAGATATTTGCAATCAAAGTGGAAAAATTTCTGTCATTTTCATGTGGTTGTTGTAAAATTCTGAGCAGAAATACCGGGGATCGCGTAGCCGGTGTTGAATCTGCTAAGGGTTATTTTTTTGGAGCGCGGCTGAAGGTCGCCTACGCAGAAAGGTGTTCTGCACATAAATACCATGGATCACGCCCCCTTTGGGATCGGACCTGGGTAATTTTTTGGTTGTTTGCCAATAACTTTTCACTGAAACAAAAAATCTAAAATCCGCTTTCGGGGTGTTGTCACCGAGGTCAAAACGCGGCTTTTGATACCTTTTCCGCGTTTTAGCAGTTGTATCCTAAAGAAAGCAATTACCCTCTTTTTTAGTAATTGTATTCGTATAAATGAAAAATATATCTTCTGTGCTCTAACAAAACCTCGAGCTCTTTATTCAAATCCTCACAAATTACTTAGAGCAAGCAACCAAACATTCTCAATATTTACATCTTCAACACCTTACAACCAAAACTCAATGTGGTGATAAATAACCTTACAAACTTTTCATTCTTAATCAAAGTACTTAAAAATGGAGTCACAAACTATACATTTGAACTACTTATATATGAAATTTAAAAAAAAATTTATTTTGTAGAAACATATTTATATACATACATATGTGAATTTATGAAAAAAATATAATTTTATAGAATATATAATAATATTTTATAACTATGAACATTTTATTTTTAATATTTCACATAACAAATTCCCGCCCGCTGAAACAACGCAATTACAGTGCACATTGTGGTCGATGCTCTTGAAACTCACATTCGGTCCGCGCGGCTGGCAAGGTTTGATGCTATTATGTGGCTCACAGGGTAGCCTCCCATCGTTTAATTATTCAATTAAACCGGCAGCAGCATACATTTGATTTTGAAGCCACATTTTCACTGCACATTTTTCTTTAAATTTGAAAATTTTAGTTCTTGAATATTTTTTTTTTCATTTTGACGTTTTATTCTGATGGCATATGCCAAATTCGAAAAGTTTATCAAGTAGAAAACATGACATAAAATGATATGTACATCTATGTCGTTCTATCTAAAGCATTTTTAAAAGGACATAATTAAGGCCATTTTGTTTCTTTTGTAAATTAAAAATTCCAAAAACAAAATTTTTTTGGAAATGTGAATGTGTTGGGAAATAAGGGGATATGCAAAGTGTCACGGTAACTTACACAATGAGCCGCTTACAGAGATGTTGACAGTAATCATCAAAATTTAGAGAGACGTTGATAAAACTAATCAACAAGAAGTTTAATGTGAAATTGGAACAAGTGCAGAATACAGACTCCTCACCCTGTGCCCCTGCGGGTTAGGGGTTTAGAATATGTACGAGGTAGGCATACCGGTCGTAAGAGGCAACTAATATGCACAAAGGTAGGTGCAACTCGATGGTTGATCTACGGATATGATGCCTCTCACCTCTCATTACCCACCTTATCCTTCCTTACGGAAGGAGGGGTGACATGTCCTAAAAGGTATCACTGGCCATAAATCGCTACCACGACAGTCGGGAAGTACCGCAAGGAAGTACCGGAGCGTACAGCGTTCAAATCCGGCCAAGGACTGTTAATTCGACAACACTCCCCAAAACCTTCGGGGAGTGTTTTTGTCGTTACCACAACAACAACAAGAACAACAGACTCCTCACCCAGAAAAAAACGAACAATTGGACAATTTCTGCCTTTTTCTCCTGATTTCAATAGTATATATCATTTTTTGTGCAAATAAAAATTATGGAAGTAAGAGGGGAGGAAAGTGGAAATTTTAAAATTTAGAATCGTGAATATATCTCAAAATACTCAACCGATTTTTAAATGAGTGACATCATTGTACGGGTCATTAAAAACTCTTTTATATGGTTGTTGTAATTAGTTGTTGTTGATATGCATATTAGTATACCTTTGGATTTAATTAAAATATAAAATGTAAAAAACTTTAATAAACATTTTTTTTTTTAACAAATAAATTTCTTTTTAATAAAATGTGTTATTAACCCTAGGTGTAACTTACGTGTTTTAATAGGAAATAAAATTTTATTGATTTTTTATAAATAATACAACATACTTATTTCGAACGCTGTTAGAAGTGCTTTTTTTCTCGACAGTTTTTCACTATAACAAAGATGTTTTACTTATTTTGATTAAATTTTTAGTTTCTTTCTGTACAATACACCTTTCTGCGTAGCCGGCATTCGGCCGCGCTTAAAAAAATAATCATGGGCCGATCCAATACCGGCTACGCCATCCACAGTACTTCTGTACAGCCATATATATAATACTTCTATTTATATTGCTAGTAAGTACAAGGTGGCGCAAAAGTAAGAGGTGGCGCAAAAGTAAGCTTCCGATGTTCAGCATATCGGTTGTGGCACGTGCAGTGTGTGCTGTTGCACCGTCTTGTTGGAACCACATGTTTTCCAATCCCAATTCATCAAGTTGCGGCAAAAAGAACTCGTTGATCATTGCTCTGTAGCGCTCACCATTCACAGTAACCGTTTGGCCCCGACCGATTATTGGTCAAATAAATAGTCAGCAATATTCCGCGTTCTGGAGCAGTGTAGCGTAACATTGTTTATTAACGTGTATTTCGCATGTGTTTACTACACAAATGTCAAAACAGAACTGACTTTAGGGGCCAATCGCAAAATTTATAGCATTTTCTGATGGGAGGATTACTTTTGCGCCACCTTGTATGAGTGCAGTTCGCCAAACATTACAGTACAGATATACACTAGAAAAGGGATAAAAAATCTCAGTGGGGCCGTAAAATTTTTAGGTTGAAAGGAGAGGTAATAATTTTAAATTTAGAATTAATGAACTTTACTAATGTCAAATGCGTTTTTCATGGGGAGACAAAAAATATAAATATATGGGAAATGTATGGGTGTGTGTAAAGAAGTTATAGGGTTATACTTGGACACTCGAAAAAAATTTACGAAGTTGTTATTATTTCATAACCAATAAGTAATAATTAACTGATTTCATTAATTTAAGCTAAGTAAAGCAATATAAATGAATTTATTTATAGGTTTTTTATTGTAAGCATTTATGTGAAAACTATAAGCTATATGCTAACCAAGTTTAAATACTAAATACTTTGCCTAACCTTTTACTATATTTCTTCGTCTTTCATTATTCAATCCCTTAAACTGTTTTATAACAACCAAGCAACTTTTGTAAAAAGGGAGAATGCTCCTTGAACGGCCCTTTACCAATACAAACACGATAAAATTCCGAAAATTTATGCATAACAACTTCCACAACTTGTTTTTGTTTTTCTTTATAAATTTTGGAAATATTTTGTTCACGTGAAATTCGCGATAGGGTCTATTGTTTGATTTTGAGTTAGGTGGAGCTGATTATTTGTAGCATTCGTAATTGTAATAGATGCACATATAAACTCTCCTAGGCAGCCATGTTCTGCCAGGGTTGATTTCGAATTACACTCGCCTGTAAAATTTTAAAAATTGTCTTTTCCTCAATATTTTTAGTTTCGACACTGCAAGTTATACTACAACTTTATATTTTATAAATAAATGAAATATTCATAATTTATTTTCCTTAGTAGACTATTTTAGGTCACCACTTATCCTCTAATATTGCTTCTTTATCGAAGGTTGCAACCCGGGTTTTCATCGCCACTTCAGATTTGTCATCGATTCGTCAACGCGTGGAAAAGGAAATCGGTTTATCTGTGGCAAATAAAATAAATTGTTAATTGTTGGTGATTTTGGAAATTAACTGGTAAGTAAAGATCATCTTTATAAATCAATTGGAAAATTCATTATTTGTGATGCAAGTACGTACATATGTTTTTATAAAAATTGATTTTATTTCGCGGTGTGCGACAGTGTGATTATGTGGGGTAGAAAAAGTGCAGGTGGATCGGGTAGGTATGCCGTTAAGAATATGCATAAATACTCGGCTAATGACAGAAACTTTGTAGTTTGTGATGTCGCATTTTGAAATAAGTTTGAACTACATATTTAGAATACAAGTTTTATAACATTTTTGAAATTCTTATACTGGCGTAGTTTGCTTCTTTAGCTTAAATAAAGAGGAAATGCCTTTTAGTGGCTGCAGTCATTTCTTTTGCAGCGCAACACACCATGACTACATGATGACGTAATGCGATAAGTTAGCACGGGCATGGCTACCGCCTGGCAGCATACGGTCAGTTAGTTATACATAACTCAGATTTCCTTAGTTTCTTCTTTTAGAGCATTGAGTAAAACAATGTACTTATAGTGAATATTATAATAAGACTTCCCTTTTAATTGAATCGTGTTAAAGCTTTTTTTTTTGGCACAGTTGAGGTGAGTAATCACTATCTGCTCTATGGTGAATTCGCTTGTTAAGGTATTGGAAAAATATTAAAAATTGTGCTGACTTACATATGCACATATGCCAAGTAGATTTAGATACTTTTCGTTCGTCGGATTCATCCTAATATTACTTGTTTTGTTGTTGTAACTTTGAGACCCTCGGAAAGTTTTGTGTATGCTAAGAGCTAAGCACAAAAACTCAGTATATCGGCATCGGCGGATTCTGCAAAATTTTCTGTTGAATAAACGACATTCCGCCCTGCCGTACCTGTTATTGTCATGAATCTATTCTAATGTGAGTCCGTCGAAATTGGCAGTTTCAATGTTATATTATCCAGATGGATGTTGGGCCAGAGTGACTCGCGTCTCTCTCGGGTGTTTGGTTTCCTCTGTGGCGATAGGTCCTATCAGCCAATGTCTTGAGTATATTATTGCAACTTTTCGCTTGGGTGGCAATCTCGGTTGAATGAGTATCTAAAGTGTTTTTGTTATTAAACGTCACACCTTAAGATTTTGGTTGACAGTGGCTTGACGTAGACGTCTAATTCCCAGTTCCCATTGTGGAAAAGGTGGACGAAGTATTATAAAATGTATAATCATATGACTTGCTTTATGCTTTACTTGTTATGTGGCACTATTAGTCAGACAAATCGAACTCGCTGCATTGGTTGATATACGGATATCAATATCGTGCTTCTTCTGAACTCGTCCTTAATCTCCTCGGCGTTAAATCGCTCCGAATTATTATTATAATTATTACAAAAATACTACCCGAAAGCTTATAGGAGTGTTACAGGAGTGTACAGTCCATTGCCGGATATAGAACCGGTACGCGCCCGACTGCTGTGGGAGGGATTTGTGTGACCCCGACGAATGTTTGGGTCGTGGATTTTAGTCGCCTTATGACACAGACATACCTACACTGCTACGGTATGTCCGTCATGACGTGGAACTTGATGGTTGATCTACTGATATGATGCCGCTAAATACCACTCTTCTTCCATACAAAATATGCTTGAGGAAGGTATGCCCACTATGACGTTTTGCTCTCGCGTCAGTTGCGCAAGTACCGTAAGAGAGTACCCAACCCTCGTGGAGTGTTTTTTCGCTTAAAATAACAACAACAAATACACTAACTACCGCGGGAATATTCTAAGCCCGTAACCCACAGGGATCTTGTACTAGCATTACATTTTTATTTTATGGAATGGGGCGTGACGGAACAAACAAGGTTATACTTGTATTGACACTCTTTTGCCGACTACAGTTCAAACGATTTTGTTGTGGGGACTTTTTTTTAATCCAAAAGTAACCGACATCTTTCAATTTATCTACGTTAAGTTGATTTTGGATTTATTAGAAGAATTTTGAGTTGTGGCGGCTTTTATTTTAGGATGCGTTAGTGCTATGAGCTTTAAGATGGCTCTACAGTCTCTTGCGTTTAATACCAAATAGCACAAAGATAAATATTTTATTTTATTTATGAATTATCGATTTATTTTGTTGTGTTGATCTTCCGACAGGGTAGTAAGCTGATTTTTGTTGGAACGATTTTCCGTCATCCCTTGTCAAGTTTGGTTTTGTGACAAACCGGTTTCGGCGTTCTGCCATTTTCAATGCCTAGCTTCGTTATCGCTTTGATAAGCAATGCGTATAAATAAAACTAGTCTAGAAGTTTTGAGCTAAAAAGCATATATACAAAAATGCTACACTAAATTATACGGGCATTTCCATATAAAGAGCAAGCCAAAGAACGTACAACCATAAGAAGGTTCAACGCGAGGAATAGTGGGAAACACTAAACCATCAATTCGCGGGTTGGGCAAATTTGCACTTAAATCGCGATGTCTAAGTCTATTACCTCTTTTATTTTCATTCAATATTCACAATTAAACGTTTTTGTAACTATACTTTTTTGTGTAAATCATATACTATTATTTCTGTAAGGTCTTTTTGTGTTATTTCCTAATTTTCTGCTCTCATTTGGAACCAATATTAATAAATAAGGTATCGTTTTAAAGATGGGGGTTAGCTCTACATGCGAAACCATGTTTTAATTAGCGGACACTTGAACATTGCTAAAATAAGTGAATAAGACTGCGTTCACACTGGGTCATAAACTCGAGTTAAAGGGACATTTTTTGAGTTAATTCATATTGATGTTGGCAATCAACTCAAGTTTATGGCTCAATGTGAATGTAATATAAGTGGTGGAATTTCAAATAGCTGTTTGCGCATATTTGTATAATTTTTTGGGTAATTCTATACGACAGCACGTAACTGCTAATATAGGTCCAAAAATATCGGGAAAGGTATCAAACGACGGGTTTTAACCTTCGTATCAATAATCCGGAAATTCGATATTTTATGTCTGTTCAGAGATATTTGCAATTAAAGTTGAAATTTTTCTGTCATTTTCATGTGGTTGTTGTAATCAAAGATTAGGGTGTACCGAAAAGTGCAGAAATGTGTACTGTGCAGAAATATTGTGGACCGCGTACCCGGTGTTGGACCGGCTAAGGTTATTTTTTTGAAGCCTACGCAGAAAGGCGTTGTGCACATAAATACCTTGGATCAAGTCCCCTATTTGGGATCGGAGCTAGGCAATTTTTGGGTTTTTTACTAATAACTTTTCACTGAAACAAATTATTTAATTTCCGCTTTCGGATTATTGATACAGAGATCAAAACGCGTCGTTTGATACCTTCCCGAGATTTTTGGACCTATATTAGCAGTTACGTGCTGTCGTATAGAATTAAAATTTTTTGTGGTCTCATAATTTGAAAAATCCTGGACCTGGACTAAAAAAAGGTTTCAAACCATTTTTGTTTTTTTTTTTTTGCGCAAGGAGCGCACGGGTCCAGCTAGTATACAATTAAAACACAATGAATTCAAGCATTTTATAAGCCGGTAAAATGATGAATTACCTACCATTGATTTGGCAGCGGTCACTTGCATTCGGTGTTGGACCTTCTTATGGTTATACGTTCTTTGCCTCAACTTTATTTAAAAAAAACATTTTACATCCATCAGAGGTACATACATATGTGCATTAGAGTTGTGCTTTCAACCTCGTTCAGTGAATGTAGTAGTTCAGGTGCTCCTGTGGCAACAAGCAATACCTACCAAGGGCGAGCTAAAATTGCTTTAGCAACCAAACTCAATATTGGCTTGGAAAAAAAGCGTATGTGATTTACATAATTGACATTGGCTGTTATGACCACAGTAGTTTTTGCTTATCGAGCGACGAATTCCTACCCAAGTTGCACACCATCATATGTCTACGCTTTTTCTTTTGTTTCCTAAGTTCCTTACCCGCGAACTGATAGCATGCGATGGCATGCGTTGTTATACGGGTTTTCGATGCATTCATTGCTCTTTGATTGAACGGTCGAACGACTGAACGAAGTGAGTGAACTAGTTCACTATTGAAAAAAGAACTAGTTCGGCATGGTTCAATAATATATGGTAGACGCAATCGGCCAACAACACGAAATTACCGTTTGACGTCGTTTAATTCTTATGTCAAAATGCACATCGCTACTAGACAGGTACCAGTTAAATGGTTGGCCAGATAACCTCTCGGCCTGACTTGCGTTTGCGTTATTTTTGTCAATTAGTTTCTGAAGAGCAGTGTGCCAAATGTAACCATGTAATTGCTGTCCGTGTGCACACGAACAGTATACGGCATCAGTTTCTTGCGCATGTAAAACCACATCTGTCTGCACTCTTCACTCTCATTATCCATAATGAAAAGTTGGGTTAGCGCTAACTGTCAGGTTTAATGCAAACGCACGCCACCGCTAATGGTTATGAGTACGGCAAACATGCGCCAGGCCTAATGGTTATGAATGGCAGAAACTTCATATTTAGCTAACAATGAAAAGACAATTGTTTGTATTATTAGATTTGGTTTTTAATGTTTAATAAAATTTAAAATTACACAATTTTCACGCTAACAATAGTCAATAAGATCTATAAATACATACATATTCATATGACTAAACATTTACAAAATATAGTTTCACTCCATTTGCCGCAAGTTGAAAATTCCTTTGCTCGTCCACCTGAAAATATGAAAATTTGGGTGCATAAATATATAAACCAGGACTTGACTTGTTTAATAACAATAATTAGCACTATATACTTGCCTTATCTAGGCGTATTAGTTGCAATTTCTCTGCAAAACTCCTTATTAAATATTTTATACATTTTTTAACGACGCACTAACATTTCGCTCACAATACCAAAGAAGAAGATACACAAAGAAAAACAAAAAACTTGCCAGAAGGCTTTGTGTGTGTTAGTAATTTAAAATTTTCGCTTGCATGTATTAGTGAGCGTGGTTGGGTCCGTCTAGTAGGGATTTGAGAGGGAATACGAAATAACGATCTGCCTATTTTCTAAGCTTTCCACCTAAAACACACACACATAAATCACGAAATTTCTTAAAATGTTATCACTAAGCACTCGTTAAATATCAATTCACAGCGAATTTTTGTTAAAAATAAATAAAACACGAAGCGAAAGAATGTAAACAGAAAACAATGACATGATAGTTTGACATAAGGTGTGGATGAGGAAGAATAAGATGCTATGTCATCTACGACAACCATATAAATTATTTAATCATGCTAGTTCGGTCGATCATTCAGTTGAAAGAAATCGCCCAACTCTAATGTACATACATGCATTGAGGTATCATAATTTCAAAACCTCAAATATGCTCTAAAACTTTCGAACGCACTTTACATACAAATGTTTATCGCGAGATTTGTTGGCTGTGGAAATACTCATACTCATATGACAATAAAAATGCCTGGTAGGGTTACCGTAACTGTTGCAGCGCGACCTTGTTGTGAGCATGTCCCAGAGAATTTGAGTCTATTTGCCTTAAAACAAAATCTTTAATTGAGAGCTTTCTCAGTGCCCACATTTCTGTCTGTATTATAGAATCAAAAATTTCGTAGCTTTCCAGTTGCTCAGGCCTACAAGAGCTTACGTATATTTCATTTGCCTTAGTTTTTACTCATTTACCTCTTCTGTGTTTCGTTATTTTATTTAATTTTTTCAAAACGCTGTTTAATTCATTAATTTATTTGCCGCATGTATGTTATCTGCTAGAAACGTATAGTACGAGCGGAGAATTGGTGTAGAGATGCCATGTCTAGGACCAACATTGATACATTTCTAATTGCGCTTTTGTATGACAACTTTTTCTTCGAAGAAACTCTGCTCCAGTGAACTTTCTACATAACTATTTGAAGGCGGAAAAGGTTGAACTTTAGTCTAAACATGGGAGGGAAATTTCGGAGGGAATTTCAAACTACAGATAAGCCGAATACTTGGAGAAATATATGGGGTTTCTAGGCTCTACACCAAGCTTTATAGCTATATGGGAATGTACATATGTACTTAAATCAATTATATTGCCGCTAAAAGTATTCAAGGATCAGAAGTTGAAGCTCACTGACTTAATTGGTGGTTAACCCTCATTATTCTGCATGGTTTTTATTCTCTTTTTATTTCCTTTTGCCGCAGGTTTATCATAATAAACCTCCGGGGAAATTTTTGCGCCGATTTTTTATTCCAATTTGTGGTGTGCTGCTGTGAATTTTTTCCTACAAATTAGCGGGACATATAGGTTTTTGTCCACTTCGAACGGCATCTACAAAGCAGATGAATTTTTCCTGAGAAGCCACTCGGAGAATTTGCCAAACCATTGCCGTGGGGCGACCCCGTTTTGAAAAAAACTCTTCCAACCCACTTTTGAGAAGAGAACGAGATTTTTTGGCATTACCTTTTTAACCATTCTCGTAGTATTCCAGCTATCAGATATTTCCAAGGATGCATCGTAACAGTGATATTATAGTTTATCGAAAAAATAGCTTATGTTGAAACGATTAATTTTTATCTGCTAATTAACGTTAACGAAACGAAGCTCATAACGCTAAAAAGGTATTTGCCAGCGCAGTTTAAATGAGCAGATTTATTTCGTTACAACGTTAACGGTTGCATTTTTAATATTTTATTTTGTGAATTAAGGCAAAGGACTTATTTTAATAATTTTAGTTTGTGACTAAACGAAACCGAATTATTTGGATAAGATATAGAATCGGTTCCTTCGTTAAGCATCTCTGGATATTTCATGCGAGTCAAATAACGGTTGAAAATTGTTGCCTACTTCAAGGCGCCAAGTTTCCAGTTTCATTATATTTCGGCCTTTCACGCCCTATGTATAAATATTTTGTTTGAGATTATACGTAGTGAAATTTTCAAAAATACAAGGGGTTAAACTTTTGGATACAAGGAAATATTTATGAATGCTATTCATAATCATTATTTTTGTTTATAAATTTCGGGAAATTGCTCTAAACATAGCTGGTATCCCTGGTATATTGTCTTCTGCTCTAGACTTGCGCCATTTGCTTACTCTCCGTTCTCACGAGAACTTAAATAGTTTTCTTTTTGGCCATAGCTGCAGCATAGTGGTTTCCATCGACTCTAAAGGTTGTCGTCGCTTTCAGTCGTTCGTTCTCGTTGTAGTCGTTGTCATTTCAATTGAAGCTAAAGTAAGTAAAATATAATTTTTACCTACTTCAAATTGCAAATGCAAAATTTGTAAAGAAAGTGAAAAAAAGAAACAAAAACTTGAGAATAAGGTGCTTAAAGTCGAATCTAAAACTAATCGAAGCAAATAAATGGAAATTTTTACAATATATATATAGATATATATGTGTATGCATGTGTGTATGTATGTTTGAATGTATGTTAATACAATGGCGACAAGAAATATTTAACTAAAATAAAGTTGAAAGTGATGGAAAAATCTGTGAAAGTATGAAAATTATTGCAAATATATTGATATGTATAATTCCGTTAACTGCTTTTTAATTTTCACAATTTGCCGCAATATAATTTGTAATGAAATAAATGTGGTGTGGCTACACATACACACGCACAGACCCACACACACACACGTTACACTCGATCGATAAAAATACTACGCAAAAAGAACTGACGACAGCGGCGAGTAGAACCGCAGCAGCAGCAGCAACAATAAAAACAAAAACAACTACAACAATAGTGAAAATTAAAGCAACAACAGCAGCCCCATAATAGCAGTCAACGGAATGTGTGTGATATGCACATGTGTATGTGTTCAATTTTATGTGTGTGGAATTCCTGGCTGTTCACTCGGTATTCACAATCCACCTAGTTGGAGGGGGGAGGCAACACACATTTGGCAATCCAGGCAACTGGCCGTTAACACCAATAACTGTGAACTGTCTAATGTTTGTAGCCGCTACCGCGTCTTCTTCACCAACTAACCGCCAATATAAACCTTATTCAAGCTTCATAGTGAAATCACGCTAAACTAAAATAACTAAATCGGCTCTTTTGTGATTTTAGTTATTTCTGCAAAGTATAACTTCAAATTTCCACTAACAACCACGCTTTATCGAAGTGGAAAGATCTATTTTACTAAGTCATCAACTAAATTTGTCATATTTTATTTTAAAAATATGTCTGTTTCTCGCCGTATTTTCTCAACTAGCCTTTCTAATATTATCGGTGGCAGCACGTATAGTACGTACGTTATTCATATGCAACTTCACACATTCGCAATGCTCCTTTTCATGAGTGAATACATATTTATGCAGGTATGAACACTAGACTGTTGTCGAAAAGAATGAATTAGATGCCCGCGGTAGTCAGCGACTTACTCTCCTGAACAGTTTGAAAATAAACATACCTAACTACATCAATACATCGGTGAAGATTCCATTAAATTTTCTACCGCGGTTTTTGAGTGATTCGGGGACAAAGATACGGACAGACTGGCAAAATTTCTAAAAACTGTTGCTTTGATTTCGATTACTCTAATAAAGTTAGTGGATTTCTTTTTTATCTTTAATATGTACCTTTAATTAACAGGCCTCGTCCAGTTACAATTGAATTATGCATATGGATTACAATCACACCCATTTTTTTCGCTGCTCTATCTAAGCCGACTAGGGTAGAGTATATTGAATTAACTTCTCCAGCATTAATGTAAATAAATGACGTGATAGAGATTAGGTTTGCCTGAAACCTCACTTGGTCTCATACAGCTCGTTTACGTCTTTCTTTACATTTCAGGGGAAGCTTTAAGTGTTGTGGGAGGGTAGGTCAAATTCAAGGGACATAGAAAGATTTATTTCGCGCTATTAAAGCTGATTTGAGATCAAAAAAAGAGATATTGCATGTCGTTTCACTTATCTCAGGAGTATGCTTACGACCATACTTAGTAGGACCAATCAACCCGTGGCCGGTGGCCATTAGTATTTTATACAATATACTAGATAAAACCTTATATGATGGAACATTGCATGCTGTATTAACTTAATTTCCGGGTTCACCTTTCCTATGGATTGTTCTATCGCCATTCTCACTGTTTCAAATCAAATATATGTACGACAACTCAAGGCTTATCTGAGATACACATTTTATTTTTCAGACAGTCTAATATATGTGCATATATATGTATTTGTGGTTATGTGAATGCTCATCTGTCCATCCAATTCATCGTGCGGATCGAGTGGATGTCGTTCTTTACCTTGTCTACCAAGTAGTTATTCGGGTATTTCTTTCACACATATACATATGTATAAAGATATGTGTATGTATATTTGCATTTGTGTATTTGTTAAATTCTCCACCTTCTTGTTGGGGCTGAAGTCACTGTAATAAGTTGTCGCCGACGTTCGCTCTGATAAAATTTGATTGTATCCACATTTATTCCATTCGCCATAACCATACATCCGCCCATTCATTTCCCTTACCTATACAAGTTCGTTTGTCGCCCCTTGTTTGCCCGACGCTGGCGGTGTTGCTTCGTCATAGCTGCCGCTACCAACGTTTGCTATTTGCAATGTTCGCTACGGTCGTTCAAGTTCTCTCTCTTAGTCTCTCGCTCTCTCTCTATCTCTGTCTCTGTTTCTCCCTCTCCCTTTCAAGCTCTCACATATTTGTTTCGTCTCTTTGGACGATATTTTTGTTCTCAGTAAGTTGTATTGCTGTTTCTGCGGCTTCAATTTATCCCGAATCACTACTCACATCCATTCGTGTAGTTTGACTTGTTCTCTTCATATGCACTGTTGCCAATGCGGCAGAATTTTAACAAAAGTAGACCAATATCTTCTAAAAGTTACTGTTGTGGAAATTTATTAAAACAACTTGCTTAACACTGCTTATCCGGGTCTGTAACTAGCATATCCTGATGGATAAGTTAGATGACAACGAGGCTATTAAGTAAAGAAGCAGAACTGCATTGACATAAAATCCTGCTACAAACTCATTAAACAAGTTTGTCCATCTTGGACAATTCAAAGAGCTCTGAAGAATCAATAAAGGATTTCACAAAGTTCGCCAAAATACACAAAGAAAAGGAGATGGATTTTTAGCAAAAGGTCTTTTTTAACGAGGCAAAGTTTGGCCCATCCCAAAATGCTGCACAAACCTAAGAGTTTAGTGTCAATGGCAAAGCATGATGTCGGTTTGGGGAGGTGTTGCTGCGCCAGGAGTTGGCAGAATAGCTTTTATAGACGGTAATATGGACCGGTTTTTAAATAAAATTTTTACTGGAACATAATGTGGAACATTTCGTGGATAATTTGGAGCTGGTGCAGGTCTGATGTTTTGACAAGAAACGATCCGAAAATAATGCACATATTCCTAAGGATTGGTTGCTATACTAGGTGCTATGGAAATTATACACACCGTCGAAAATGCCACAAAAATTAGTTGAACATGTATAGGAGATTTCGCAACGCAAAATTAGATAACACCAAGCGCTTAATAGTGGCTGGAAACAGTATCAATTCTGCAGAGTTGACAGACTTAGTATCCTCAATGCCACAACGGCTCCCAAGTTGTTTTAATGCTAACGAGGGACCAACTAAATGCTAAGAAAAGATAACCAGGCATGTTCTGCATTTCACTTTCACTCGGATTCGAGTGCTTTAACCTACAAATTTATATAGGCTCAACACACAATTTCACTCGAAAGTGGAAATACATTTGATTCTCATTTGATATCAAAATCGTTTTTCTAACATTTATTTTTAGCTTGAGACTAATTGGAGAAACAGTCCATTCTCCAGCAAACGGAAACATTTTTGATATGAAAATATTCTTGTTTCTCCACCCGAAAAAATATTGGATTCCGGCTTGAAATCCAACAATATTTTACAACTGTAATCAATTTTCACATTTTACTTTTTTGTTAGGGATTTTATTAGTAACACAATGCGCAATATAATATAAATACTGCCTTTTATCACACATCTTTATCTTTTTATTCCTTTCCTTTTTTAATGCTTTGCCGAAAAATTTTCGTTCGCCCTCGTGTTTTGATTAGTTTTTGATGTCAGATATGACAGAAAGTATTACAAGTGTTGCCATGTGTAAAAATTGCAGGTGCACTTTCAAAATGAACTCTAATGGTTTTCGAACTGAAATCAAAGTTTGGAAAAAAATGTTCAACATCAAACGGAAGAAAGATGTTGAAAATCACCTTTAAAATTTAGACATTTCTCAGGCATTGAAAAAATTTGTATTTATCTTCAGTGACACTACAAAACAGCGTAACGCACAAATGCAAAACCGCGTAAGCTAAATTTGTCTCATAGGCCCTCCCATTAAGATCTATTAATTTATTCTCAAGAAAATTACATATTGCTTTGAAAAATAATTAAAAGAATCGAAATTGATGGGAACTTTTGTCATAAAGTTGCAAAACAGCCAAACTGAGATATCACCGACGTTATGCATTTCGGGAGAAATCAAAACTGCAAACCTGTGCGCCGTAATACATATACAATGTACATGATCAGACCAGAAATCTTGAATTAAATATTATTCCTGCTACATTCCTGTTTAACCTTGTATTAACCTTCCGACAGCTAAATCAACCACTTTATTTTCATAGCCAACAATTGAAATATGTCAGTTCGCACAGCTCCTACATCAGAATCCAAATTTTTTGTTGTAGTAATACGAGTCCAGGATCAGTGTGTGAATTCCACGATACTCTTACCTTACTTTTTATAGGATTGCCTTTAGCTCAATGCAGCAATCTTCTTCATATCGAATTTGATATAACGCGCATGGTTTTTGAACCAGGGTATTATAACGAGTTAATTTTTATTAAATTTTATTTGCTTTCGTTTTGATTTATTCTTTTCTTCTGCCTTATTCGTACTTTTACAGAAACGCTAGGTGGGTATCTATAGTAATATAAAATTTGCGAATTCCTACGCTGCCGCTTAGAGTGTAAATATTTTCTGTCGCGTTTAGCTTTTTCGCTCTCCACTTATCCAATCATCTACCCTTGTGCGCCGAACGAAAACATGGTTACTTTTGCCATGGGAACAAGCGATACGATTTACTTTTCTATGTAAATATATATATATATGTTTGTATATGTAGATTGAACTAATAAATAAAAAAATATATTTTACCTTTTCTCCCAAGCAAGCTCTAAAATTTTGTTTTGAACAGTATCTCAGATTTGAAACACGATGTCATATACACAAACATGAATGGACGCGGAAGTCCCCATTTTAAACTTGATTCATATTTTAACAGTTTAGCGACCTTATACCTTGTATGTTTGCGTGTAAAAATGTGCGCATAAGCTGTAATGATATTTGTTTAACTATTCGAATACCTATTATTCGAATAGTTGTCATTTATTCAATACTATTCGAATAAAAGTATAAATTATTCGAATAGTTTTTATTCGAGTAGTCCCATGCCTTGTATATATAGGAGCTGCAATAAAGGTTGCTAAAATATCTAATTAGTATTATTTTGAAATCATCAAATGAAGAATCGATGCACCTGTTGACAGCACAAATATCAAGTGGATTGACCAGAAAATTGAGAAGTAAAGTTTTTCTCGGCCAACAAAGATCACGCTCTATAAGTCACCCATCATGACTGCTTGTCCCCAAATCAGAACCGTTGTCGAAAGAAGACAGTATTCGAGGGAAAAGTTCTCCAGAAGATTTATGCTGGAAGAGGGTAGTTATGGTGTTCTGGCTTGCGCATTAATGGTGATTTAGATTATTCATAAAATGTGTGGCCATTTGATGGTCCATGTTATACGATGAGTAACTAGGTAATTAAACAGTTTCACTACCACATTCATCAAACCAAGAACCTGACAAACTTCGTATTTTCGGCAGAGAAGCTCTACGCACTCTTACTGCGTATTATACGCGCCACTATAGTCTACGTTATCACCAAAAAAAGCACTACGATTTTTGTAGCGAGTACGGCGTGTATAAACTCAGAAATAAGCTCTAAATCTTTGATAAAAAAAACTATGCTCGTGTATCTCTCATTTAAAACAGGGCTACTCGGTGCCTTATAGCCAAGTATTTTTTTGTGAATTATGTTTTTTGCTTAATCTATCGGTATACATACATTAGACTGCATACTTTTCAGTACAAAAAAAATAAATGTATAAGAATCAACCTTGTGCTAAATCAAAAGATAACCAACCATTACTTTCAGATGTACACTATCTTAATTGAGGCTCATGCCTCATCTTCTTGAAAACTAGCACCGAAAAAAGATAAAGTACCGAATTTATTCAAAATAATCAACATAAGTTTAAGGAATTTGGCGAAATGTTTAGTAATAATGCTCAACTAAAAAAACACCTTGAGATGTTACGTAAAACTCCTTATGAGCTAAATATTTGTTTGTTTGTAAGTCGTTGCACTGGGAATAGTGGAGTTATTGCCTTCAAAAATTCGACTTTACTTTATAAGACCCTTGAGAAAACAACTTTTTTTAGAGGCATCCTATTGTAAATACGTACCTACCTATTTTTTTCATATCATTCATCAGTGGGTAATGCGTTGCTTTGAAATTTATATTTTTAGCACTCTCGTCAATATTTTTTTGCGTTCTCTTTTGCTATTGACTTTGCTTTGCTTTTTAGCTATTACGCCCTGTGAGAGTTAACAATAACTTTTGATTGAAATTAAGTTAAGTTTTGTTTAGCGTCTATAAATAGTAAGCATTCTTATTGTCTGATTAGAGCTGCATTGAATTCTATACTTTCTTGATACGTCAAAAGCGATAGCTACAACGCTTTCACTAAACAGGTGTACACGATTTCTAGGAAATCTATGTCGATTCCTTTCATAAACTGTACTTTTAGATACCGTTATACGCCCGTATTTTCGATATCAAAAATTTCGAAAAACGTAAAATTGTATAACACATTAACTGTTGCAGCTTAAATGGTTAAATTAGGATATTGACTTGACCATACTATTAATGTTTGGACTAATAAATTTTAAGAAATTGGGTGTGGCACAGCCGAGCTCTTAAAAATTTTAGAACAGTTTACAATATCATGACGAAACTAGTTTTCATATCACGGTTGTAGAGGGAAAATGAGCGAAATCGTCTGATGACCACTCCCACTTGCAGGTGAAACTATATCTGAGTATTTAATGTTTGGTTCCACCCGCACTTAGACTTCTCAACTTTTTTAACTATTCTCTTGGCAAATATTTTCTCTGACAATGTTGCTTTAATTAGTTTGTATGTAATATTCGCAAAACTCCAGTCTTGTTAGTTGTATAGGCTCTTAAAATATGCTTAATAATTAACAGTTGTTTTCTATTTTGTAATCTGTGTATTCACGTGCAAATGTATACATGTATTATGCATTTAAGTCTGAACACTATTCGTGACATTGACATTCATTCCATAACCAGATAAAAAGACGGCGAGGGTGGGCTGGCATTGACAATGACGAGAAATGATAAAAGAAAAAATACTAATTCGTACCAATTGATAAAATAACTGGCTGTCTTTTTTATATTTTATTGATGTAAATGCAAATGTACTTGTTTGTATGAGTGTGTAATACACTAATTGCTCTAATATAAAATACCAATTAGCACACAAAATGAGGATTTCCTTTATACTTGCCTGTATTTGTTGATTTGGTTTTTGTTCATGCCTACCCATATGCATAGAAATATTTTGACCACTGTTTTCACCGGCAATAAAATATTCCCGTGCGGTAAAAAGTATTCTAAACTCTATGTTGGGCATCTAGCAATACACCGGACAAAGACACAGACATACAAAAAAAATAAAAACTGTTGTTTTGGCTTCTATTACTTCAACTGAATATGTAAAAATTAAATACTTACTATCGGCAGTGGTTTCAGTATATGGGTGAGCTAGGCATGCCGAATAGTGTAAAATACGTTTTATACGCCAAATAGTTTCATAGCGAATAATTATTTCGTTTTTTTAAGTGAATATATTATTTGAAAATGCTATTTTATTTTTGTGGACAACCTCATCTAAACCTTGGATATTGTGTTTCGAAATATATTCCATACCCTACCGCTCGGGTTGTGAATAGTTTATACATTCCTGTTACCCTAAATCATAAAAACAATTTACAATTTATCTCCCCTTTATATAGCATTTTTAGGTCAAATGAAACCTTTTTCAACTGAAGTGAAATCTTTTTCAAATGAAGTGAACCCTTTTTCAATTGAAATGAAAATTTTTTCAAATGAAATGAAACCTTTTTCAATTGAAAAGAAACTTTTTTCAAGTCAAATGAAACCATTTTTAGGTCATAATATATCGTCCTTTCTAGTGTTTTGGAACTCTATTAAAGTAATTCCCATTTTATTTATTTTATGGGTTAATATACTATATATATATATTTGTATATATTATATGGGTAATTATACATATATATTTATATTTGAGTCAATAAATATCAAAATCGCTTAAGTCCACAGTGTAGACTTTGAGTAGCTTCGAACTAGCGTTGATTTTTACTAATAATTTTTGTAATTTTTTTTGTCCATGAAACGCAATCCCGTTTTTTTTTTGTATAGCCCGGTACTGTGTTCACGCGTGAAAAAGCATCATTTTAAATCACTTTTTTGATAAAATAAAACTTGGGGTTTCTTACACTATATTGCTACATTTTTATGTAGTTTTTCAAGATGTTAAATGAAAGGATTTGAAATTACGGTCGTTGGCATTTGATGGTGAAAAATAACTGAAATGATGGGAAACGATAATCACATTTTTTATTCCGAAATTCCGAAATGTGATTTAAAATGGTTTCTGGACAACTTGCAACATTTTTTACCCGTGAACACACTGATATATCTGTGGCAATAAGGGAAAACTACCAAAGTAATTTTTTTGAATTTTTCAGTAGAGCGCTTTGCAAGTTGAAATTGTCTTGTAAATGTATGGAATTAAGATATAGTTTTTTCCATAAAATCCACAACAAAAGCCGCAAAATTTTGTGTGATTATAGATCCTAGTACGCAGAACACAATACTGAACCCCGTTTTTCGACTAAACTTGAGTTTGGATTTTTCCGCTTATTGCCACATATATATTAGTTGGAAAAAAAAATTTATCAAAAACCTTATCTGTGGACTTAGGTGATTTTGATATTTATCGATTCAAATATAAATATACTCGTATAAGTATGAAAGTATTGAACCATGTAATAAATATAGTGGCAATTACTTTAATAGAGTTCTAAAACACTAGAAAGGGCGATACATTATGATCTAAAAATGATTTCATTTGACTTGAAAAAGGTTTCATTTGGCCTGAAAATGCTATATATTTATATCTCCACGCTACTTTATTCTGTACCGGTGCCTCACTCCATCCTATTATCTCGTTGGCAATATCTTTTTCCTGTATTCCTGTCTCTTTAACTATCTTTCTATCAGCATATATTTTCTTCAGAGACAAAATATTGAATTGTCACTTTTTTTTGTTGCTCTTTAGGTTTTTTCTTAATAATAAGCATACCCGTTTATATCGCTTTCCCCATCTATATTTTCGTGTCCAACCCAGTTTTCATATTCGTCTTCATCATCATAGTTTCCTCAGCTTCCGTTTCTATGCCTTATCTCTTTCTATCACATAAGTTTAGTTTAAGTCTCCATCTCCATCTCTGTCGGTATTTCCAGTTTTGTCGAAATACTTCCTCCACTCCAGCTCCTTACCGTTAATACTTCATCTGGTTCTTAATCTACAAATCGATCCCCATATGAGTATTGATATCCATCCCCAGAGATAAAAAGAGAGACGAAAAATCTAAAAGTAGTTCAGATGAGCTCTATAACATTTTCTTCATACCCTTGGTCATTATTCAAAGATATTTTCAATGTCCAGACACAACTTTTCTAGAGTTTTAAATTCGTAAATTTTTTGGTACACCACTATGCTCGAAATTGATTTTTAATTTAGCTGAAATTGGAAAAAAACAATTAAACAATTTTACAGAGACACGCTTTGATATTTTTTTGAGAAAGTGCATTTTGAAATTTTTCCTATAGATACCTCACTTTAAATAAGTATTTCTTTTTTGTTTTCATGCGCTTTTGGTAAAACAAAGTTTTGAAAACGTCTTAAGTTACAGGCTATCCAGCAGTGAAAGTCTCATAAAAGGCAACTTTCTAGTTTTCGAAATCCTTGGGTTCAAACAGACGAAAAATCTAAAAGTATTTCAGATTAACTCTACAACATTCCTCACGTTACCTTTAGAAATTAAAAAAAAAATGTTTAATGTGCAGACACAACTTTTCTAGTGTTTTATTATAGTATAGATGTCGGCTGTATCCCAGAATTCTGTTGAAATATCGCCTTTGTTTTAAAAATGCGCTATATCAACATAAAATATATGGAACGTATCTGAGGATTGAGCTTTTTTTAATTAAATTCTGTTATAGGACATTCTTCAGTACACTTTCGAGACAGCGAATCAAAAAATGCTAATATAAGGCGTTCTTCAAACAAACTCTGTGAGGAGGCTTTCTCGAATTGCCTGTCAATGTAGTGCGATCTTCTTTTCAGCCAACGAAATACTTAGTACCGCTTTAGTTTTGTACAGAAGAAAATCCGCCAAATCTACTACTCGCTTCACTACATTTACAAAACATATTAGCAAATTATCATTATTACGTTAGCAACACTAAGCTTTCATGTATAATCAGTCATTAAACCATTTTCTCAATGCTTACGGCAAACAAACGAAATTGAATTAATTGAAGACATTCATTGAAAACGCGTATGAGTGCACTCTCAATGCCTAGCAAAACAAAAAAACCAAAGCCATAATTCAAAGAGCAACGTTTTTTCAGGTGGGAACAGTTCTGCTCGTTCATACAATTATTTATCAAATGTATTTGCATAATGATTAAGTGAATTATTGATAATTGGACTAAAGGGAATTTGTTGATAACAAGAACAAACATACAGATGTGAGTATGTAATTGCTAAAATATGCACTAGAAGAAAGGCTAGAACATCGCTATCTTTAAACGTATAGAAAATGTAACGGCCCAGTGTGTACGTTATAGAAATTAAAGAAAAATACATTTAGATTCACATTAGAGTAACTTTGTTTTTAGAATTGTTGTCTGCCTGTCTGTAAGTATTGTTGTACGGCTTTGCTGTTGCTTTTAAATCGACGGTTCCGATATTTGTTTAGATAATCTTTCAAGTACAAAATTACCGCTTACGCTCAAAATCAACCAGTAAAAATGAATTTGAGTGGTAATGGCGACGAAGTTCTATTAATAATAAGTTTTAGTGCTAATGAATAGCAATGGATGAATTGTTTCACTAAAACAAAAACAATTTTGAGTTTTAAAATAAAAAAGCAATTGTCACTCAAAAATTACTTTTAGTGGAATTTCATTTAATTCAGCACTCAAATTTTTATTTGATGGATTTTAGCCAAGGACTCAAACCAATACCGAAACCGTAATCTATTAAAACTGATACATATTTTGAAACCGAAACCTTCTCCGTTATGTTGATCTGAAAAAGATCGAAACCGAAACCGTTTCAAAAGTCGGACCGGTTCCAAACGGGTTTGACTTTTTTGGTAAGTTTTTACTTCGTTTTTGTCGACACATATTTTACCTTTCGTACCAACAATTTTTTTTTGATTTTACGGCCTACATTTTCAAGTATTCATGAAACGAGCTCCAAGAATAATAATTTTTCAATTTTTTTTTTTTTATATTTATATTTTTTCTTTTACAAGATGGTACGCTGGCTAATTTTCAGCGAAGATTGTCGAGATAGGTTACAAAAGACCAGTTCTACTTTAAACAAATTAAAGAGGAAATTTTATTTATTTGCATAGGTTTTTTTTTAATCGCAGCCGAAGATCGCTCACTCAACGATTTTCTGCCGGGAACTACTATGTATCATGTTTCCAGTTTTCGATCGATACACGGTAATTTTTTGGTTTTTTGCCAATAACTATTTACAATGAAAATGAATTTTAAAAATGAATTTCCGTTTTCGATTTATTGATATCAAGGTCAAAAAGTGATTAATCGTGTTTTGTAAAATATTACCAATACTAGAGACTTATCGACTTTTCTAATAAGGAATGTGCTAATTTTTAGAATTTATTTTGACTAAATTCTATCCATACATGGCATGAAAAAAATTTATTATTATATTGGAGAAAATCCATGATGTCCGCATAAAACAAAATTCTAAAAAATCAGACCTATTTTAAACCACTTGGATTTTGTAGCTAAGTAATAAACTGTTTTTGCTCACAAACTTTTGTTCCTTTCTTTATTTTGATACCGAAACCAGAACGACACCGAAATAAATGTTGAAAAACGATTCCGGAATCGAAACCGAAACATGCTACAAAACCGAAATATGCTACAAAACCGAAACCGGAGCTTTATATTAATCTGTGGTATACCTTGATTTTAACTGGTAATGGGAACCTCCCATCTCTCACAGCAATTAATGTGCATACTAACTGGTGGATTAACATACTAAATCTATTTACTCCTTAAGTATATTTATGTATACATGTATGTACTTACATATTTACTACATATGTATGTATGCTTTTGTTGCAATGCTTTTGTATTTTGTTGTTGTACGTTTTGTGTTGGCATTTCTATTAAAATTATTCACGTCGCTATCGTCATTTATGTTGGATGCCGAAGACCTTGTCCTTTAAATCAATGCTTTTACTACGTTTGTTGCTGTTGCTGCAGTATACATTTCACCCCATTGAGTTATTTGAACGACTCACTCGGTGCACCACTTGTCATTCAATAATACATATTCGTACACACATTAAATAGTACTCATATGATGTTGTCGCTGCTGCTTTTGTCCATGTGGCTGTCATAAGAATTGTTGACGGGTGTAGCTATGCGCGTGACAAAGAAATGTTTTATTTTTGAGAGCCCAATTGTGTCCTCCTTTACATAACCAAAAGTTATTGTTGTTGTTTTTTGCTCTTTGTTTTGATGGAACCAACTTGGTTGAGCTTACCTGCTGACCCTAATTTCGTATTTGCATATATTTATAGTAACGATTTAAGTAACGACCATACTCGACTGTAAATAAAAAGATGAGATGCCAGTTGCATTTAAATCAAAACCTTTAAGCATGCTGTCTAAACTTTTTGTTGACTTAGTACTCTCACAATTTTTGTCCAAAAGAATCTGATCAACGTAGTGACCATTTAACTACTTTTACACCCTGGCAGGTTGTTTTATTATAAGACTGTCCGGAAAGCGTCAGTTTGTAACTATATAAAGGAGTCGAGATAGATGTAGAGTTCAATATAACAAAGTTTTTGGGACAAACAAAGAAAATGAGCGAAATCGGATTATAAACATGCGCGTATTTAAATTTGTTAGCTATATTAAGTCGATTATTAATGAAAAAAAATATATATAAAAAAAAAAAATTAATGATTGTTGCAAAATTGATGTGGCACCGCCTACGTCTAACTTCAGAAGCGTTGACGAAACTTGGTGCAAAGCATATTACGGTTGTGAAAATTATACACAGTGAAAATGGGCTGAAGCACCTGAACTAAGAGCTTCTTGCTTGTTAAAATTGTATTTTATTTCATTTGGCTTTGTGTTTTCAATGATATTTCAGATTACTTGCTTTGTATGTTTCTAATATATGTGCATGGCACACTCTACTTATTTTCCCGTTTTAATTTTCCACAAGTTTTTTTTTTTATTTGGTTTTATTTCATTTTCTTAATCATCACAGTCAGTTTTCAATTAAGTTTCAATCATTTGTTTCGTTTCATTTTCATTTGCTTTCGATGTTCATGTATTTATGATTTTTAATAAGCAATAGTCTGTGTGTACAGCTATGATCAAAAAAATAGCACCATAGTTCCGTGGATATATTATAAGGGCCGTTTACTCAATGTCTGGTTATGATAAACTTGATCACATGATAACCCAATCATTGCTTGACTCAGAATAACAATTTCGTTTACACAAAGTCTGATTAAGTTATTATGATAAAGTTGGTCATTGTGAACGTTTTTTTTTGGAAAAAATTCACAAAAGTTGCATTGTGAACACGTGAAAAAGTGAAAGCTGATCTTGCTTAAAATTTTAAACGAACCATTTTGGCGCACAAAACTCGATTGTAATATTCCTTATGTGCATATTATTACATTTTTAAATTCTATTACTAGCAGAGTTTGTAAGCGAAACAATTTATCACAAAATCAGATTTTTACCTTCAGCTGTCACTTTTTGTTTTGCTAAGCAAACAATCGG